>JAZKLR010000661.1:0-186691 GCA_037103525.1 Ganaspis brasiliensis
TAGATAAGTTTCTTTTCGTAGAATTCAGCTTCATCAACTGCCATTTCCGCTTCTCGTTTTGTGACCGAAACCTGCGTGAAAATTATTGCAACCTCCTTATCTGGAATAAACAAAAGGTGTGTAAAACATTTTACGAGGTCAACTCGATTTTAGAGCGTACGAAGAATATATTCTCAAGAAATACTTCAGAATACTTGTGAATATGTGGAATACTTAGGAATAGAGAATATTCGGAAAACTTTAAAATCTGAGAATATTAGCTAATATTTAGGAGAATCTAGGTATACTAATAATTCTCAAATTCTTGCATTCCTTCATTCATTTTGTCTGTCATACATGAAGTTTAGCACTTAGATATTTTTTGTTTTAAACCAGCTACTTTTTAAAAAAGGTTTCATTAAAATTTTAGTTTAAAAACATCAGTTCAAATAATTTTAATTTCATTAAATTAATAAATCTAGAATTTTTTCTTTAATTGTGAACAGTTTTCAAATTACAATTATTCTCCTTAAATTTGTAATTATTCTTTAATTTTTTCCAATTATTTTGTTCTGTTGTCGATTATTCTCGTCAGTTTTAGAATTTTTTTTTCAATATTGTCAATTATTATTTCCCTCATTTCTCAATTATTTTCTTTAATATTCAAATATTTTGACGTTTTGTAAACTTTTTTCAATTATCAACTACCTATTTTCTTAATATTTAAATTTAATTCTTTAATCCTCAATTTATTTATTTTTTTTTTAATTTTTTCGTTAATTATCAAGCATTTTCGTTAGTTTTTAATTATTTCATTCAATATTCAACAATTCTCGCCTCTATTCAATTATCAAATATTTTCTTCAAATTTCCATACATTTCTAAAACTTCCGGTTGATTCCTTACATTTTTTATTTCATTCCTACAATTTTTC
Organism: Ganaspis brasiliensis; assembly: GCA_037103525.1. Classification (NCBI taxonomy): domain Eukaryota; kingdom Metazoa; phylum Arthropoda; class Insecta; order Hymenoptera; family Figitidae; genus Ganaspis; species Ganaspis brasiliensis. The sequence goes on from JAZKLR010000661.1 coordinate 914, forward strand.
CTTTAACTATCTAAAGTTTTTAATTCACAATTTATTATTATCCCTCTATTTTATAGTGGTTCTTTAAAATTATTTCTTTCTGATGCCCATTAATCTCTCTTTTTATAGAATTTTTTATCAATTCACAATTACTTTCCATAATATTTCATTATTTTCATCATTTTATGATTTTTTCTACAATTATCAAATATTATTATACAGTTTCAATTTAATTCTTTAATATTCAATTTATTTCTACAATTTTAATTATTTTCCTCAATTTTTAATTATTTCCTTTTTTCCATTATTCTCATCAATTATAAATTGATGAAACAGTATTTTATAATTCTCGGATATTTTCAATTTTTTTTTCACTCATAAAAATAGTTTTAAAATTTCAATTCAATTGTTCAATTCTACAACTATATTTTTCAATTCTCAATTACTTTCTTCAAATTTCCATTCCATTTTTTAATTTTCAATTAGTACTTTAATATTAAAAAATTTCCGCCTTTGGACAATTTTATTTTTTTCCAATTATCAATAACTTTATTTAATATTAAATTCAATTATTCAAAATTTTCCTTCAATTCTCAAATTTTTTTAATTTACTAATTCCATTTTTCAGTTTTCAACTTTTTTTTCTACATTCAATAATTTTCGGGTTTTATCATACACTTTTTCAATTTTTAATTTATATTCTTCTTTTTTTAATTACATTCTTCAATTTTCCATTATTTGTACGATTTTTAACTAACTCTTCAATAATAAAAAATTCTCGGATTTTTTTATTAATTTCTTCAATCATAAAAATTGTTTTAAAATTTCGTGTCCACAATTTTCTTTAATTTTCTTTTTCCTTCAATTTTTTACAACTATTTTCTGCAATTCCTCATTATTTAATAATTTTCTTCTGTATTTGATAATTATATGATTTTTTAAATTACTCGTTAACATTTTTTATTATATTTTTTTAATTTCAATTACATTCATCAATTATCAATTATTTTCATCAATTTGAATTCTTTTTCCTTTTTCAATTCAGTTGTTCAATTTGCAATTATTCCTATAATTTTCCTAATTTTTCTATTATTTAGTGCAAATTTAATGTTTATTGTTTAATTATTTAAATTATTTTTTCAAATTGTTTATTATTTTAGCAATTTTTCTAATTTTTTTTAAATTGTCAATTATTTTCGTCATTTTTCTGGTATTTTCTTTCATTTTGCCATTGTTCTCGTTATTTTTCAAGTATTTCTTTCAATTATTTTCTACAATTTTATCAATTTTAATTTATTCTCTTAAAAGTTTAGAATGACTCTTTAATATTTTTTTGTTATTTTTCTCTTTTGTCGATTATTCTTGCCACTTTGCGATTTTTTTTCAATTATTTTCGTCATTCGGAAATGTTTTTTCAATTATTTCTCTAAAATTTTAAATTACTTTCTTCAACATCTTAACTATTTTCATTAATATTTTTAAATTCTCGTATTTGGTCACTTTTGTTTTCGATTATTAACAAGTTTTTTTAATTTTAAATTCAACTGTTCAAATATTTTATGCAATTCACAATTTTGTTTTCAAAATTCAATTCCTTTTTTCAGTTTGCAATAATATTCAATAATTATCGCCTTTTTTCAGTTATTTTTTTCAATCTTTTATTATATTCTTCTAATATCACTTACATTCTTCAATTTTCAATTATTTTTACGATTTTTAACTAACTTTTCAATTTTAAAAAATTGTCGTCTTTTTTATTTAATTTTTTCAATCATAAAAATTGTTTTAAAATTTTGTGTTAATTATTATTATTATTTTCTTTAATAATAAAAAATTCTCGACTTATATCAATTATTTTTTCTCTACATAAATAAATTTCTATAGTTTTAGATACAGTTGTTTAATAATATTCTATAAATTTTAATTCTATTCTTCAATTCCAATTGTTCAATTTTATAACTATTTTTTTGAATACTTAATTATCTCTTTAAATTTTTAATTCAATTCTTCAGTTATCAATTATTTACTTATGTATTATAATTATATGTTTTTTTAAATTACTTTTTAAAACTTTTTAGTATATGTTTTAAATTTCAATTACATTCATCAATTATCATTTATTTTCATCAATTTTAATTATTTTTCCTTTTTAAATTCAGATGTTCAATTTACAATTATTCCTATAATTTTCTTAATTTTTCTATTATTTAAGTTAAATTGAATGTTTATTGTTTAATTCTTTAAATTATTTTTCCAAATTGTTTATTATTCTATCCATTTTTCGGATTTTCTTTTCAATGGTCGGTACTTTCCTTACTTTTCAGATATTTTCTTTCATTTTGCAATTGTTCTCGTTATTTTTCAAATATTTTTTTATATTATTTCCTACATTTTTTTCAATTTTCATTTATTCTCTTAAAAGTTTAGATTTATTCTTTAATTTTTTTTTTTATATTTTTCTCTCTTGTCGATTATTGTTGATAGTATGCTATTTCTTTTAAATTGTCAATTATTTTCGTAATTCTAAAATGCTTTTTTCAATTATTTCTCTACAAATTTTTTATTTTCTTCAAAATTTAATTTGTTTGATTAATATTTTTAAATTCTCTTTGGTTAGTTTGTTTCCGATTATTAATAAGTTTCTTTAATTTTAAATTCAATTGTTCAAATATTTTTTGCAATTCACAATTTTATTTTCAAAATTCAATTCCGTTTTCCGATTGCAATAATTCTCTTCCATATTCAATAATTCTCGCCTTTTTCAGTTACTTTTTTCAATCTTGTATTACATTCTTTAAATTTAAATTTCATTCTTCAATTTTGAATTATTTTCCTAAAATTTTAATTGTTTTCTTTCTTTATCAGCAGTTTGAAGATTATTTGGGAATATCAGTAATAATCGAGAATATTGAATATATGCTGGAACAGCTGGGAATATCATGGAATATAATAAGAATATTTGGGGCTTGTGCGTGGAATACTAGATTTGACGACCCGTCAACATTTTAGTAAAACATTGTAGTCTTGGCTTTTGAATAAAATTTGAGAAAATATGAATTAAAATTAGATTGATTAATTAAAAATATTAAAATATTTATATAAATTAAGTTACCATCTATTTTATATTCTGTAAGCTTCGTTCCTATTGTTTCTTCGATGGCTTGAAGTATTTTTAAATCGTGAGGACTTATTAAACTAATCGCCATTCCATCACGACCCGCTCTAGCAGTTCTGCCAACTCGATGAACGTATTCTTTAGGAACATTAGGTATTGTATGATTCAAAACTAATTCCACAAAAGGAATATCTAATCCTCGAGCAGCCACATCAGTTGCTATTAAAATTTTAACCTGTTGAGCTTTAAATTTATGCAAAACATCAAGTCGTTCCTTCTGTTTCATCATTCCATGTAGAGCAACATTGGTGAATCCAATTTCATTCAGAGTAGTTGACAAAAGATGACAATTTCTGCAAAATATTTTTAAAATAAAGAATTACACAATTTTAATAAGAGATTATTACGTTTTTCAATTTTACTTTTTAAAAAATAAAACTAGTTTAAATTATTTTAATACTAAACTTAGAAATGAAATGTACAAATTAAATGGAAAACGTACATGCAGGTCTCGGCAAAAATCATTATAGATCCATTTTTATTTGCCTCTCTGAAAGTTATGACAACTTGGACTAGATAAGCATCTCTAACGTTTACGGGACAAAGGACATAGTGTTGTTCCAGTTGTTGAACGGTTGCTATTCCATCATCTTTAGCCTCGAACGTAAAGACCTTTTTCAAAAACATAAATAATTAATAATAAACACTAAAGTGAAAAATATTACAAAGAAGTTAAATCTAAAGGAATAATCAGGGTGTTCAGCAACTTTTGAAAAAACAATTCAAAACATTTTCAAAGTCGAAAAAAAACCACATCAAGTACCATTTTTTAATAATTCAGGCAATAGCTGAATATACTTTTAAATAGAAGAAAATAATTGAATTTGAAAAAAATGTGTAAATGAAAAATTGAAGAAAGAATTGAAAAAGAAAAATGGAAATTTGAAGAAAATAATTGAATAATAATGCACATAATTGAAAATTTCAGGAAATACTTAAAAATATTGTTAAAGTTCAAATATTATAGAAATTTAAAGAAAATAAACGATAATTGAAGGAAATAACTCAAAATGAATAAAGAAGCGATATTTGGAGAATGAAATTGCAAAAAAATGAAGAAAGTCATTTAAGAAATTAAAAAATACAATTGCCATTTTTTAAGAAAGAAAATAAAAATTTAATAAAATACTTTTTAACAAAACATTAAAAAATATGATTGAAATTTGCAGATAAAACATTAAAAATTGAAAAACGAAGAAAATAATTTAAAAATCATAAATCACAAAGCTAATTGAAAAATAATCAAAATAATTGATTAAAAAATAAATTTGAAAATTCACAAAAAACCAATAAATAATTGAATTTGAGAGACAATAATTGAAATTAATCAAACGGATAATTGAAATTTGAATTCATAATTAGAAATTGAAGAAATGGATTATTGAAATTTGGATTAATAATAAGAAACTTAAGAAATTAATTAAAAATGAGGACACTAATAAAAAAGGCTAAACATAATGGAAAATATTGAAGAATATAATTGTAATGATTGTAGTGATTGTAATGATAACAAAAGAAAATAATAGAAAAAAGACGATCATTTTTTAGTATTGAAGAAAAAATTGAAAAGTGGAATAAATAAATAAATTTAAATTTGAATAAAATAACTGAGAATTGAAGAGAATAGTTCTAGAATTGAATAATTGAATAGAAATTTTAAAACAATTTTCATGAGTTAAAAAAATAATTGAAGAAATCCGAGAATTATTGAATATTGAGGAATTAATCGAAAATCGATAAAAATAATTGAGAATATAATCAAAATATTTTAGAATTGAAGAAATAAATTGGAAATTAAAGAATTAATTGTAAATTTCAAGAAAATAATTGATAATTAAAAGCAAAGTTACAATATGACGAAAATAATTGAAAATTGAAGAAAATATTTAAGAATTGAAGAAAATAATTAAAAATTGAAGAAATATATTGAAAATTAAAGAATTAAATGAAAATTGCAAAAAATTAATTGATAATTAAAAAAAAAATACAATATGACGAGAATAATTAAATATTGGCGAAAATAAATAACTATTTAAAAAAATAAATAACAATTGAACAAAAAATACGAAAAATGGTGAGAATCAGTATTGGAACAACATTTTTTTTAGAATTAATGACAAATCATAAAATTGAAGGAGAATAATAAATTATCAATTGAAAACTGATGCAAATAATGTCAAAAATTGTAAAAAAATAAAAAGAGTTAAAGAAATCAATTGCTAATTGAAGAATTGTATTGAAATTTCAAGAAAATATTTGATAATTGCGGAAATACAAGAATTTTTTAATATTGAATAAAATAATTGAATAGTGAAGAAAATAACTGAGAATTGAAGAAAATAATTAAAAATTAAAGAAATATTTGAAGAATAAAGAATTAAATTGAAATTTTAAGAAAAGTGTAGATAATTGAAAGAAGAATTACAAAATGACTGAAATAAATAAATATTATTAAAGAAAATAATCGCCAACAGAATAAAATAATTTAAAAAAATTTTGAATGTTAACTGATATTTATAAATTTTAATTGTGATCAATTTAAATGCATTTTTTTTAAAGTATCTGATTTAAAACAAAAAATATCTATCTGCGAAACTTCAAATGTGAATCAGGGTGTCTACTAATTTCGTCCCACAAAATTCCCGGTCATTTCCCGGTTTTTTCTCTTGTTAACTTAAAATTTATTATAAGTATAAATAGACCTACAAATGGCTACAAAAATTGAAGATAACAGTTGATAATTGAAGAAAATAATTGAAATTCAAAGAAAATAATTGAGAATTGAAGAATTAAATATTAAACATTACAAAAAATAATAATTAAGAATTAAAAGAAACAATTAATAATGAAAAGAAATAATTAATAATGGAAAGAAATAATTGAACAATGACAAAGATATTTGACAATTAGAAACAAAATTAAAAATAATTGAAATAATTGAAAAAATTGAACAATGGTTATTAAATTCAATGAATATAATTGAAAATTGGTCAACTAGATAGAAAATAAAAAAATAAAAAATTTTAAATTTAAGTTAATAATTCAAAATTGAAGAAATAAATTGAAAATTAAATAATTAAATTGAAATCAGAAAAACACAGAATTATTTAATATTAAAAAAAAAACAATTGAAATTAATTTAATATTGAATTAATTTAATTTAATATTGAAGAAAACATTAAAAATGAATGAATAGAATTGTTATTTAAAGAAGTTAATTGAGAATTGAAAAAAATAATTGAACAATTGAACAATTAAATTGAAAATAGAAGAAAATTATTGAAAATTGGAGGAGGCTTTGAAACATGAAATAAATAACTGATAATTGAAAAAAAAAATAATTGAAAAGAGTCGAGATTACTGAATATTAAAACAAACAATTGAAAATTGAACAAAAAAATTAAAAATTGAAGAAAATAATTGAAAATGGAAGAAAATAATTGAAAATTGAAGAAAGTAATTAGAAATTAAAGACAATATTTAAAAACAGCAGAAAAATTTAGAAACCGACGGAAATAATTGCGAATTGATGAAAATAATTTGAAAATTATCAATTTAAATAAAAATTGAAAGAAAAACCTAATTTAAAAAAGTTGAGAATTGTTCAATATTGAAGAAAATTGAGAAGAAATTAAAAATTAAAAGAAATTGAGAAATTGAAAGAAATATGAAAAAATAATTGGAAATTGAAGAAAATAATTGAAATTTAAGAAAAAAATTGGAAATTGAAGAAAATAAGTGAGAATTTAAAAAAAATCATTGTAAAAAGCCTAGAGTTATTGAATATTAAAAAAAAACAATTGAAAATTAAAGAATGGAATTGAATGTCGAAAATTATAATTGAGAATTCAAGAAAATATTTGAAGAATTGAACAATTGGATTGAAAGTAGAAGAAAATAAGTGATAATTGAAGAAAAAGGAAATTGAACAACTCAGGAATTATAGAGTTTGAAGAAAACAATAAAAAATGAAGAATATAATTGTAATTTGAACAAATTAATTAAAAATTGTAGAAAATAATTTGAAATTGAAGAAAATGTAATTTTATGAAAATTGTTGAATAATAATTGATGAATTGAATTGAAGTTTCCAAAACATAATCGATAATAGAAAAAAAGTATTGAAAAAAGCTGAGAATTATTGATTATAGAAGAAAATAATTTAAAATTGGAGGAGTTATTGAGATGTGAAATAAACAAATATATTGAAAAAAATAGTTGAAAAAAGTCAACAATTATTGAATATTAAATTAAATAATTAAAAATTGAAGGAAATAATTGAGATCTGAAGAAAATAATTAAAAATTGAAGAAAATAATTGAAAATTGAAAAAAATAATTAAAAATTGATGAAAATAATTGAAAATCGTAGAAAATATTACAGAATTAAAGAAATTAATTAGAAATTGATGAAAATAATTGAAAATTGAAGAAAATAAATGTCAATTGAAGAAAATAGTAGAAATTCGAAGACAATAATTGAGAAATGAAGAAATAATTTGAAATTAATGAAAATAATTCAAAATGGAAGATAATTGAGAATTGTAGAAAATAATTGGAAATTAAAGAAAATAATTGAAAATTGAAGAAAATAATTGAAAATTGAAATGAATAATTGTCAGTTGAAGAAAATAATTGTGAATTTCTGAAAATAGTTGAATAATTGAATTGAATTAAAGCTTCAAGGACGTAATCGATAATTGAAAAAAAAATATTGAAAAAAGCAGAGAATTATTGAATATCAAAGAAAATAATTGAAATATGATGAAAATAATTGATAATTGAAAGCACACAATAGAATTGCCCATAACTACATAAACTATTATGCAATGTACGGTCTAATAAAAAAACTGAAGTTCTATCTACATTTTTTTCAAAATAATTTGACTTTTTCATGTTTAATGTTTTTAATTGTTTCTGCGGTATTGTTAGCGTTAAGAAAAAAAAAATAGTAGACAAACATCTATATTTCATGAGAATATATTATATTATATTTTAATTTTTAATGTATATTTTTTATTTTTCAACTGCATAATTGTCGCATAATTACACAAAATTTAAACGCATAATCAGATTGGTTCAAAATGCATAAAGTTATTATCTTTATTTATAAAACAAATTTATATGTTAGTCAAATTTATTAGCCCAAAAAGAAAATTCCCGGTTTGACGGAAAATTCCCGGTTAATTCCCGATTTTTTCCGGTCAATTTAAATTCCTGGTTATTTCCCGGTTTTCCCGGTTAGTAGATACCCTGGTGAATAGACAAAAAATGAATGAAGGAATGAAAAAACTTGCTAATTATTATTATTATAATAGATTTGTGATATATGAAAACAAATTGATTTTCGATCAAATTTCTCAGAACTTTTAGATCCACGAAGAAATTCTCGGTTTAGTATCAAATAACCCTGATGATCTAATTGACAATCTATAATTGTCTGTAATTATTTTTTTTTCAAAACTCACTTCATTAGTAATAATTTGTTTAACTTTTCCGAGAGAATCAGTCATGGTGGCACTAAAAAGAAGATTTTGTCTCTTTTTTGGTAGAGCGTTAAAAATCGTTAATAGTTGCTCGTTGAAAAGACCACTGAGAAGTCTGTCAGCTTCATCTATTACCACAAATTTGACTTTTTGTAATGAGAATGTGTCGCAGCCTTCTAAATGATCTGCAAGACGACCTGGAGTTGCCACCACAATGTGTGGATGTCTCGATAATTCCAGACCCTGAACAACCATATCCATTCTTCCAACAACGACACATGTTCTCAAATTAACCGGCTTGCCAATCACTGCAAATTGATCCGCAATCTGAAAAAATTTAGAGTTTTTACTAATTTAAGTTTTATTTTTCAAATTAAAGATGTTTAATCCGATGACAAAACCTCAAACTAGAAACTTCTTTTTAAGGCGTGCATAAATAAAGAATATTTCATTAAATAAAATTCCGTTAAATTAAAATTCGGTTCAATTGGGATTTTTTTAAAATAGAAAGTTAATTGCAGAGAAATTCTAAAAAATATAAATTCTGTTAAATACAAATTCGATTTAAAAGCGCTGTTCAGTAAAAAATCGGAGAAACTTAGATTCTTTTGAAATCAAATTCAAAAAATACCCTAATGGTTATTATTCATTTGGCACCAAATTTTGTCTAAACTTAGCTTTTTCTGAAAATTGTACAACTGTATTTTTAAAAGCTTTGTGAATTCAGCTTTACAATTTTAATTTTATTTCATGTTAAAAACCACTTTTCTAGTTTGAGGTTATGTCTGGAGATTAAAATTAAACCTTCTTAAATTTTCCTCAATTTAAGTTTCAGGGCTCGAACCGGTAAAAATACTTAAAAATACGGACTTTACGGACCAAAAATTCAAAATTACGGACTTTTACGAAAAAACATTTTGTATCCCGAAAGACTATTTTGAGTGTGATAGAATTAAAATACAGTAGAAAAGTAAAAAGAAATTGTATTTTTTATGTTTAAAATAATTTATTTCTTTGAAAATTATAGAAAATTTTATTAATATTAAATAGAAAAATATTTATGAGTCTGAGGCAAGTAAGAGAACACTTATTGTATAGGTATACTTATAACATAGGCACAAAAAAAAAGCTTTCTGTGCATTAAAATAGAACTATAAATCTTATTATAGTACTAGCAACATTAACGCGCGCCAGAAACTTTGCATTGTTATTTGTTATTAAAAACTATAAATTTTTGCAACTTCAAATAATGAAAATTAGGATAATAATTACAAAATTGAAGAAACTAACTGAAAAATAACGAAAATAATTGACAATTGAAAACAAAACTCGAAAAATGTCTAGATAAATATACAATTGAAAAAGAATAATTTAAATAATTGAACAATAAATATTCAAATTAAACAAAAAAATTAAAAAATAAACTGTTGGAAATAATTGAAAATTGAAAAACTGAATTGAAAATCGACAAAATAATGGAAATTGAAGAAAATAATTGAAAACTGAAGAAAATAATAACAATTTCGAGAAATAAATTGAAAATTTAAGAACTGAATTGAAATTGGAAAAATAATTAACAATTTAAAAAAAATGACAAAAAGATTAAAAAAGAATTAAAATTTAAAAAATTAAAGAATTATTACAAAAATTTTTAGAGAATAATTGAAAAAAGTGTGCAAACAATTGAAAATTGGGTAAAATAAATAATAATTACAAGAAATAGTTGAAAAATATTTTAATTGACAATTGGAAAAAAATACCTAAAAAATATGAAAATTATATGAACAATTGTTGGAAATAATTAAACATTGAACAACTAGATTGAAAATTAAAAGCAATAATTACAAAAAAAAAGGGGGGGGGGGGAAATGGAAAAATTAAGAAAATAATTAGAAATTGCAAAAAGGAATTGAATTTCAAAGAATAAACTTAAAATTGAAAAAAGAAGATAATTATTGAATATAGAATAACATAATTAAACAACTGCTTTTAAAATTAAAAAAATTTATTGCGATACTCGAAAAAAAAAAATTTAAAAAAGGCGAGAATTTTTTAATATTAAAGACAATAATTTAAAATTGAAAAATGAAATTTGAAGAAAATAGTTGTAGAATTAAACAATTGTATTGAAATTTTGAAACAATTTTTATGAGTGAAAAAAATAATTGCAAATTGAATTAAACAACTGAAAAGTTAAAAATTAAATTGAAATTTGAATAAAACATGTAAAATTGAAGAAAATATTTAAGAGTTCAAGAAAATAGTTGTAGAATTGAAAAACTGAATTTAAATTTAAAACAATTTTTATAATTGAAAAAAAATGATTGAGGAAAGACGAGAGTTAAAGAAAAATTATAAACAGAAAAGTAAACTATGGAACAATTATTTAAATTTTTTAAAAATAATTGAAAATTAAAGAATTAAATCAAATTTTGAAGAAGACAGATAGATAATTAAAAGGAAAATAACAAAATACAAAAATTATCAAATATTAAAGAAAATAATAGACAAATGAAAAAAATTCGAAAACTGTCAAGAATAATCAACAAGAGAACAAAATAATTTAAAAAGTTAAAGAATAATTATAAAACTTCAAGAGAATGAATAAAAATTGAAAAAATTGTTGAAATTAATTGAAAGTTGCGGAAAATGAATAATAATTGAAAGAAACAGTTTATGACGAGAATAATTAAAGAATTGAAAAAAATATCTGAAAATAACGAAAATAAATTGACAACTGATAACAAACTTCGACAAATCGCTAAATTAAAACAATTTTATAATTCAAAAAATCATTTAAAAATGAAAAAATGACTATAAGTTGAAGAATGGAATTAAATTTTATATAATTTAATTGAAAATTCAAAAAAGTAATTTATAAATTCCGTGATTTATTAAATATAGCAGAAAATAATTAAAAACTGAAAAATAGAATTGAAATTTGAAAAAAAATTCAGAATTGAAGAAACTAATTGAACATGTGAATTATAGTCATAGAAACTTATTGATAATAAAAAAAAAAAAAAAAAATGGACAAAAGGCAAGAATTTTTAATAATAAAGAAAAAAATTGAAAATTGAAAATTGAAAAATGAAATTGAAATTTGAAGGAAATAATGGAGAATTGAAGGAGATAGTTTTAGAATCGAACAATTGAGTTTAAATTTAAAAATTTTTATGAGTGAAACAAATAATTGGAAAAATCAGGGAATTTTTGAATATAAAGGAAGTAAATTGAAGTTTTAAGATAATAATTGATAATTGAAGGAAAAATTACAAATTGACGAAAATAATTGACAGTTGAAAAAAATTCGAAATGTGTCAAGAATAATCGTTATTAGAACAAAGTAATTTTAAAAATTAAAGAGTAATTATAAAAGTGGATGAAAATAATTATATTTGAAAAAACTTTTTTCAAATTATGAATTTATTAATTGCTAATCTAAACTAAAGAAAATTCTAGGGAAAATTTTAGGAAATAAATGAAAATTGAAGAAACCAATTGGAACTTGAAGAACATATTAAAATTTCAAGAAAACAACTGATAATTGAAAAAACGCGAGTATTATTGAATATTAAATAAAATAATTAAAAATTGAAGAATGGAATTGAAAAATTGAAACTCAACCGTTTTTACACTGCTTAGGGCCTCTTATCTTAGATTTACGGAATTTGCGGACTTTTCTAAACAAATTACGGACTTTACGGACCTTTTTTTAAAAAAACGGACTTTTACGGACCATAAGTAAATTTACGGACTTTTACGGGATTTACGGAGCTAGTTCGAGCCCTGAAGTTTTCATTAAATTTGATAAATATTGAGATTTCGCTTGATATTTTTAAAATTTTAATAAATTGACCTTAAAGACTCTTAAAATTTAAACCGACTAAAATATGGGTAAGTTGAAGCTCGGATTGATGAAAATTGTAAAAATAAATAGCCGAAAATGTTAAAAATTGAAACTTAAATTTAAAATACAAAATAAAATGAAAATAATTGCTTTTTTAGAGAAATTTAATTGGAAACTTTTAAAACGACTGAGTACATTATTGAAGAGTGCTGTACAAAACTTCTCTATGGCAACAAACACTGCTGCTGACAGTGTTGCAATATTATTATTGGACTTTACAAATTTTTGTATATTTTATTGAAGAAAGGCAGTTTCTAGAGGAAAAAAGTCTTGAAACAAGAAGCAAGATTCATTAATAGATTTGATTTAAAGGTGCATGATACAAGTTTTTGTGAAAATAGAAAGTGAATAGTTTTATTTGGTTACATCAGATACGCCCAGACAATCGAAACGCACAGTTACTCGACTTTATCCATGCGCAACGTGTTGTAGGAGGTGTGTATTTTTATCTAGTTAAGACCTTTACAGCTTTCAGAAAAAAGCAATCTTATAAGTATGTAAATCAAAACTCATTCTTATTTATTTACTAACATTTAAATAGTGAATTAAAAATTAGTTTCAAGTTCATATTAAATTGATTTTTACACTTGAAGTACAGTAGTTGTGATTAATGGAATTTTATTTTTAAGAAAAGTGCAAAATAAATAATACAAAGCAGATACACAGAATTACCTTAATTTATATTTAAAAATACAAATTAGGGGTCTATGAATATTCAAGTTTGTGAGAAGGAAAAGATATTTGGCGTAAACTCTAGTCCTGCTTCTGGCATTTAACATAACCTCAAATTCTAGAGTCTATAATATTTTCTACTAGGCCCGATTATAATTATAATTACTGATATTCCCATATATTCCGAAATATTCTTTAGTATTCCCAAATAATCTTCAAACTGCTGATAAATTTTACGTATTTTTCGTTATTTTTTAAAATAATAACAGTCTAGGGAGTACTATAAAATATTTTTACATTCATGAATTTTAATTTCGAGCATTTTTTGAATTAATAAACATCTCATTTTTGTCGTTTATAGTGGTTTCATTTATTCATTAATCGAAAAATTATATAAATAAGTAAAACAAATTTTAATTAATAAAAAAAATTGTTGTAGTTAAAATTAAAAAAATTCGCAAAATAAAATTGACAATTTGTAAACGAAATTCGAAAAATGGCTAGATTAATACACAACTAGAAACATTTTTTAAATAAAAACAATAAAAATTAAATTTCAAGAAAATAATTGCAAAAACGAAAAATTAAAAAATTTATAGGAATAATTATAAATTGAACAACTGGATTGAAAGTAGAAAAAAACAGAAAATGAAGAAAATAAATAAAAATTAAAGAAAACAATTAAAAAATTAAGAAAATATTTTAAAATTAAAGAATGGAATTGCAATTTAAAAAATATAATAAAAGATTGAAAAAAGTAACTAAAAAAGGCAAGAATTATTGAATATGGAAAAGAATTATTGCAAACAGAAAAATGGATAAAAATTTTGAAAAAAAAGTGTGAATTGCATAAAATATTGGAACAAATGAATTTAAAATTAACGATACTTATTAATAATCAAGCAAAAAAATGAACCAAATAAGAGAATTTAGAAATATTAATGAAAATAATTAAAAATTGAAGAAAGGAATTTAAAATTTTAGAGAAATAATTGAAAAAGTATTTCAGAATGACAAAAATAATTGACAATTGAAAACAAATCGCAATCTGGAAAAAATAATTGACAAGAGATGAAAATAACAAAAAAATATTAAAGAGTAATTCTAAACATTTAAGAGAATAAATGAAAATTGATAAAATTGTAGGAAATAATTGAAAGAAATACTTGACAAATAACGAAAACAATTGCAAAATTGTAGAAAATATCTGAACAGTGACGAAAACAATTGACAATTGAAAAGAAAATTCGAGAAATGGCTAGAATAATAAACAATTTGGAAAAATAATTTAACGAATTTAACAATAAACATTCAATTTAAACTAAATAATAGAAAAGTTAGGTAAATTATAGAAATAGTTGTAAATTGATCAACTGAATTGAAAAAGGGAAAAACATTGAAATTGGTGAAAATAATTGATAATTGAAGAAAGTAATTGAAATTTAAAAAATATAATAAAAAATTTTAAACAGTAATTTAAAAAACATGTAATTATTAAATACGGAAGAAAATAATTGATAACTGAAGAATTTAATTAAAAATTTTTAAAAATAATTAAGTATTTAAAAAATAGTTATAAAATTGAAGGATAAAGAAAATTAAAGAAAATTGTTAACACAAAATTTTAAAACAATTTTTATGATTGAAAAAATTAAATAAAAAAGACGACAATTTTTTAATATTGATGAGTTAGTTGAAAATCGTACAAATGATTGAAAATTGAAGAATTTAAGTGATATTAGAAGAATAGAATAAAAGATTGAAAAAAGTAACTGAAAATAGGCGAGAATTATTGAATATGGAAGAGAATTATTGCAAACTGAAAAAAGGAATTAAAGTTTGAAAATAAAATTGTGAATTGCAGAAAATATAATATTTGAACAATTGAATTTACAATTAAAGAAACAAATTAATAATCGAAAAAAAATAAACCAAATATGATAATATAAAAATATTAATGAAAATAATTAAAAATTGAGGGAAGTAATGTAAAATTTTAGAGAAATAATTGAAAAAACATTTTAGAATGACAAAAATAATTGACAATTGAAAAAAAATAGTAAACTGGCAAAAATAATCGCCAGGAGACTGGAGACACGAAATTTTAAACCAATTTTTATGATTGAAAAAAGTAATTAAGAAAGCCAAGAATTTTTTAATTTTGAAGAGTTAGTTCAAAATTGTACAAATAATTAAAAATTGAAGAATGTAATTGAAATTAGAAGAATATAATTAAAAATTAAAAAGGTTATTGATAAAACCCGAAAATTATTGAATGTAGAAGTAAATGTAAATTTAAAAAAAATTGATAATTGAAGGATATATTTGAACAATTGAATTTAATATAATGGAAATTTGAAGAAAGTAATTGAGAATTGAAAAAAATAGTTGTAGAATTGAACAATTGAATTAAAATTTTAAACAATTTTTATGAGAAAAAAAATATTTGAAAACATCCGCGAGAATTAATAAATACCGTGGTATTAATTGATAATAATTGATTAAAAGAATAGAAAAAAGGAAATAATTAAAAATTGAGGAAAATAATTAAAATTGTAGAAATAAATTGAAAATTAAAGAATTAAATTGAAGCTGTATGATAACAATTGACAATAATTATAGACAAAACTACAAAATGACGAAAATAATGAAATATTATGGAAAATAATTGTCAATTGATAAAAAAAAGTCGAAAAATAGCGAGATTAATATGCATCGGAAAAAAAAAATTTAAAGATTAAAGAACAACTATAACATTGACTGATAATAATAAATTAATTATCAATTAAAAAGTGTAGATAATTGAAGAAAAAATTGTAGGAATGAAATCAAAATTGAAGAAATCAACTGAAAATTTGAGAAATATATTGAAATTTCAAAAAAATAATTTAAAATTGAAAAGAGTCGAGAATTGTTGAATATTGATTAAAATAATTAAAAATGAAGAAAACTAATTGATAATAATTGACGAAAAACTTGAAAATTGAAAAAAATAAATTTAAGATTAAAAAATTGAATTTAAATATTAGGAAAATATGTAATTGATAATTGAAAGAAAGATTAAAAAATGACAAAAATATTTGAATATTAAAGAAAATAATTGAAAAATGAGGAAAATAATTGACAATATTGAAAAAAAATTCTAAAACTGACGAGAATAATTGACAACAGAACAAAATAATTAAAAAAATTAAAGAATAATTAAAAAATTTATGGAGAATAATTGTGATTTGAAAACTATTGACAATTAAAGAAAAATTATAGAATTATTAATAATGGAATTATAATTATACAGGGTGTCTACTTACCGGGAATTCCGGGAAAACCGGGAATTTAGTTCGACCGGGAAAAACCCGGGAAATTGCCAGGAAAAAAAATTATATCAGGGAATTTCTAAAAATTTCAGCTAATTCGTTTTCATAATTCTTCAAATTCGCTTGAAACTTATTACTCGTTTTCGAAGTCTCTGATTGTGAAAACGATATCAGATTTACCAATTTTTCAAAATTCAAAATGATGGATCCAATTTGGCAGACATATTTTGCAAAATTGCTCAAATTCACTTCAAACTTATTGTTAATCGGTGGTAATTCATGACTTTAAAAAAAATTACTTTTCCCACTTTCTTAGTAAAATAATAATTATCTATTATTGTTATATACAATTATGTTCTTCAAATTTCAATAAATTTTGACATTGTTTAATTAGTTTCCTCTAATTTTAATTTTTTTTTCAATTTTTTAATTAAAGTCTACAAATTTTGAATTTTTAAACCAGTATTGTCAATTACTTTCGTCGTCTTTCAATTTTTCCATCAAATTTAAATTATTTTTATCATTTTTTAATTATTCTCTGCATATTTCTATTAGTTTTGACATTTAAAAATTATTTTTATAAAATTTCAATAATTATTTTCAATCTTTTTTTTATGGTCATCAATTTCTCAATTTATTACACAGTTTTCAATTTTTTTCTTCAAATTTCAGCAATTTTCTTCAATAATTTTATTATTATGTATCAATAATTTTTAACTACTTTACACCAATTGACAATTTTTTTTTCAAATTTTAATTTTTTTTCAATTTTACATTCTTTTAATTATTTACACCAGTTATCAATCCTTCATGTCATTATTCAATTATTTATCTCAAATTTTTATCATTTTTGTTATTTTTTATGTATTATCTTCAAATTTAAATTTTTTGTAATTTCTCAATTTACTTTCTTCAATTTTTAATTATTTTTGTCATTTCTCGACTATTTTTTCCTATTTGTAATTATTTTTGGCATTTTTGAATTGTTTTTTAAAAATGTTCACTTAATTTAGTAATTTCTAAATTATTGTCAATATTTTCGACGTTGTTTTATTACTCTCTCCAAATTTTGTATTTATTTTCTTATATTTTTAAATTATTGTGATGAATTTTTTAATTTCTTACTTCAATTTTAATTTATTTTTGTCAATTCTCAATTTTTTTTCAAATTTCAATTACTTTTATCATTTTTCAAGTCTTTTCTTCAAATTTTTTATTTTTTACTTAATTTTTAATTAGTTGTGTCACTTTTCAATTATTTGTCTCAAATTTTTATTATGTTTGTTATTTTTCACATATTACCTTCAAATTTAAATTTTTTGTGATTTCTCAATTATTTTCTTCAAATCTCTTTTCTTTTTGTTATTTCTCGATTATTTTTTCCTATTATAATTATTTTTCTCATTTTTTAATTGCTTTTAAAATTTTCAAATAATTTAGTCATTTCTCAAGTATTATCAATATTTTCGACATTTTTTTATTACCTACTTTCTCCAAATTTAACTTATTTTCTTATATCTTTAAATTATTGTCATAGATTCCTTAATTTCTTACTTCATTTTAAATTTAATTTTTTCATTTTTCAATTATTTTTGTCATTTATCAATTGCTTTTTATTTTTAATTTTAATTATTTTTATCATTTTTCAAGTATTTTCTTCAAATTTCAAATTTTTTGGGATTTTTCAATTATTTTGTCATTTAATTATTTTCTTTAAACATCAATTTTTATCTCTAATTTTTCAATTATTGATTTCTAATTTTTATTTTGTTTCTCCATTTTTCAATTATTTATGTCATTTTTTACGTCTTTTTTTCAAATCATAAATTTTTTACATAATTTTAAATTAGTTTTATCATTTTTCATTTTTTTTCAAGGTTCAATTATTTTAGTCATTTCTCGACTATTTGTTCCATTTTTTGATTATTTTTGTAATTTTCAATTATTTTTAACATTTCTCAATTATTATTTTTTTTAATTTTAATTATTTTTATCATTTTTCAAGTATTTTTTTTCAAATTTTTATCAATTTTATGATTTTTCAATTATTTAATTATTTTCTTTCATGGTCAATTTTTTTCCAATTTTTTAATTATGTATTGACATCAAATTTTTATTTTGTTTTTCCATTTTTCAATTATTTTTGTCATTTTCCAAGTTTTTTCTTCAAATTTTTAATTATTTACTTAATTTTTAATTAGTTTTGTCATCTTTCATTTTGTTTCTTCAAATTTCTATTGCCATTTTGGAATTATTTTCTTCAAAGATCAATTTTACCTTAAAAACTTATATGTTACGCACTTAATTTTTTTTCACTATTTTAATATTATAGCTATTAATCATACATAAAAGAAATCCGGGAAAAATGTGATTTTAGATCCGGGAAAACCGGGAATTTGCCGGTAATTTGAAAATCATGTCTCGGTAGACACCCTGATTATATCAACTGATGTTTTTGAATTAAAATTTTAATGGAACATTTTTTAAAAAGTAGCTGGTTTAAAACAAAAAATATCTAAGTGCCAAACTTCAGGTGTGAACAGACAAAATGAATAAAGGAATGCACGAATTTGCGAATTATTAGTATACATAGATTCTCCTAAATATTAGCTAATATTCTCAGATTTTTAAATTTTCCGAATATTTCCTATTCCTAAATAATCCCAAGTATTCTCACATATTCACAAGTATTCCTATGAGAATATATTCTTCGTACGCTCTAAAATGGAGTTGACGGCCACTCGACATTCTTAATATAAATTTACTCAAAAAACGCTCTTTTTTTTACGATTATCGTGAATTTTGTTTTTATATTTATTTCGTATAAAATCAACAAAAAATGTCAAATCCCATTAGTCAAACTTGTTTAGTTTTTTCTCTCCGAGTAACTAAAAATAACATTAATTTTTTAGGTACATCCACGCAGTATATATAGTAAAAAAGAAAGAAGAAAAACACCTTTCTAGACTTCACTTCAAACTTCCAAACCCAAAACAAAATGGATTCTAACGAGGTACAAATAAAAATCGAAAACGAATATATGGAATCTGAAGTCGACCTGGAGGAAGTGGATTCAAAAAACTTTAATTTCGAAACAGAAACAGAATCCGGGAAAAAGAAAAAGCGACAAATGAGAAAACCTTGTAAATCAGATTGCAGATACAAGTGTCACAAAAACATTAACGAATCTCAACGTCAAAATATCTTTGATGAGTTTTGGAAGAAAACGACAAATCATTCGCAAAAATGGCAATTTATTGCGCAACACACAAATGTCTTGGATATAGTTAAAAATACAACGGCCTGGAAAAGCAGAAGGACAAAATCACGTCAGTACTTTCTGACCATTGATCAAATAAGGATTCGAGTTTGTAAAACAATGTTTCTGAGTACATTGGGAGTCGGCGAAGCTTCAGTTGAAACAGCTCTGAGAAAAGATGCGGAAGGTGGACAATCTACGGAAGATATGAGAGGAAAACACAATAAACGACCGAATAAATTAAGTGAATCTATCAAAAATGGAGTGAGGGAACACATCAATATGTTTCCAAGACTGAAAATAAATGATGGACAGGAAGAGCAAGAGTTTTTTGAAGAAGGCCTAACCGTGACAAAAATGTACGCTTTTTACAAGGAATGGCTAGAAAAACAAATGATAATGGAATCGTGTTCTGAGAGACAATACAGGTGAGCAGCAATTAGTAAAATTATCTTTTTTCTCAGGTGTTGTAAAAACACTTTTTCCAACTAGGGGAGAGTCGGCCAAAATGCCTATAGTAAAGTTTGGAGCCAAAGCAGTCCGACAAAAAATGGAAATAAAGTCTATAACAAATAAATAAAGCTTCTGGTCGAGTCCATACCAAGTGATCACACCAATTTCAGTCATATTGAGTAATATTTACGAAATTGATATTTTGGGTTCCTTTAGGAGTAAAAAAAATAAATTTTAATTATTTTTAAAAAATTCAAAATATTTTCGAAAATATTCAAATTCAAAATTTTGAGTACTATTTTTTTTGTTTTATCATAACTTCTGTAATTTTGAAGCAATTGAGATCATTTTTTTTTTAAATTACTCGTATTTAAATACTCTTTCAAGAAAAATTATAATAATTAAGAAATTGTTTATAATTAAATTTTTATTAAAAAAATTAAATTATTTATTTAAACAAAATCTAAAGCATATCATCGATCTTTTTCAAAAAATGCATAAACATAGCCTATAATGTGCTTAAAAATTTAAGCCAAAGAAAAAGATGGTATGTATTATAGTTTTTGAGAAAAAAATTATTAAGTTATGCTAGCGCGGCGCAGACCGGTGTCACCGCTACTCAACGCGTAGTTCCGTAGTAACCGAAATGTATGTATATTATTACATAATATAAATACAGTTAATCGTCATGTTTATTTTTTTATTTTACAAATTGTGCTGTGCACAGAATTTGAAAAAATTTTTGTTTTAATTTTATTCTCAAGGGGTACGAAGGAATGAAATTTTTGTGTACCTTTAATGGTCATAGCTTGATTAAATCTTTCACTTAACAATTGTTTTTCAGCTTCATATTCTGCGTAATTACAAAATTCTACATTAATTTTCTCTAAACTGGATTTTGCCCACTCGTATAAGTCAAGAGGAGTAACAATTTGATTGTTTAATGGTCGTTGTAAACTTGCTTCTTTCAACTATTTTCAAACTATTTTTATCATTCTTTAAGGGGAGAGATAGGTGAAATTTTAACTCAACAAAATTTTTTATGCTTAGAGGTGTCATTTTTTTTCTTACATCAATTAAGATGTAGAATTATGGTATTACATAAAAATTAAAAAACAATATTTTTTTGGTCATTTTCGAAATTTTATTTTTCAAAATCCATACGATGGATTGTAGAAAATCATTTAAAAATCCCACAAAAAAATTGTCGATGGAAAAAATGAAAATTGTGAAAGAGGTTTAATTTTTAAAATTAAAGTTTTTCTTAGAATAAATTTCTCAAACTCCGCAAATTATTTGTTTCTCTATTTTTGACATTACCCCATAATTTTAGGTCTAAAATTGCATAAGAAAAAAAATTAACACCCCTGAACATCGCGAATTTTGATAATTTTACCAGTCCATTATTTTTCTTTCTTCAGTTTTAAATTATTTTAATTATTCACTTATTTTTACTTATTTTTACCAGTTTTTAATTATATTAATTATTTTTCAATTGATTTAACAAATTTTCAATTATTATTCTTAAATTTTAATAATTTTCCCAATTTTTAGTTATTTTTATTATTTTTCTATAAATTACCAATTTTTTAATTACTTTTTTTTACTTTAATTATTTTCTCCGATTTTTTTAATTCTAAAGTTTGATGTCCATGTACTATGAAAAGATCAGTGTGACTTTCTGAAGCTTATAATTTAAATATAATACACTAACTATATTTACATTATGTAAAAATATACATACATTTCGGTTACTACGGAACTACGCGTTGAGTAGCGGTGACACCGGTCCGCGCCGCGCTAGCATAACTTAATAATTTTTTTCTCAAAAACTATAATACATACCATCTTTTTCTTTGGCTTAAATTTTTAAGCACATTATAGGCTATGTTTATGAATTTTTTGAAAAAGAACGATGATATACTTTAGATTTTGTTTAAATAAATAATTTAATTTTTTTAATAAAAATTTAATTATAAACAATTTCTTAATTATTATAATTTTTCTTGAAAGAGTATTTAAATACGAGTAATTTAAAAAAAAAATGATCTCAATTGCTTCAAAATTACAGAAGTTATGATAACACAAAAAAAATAGTACATAAAATTTCGAATTTGAATATTTTCGAAAATATTTTGAATTTTTTAAAAATAATTAAAATTTATTTTTTTTACTCCTAAAGGAACCCAAAATATCAATTTCGTAAATATTACTCAATATGACTGAAATTGGTGTGATCACTTGGTATGGACTCGACCTTCTACAATTATAAAATAACTTGCAAAAGTAAATTAAACACTGTAATAAATTACAAAAATACCTGCTTGCTTCAAAACAACGTGAGTTTTAGAAAGAAAACGAAAATTTTGACATTCAATGACAAATGTCACAGGTTAATCCGCCATGATTCTTTATAGTCACGTGACAACACGTATCTCTCGTAATCTTATGTATTTTTTCTGCGCATGCGCACTTCTTTTGATTCATCCCGCTCTTATTTAAAATCATGTTTTAAAAATATATTAAAAATGATTCTACAATGCATAATTATTATAATTATTATTAATATAAATGCAATAATTAATATAATTAATTTGTTTAAACACTAGTTTTTTATACAGAAGCAGTAACAACTTGATATTTAGTTTCTACATCAAAATATCTGTAACCGGAGAAATTTTCCGTATCGTACGTATCTTGCTTAGAAGTTTTACAGCATATAGGCAATTTGCCCAAAAACACACGATGTAATTAGACTAATTATTTTCATTTTAGAACTCCTTTTTATAAATTAAATCAAAGTCTTTAGATAGCTAAATGTTTAAGGACTAATTTAAAAAAAAACAATTATGTACGTCTATGAGATAGAAGTACATATTTTCTAAAATTTAAAATTGAAAAAATTATCGTTGGAAAGCATCATTTTCACAATTCTTTAATAATAAACTGATAAACATGAAACTTTATAGAAATCATCTTTACCTTAATATACTTCATTAATAAAAACAATTATGTTTAA
This sequence comes from Ganaspis brasiliensis, assembly GCA_037103525.1. Classification (NCBI taxonomy): domain Eukaryota; kingdom Metazoa; phylum Arthropoda; class Insecta; order Hymenoptera; family Figitidae; genus Ganaspis; species Ganaspis brasiliensis. The sequence continues at coordinate 24,180 of JAZKLR010000661.1, forward strand.
TATTTATTTTTGGCCAAGTTATTAACGATTGCCAATTTACTTAATTAGGCATTTTGGCCGACTCTCCCCTACTGCGGGAAAAGGGAGGTTAGGTTTTACATATTTAGCTTTATTTTTAAAGTTTATTGAAAATTACTCAGAAATTATTTAAAAAAGTACTTTCAACTGTTTAATACTCAATTTTAATCTTTTTTGTTAAATACTTTAAACAATAATAGGGTGCTTTTGAAAGAACAATTAAGGGTTTTTAGGGTAGAAAATAAATTATATGGTCCGCTTTTTAACACTTTTAAAACCAATAGCCAATAACCAATATATTTTTCAGCTTGAGAAAATAATTAGAAATTTCAAAGAAATTAATTGAATTTCAAGCAAAGAAAACTGAAAAATTGAGAGATATAAATGAAAATTGAAAAAGAAGTTTAGAAAAAATGTTAATTGCAATTAAATATGCAGATTATGATTGAAAATTGAAGACAATAATTAAACGATTTATCAAATAATTTAAAATTAAGAAAATAGTTAAAAGGTATAGCATGTAGAAGCTAAAATATTGAATTTGAAAAAAATTAAATATTAAAGAAAATAACTAAAAATAGAAGATAATTTAAGAAAATTATTTGTTCTTAAATCGTTGATGAAGTTCTAAAATTCATTTTTTAGAATTTTCATATACAATCTTTTAGATATAACTTCCTGTTGGTCAAATTGGTATTTTTTGAATTATTCTTCAATTACATTTACATAAATCCGAATTTTTACTTAACGGAATTTTTTGGTCAACGAATTATAATTATAATTAGAAATTGAGGAAATTGATTGAAAAAAGAAGAAAAATATTTTAAAAATGACGACACTAATTAAAAATACTAAAATAAGATGATATTGATAAAATTAATTGAAAGAATTAAAAAATAAAATTGTAATTTGAAAAAAATAATTTAAAATTAATGAAATAAAATAATTACGGAAGTTCTCTCAATTTACATTACCGCAAACTACAAATTCGTTTTTCTCTTCAAACAAAAATATTAAACAAATTAATTTCAACAAATTTTGAAAGATCCAGTTGTCAAATAATAATTATTTAACATTTTATGTTTTTTCTTTAAAAATGAAAAACAGCCATTTTCATCCAATTTTATAATAGCTCATTTTTTTCGTTGAGACCTTCTCTACAATTTCTTTTTAGATTTTCTTAAATAATATTCTGTTTAAAATATAAATATAAAGAACTAATTTTATTTGTTTAATAACTTTTAAACAAAATTGGAAGATAATTGCAGTTATTTTTTAACTTTAAAGAAAAAATATAAAATATTTTCATTCTTTTTGCATAATTTTCAAAAATTTCAATTATTTATCTGAAATTTAAATTATTTTTATTCTATTCCAATTATTTTTAAAACATTTAAATTATTTTGTTTAATATTAATTTCTTTTTACACATTGTGCAATTTTTTCTTTATGTTTAAATTATTTTTCAATTAATTTCATAAATTTCCAGTTCTTATCGCATATTTTGATTAATGTCTTCAATTTTTCAATTTTTTTTTAATAAACTCTGTAATTTACCTATCTATAATTATTCTCCTAAGTTTCTAATTACTGTCATTCTTTTGTCATAATTTTCATAAATTTCAATTAATTATCTGAAATTTTAGTTGTTATCATCATATTTTTCAACTGTTTCTCTTAATACTTTTAAATATTATTCCAATTTTGTAAAATTATTTTTTAAAATTTTTAAGTATTTTTCTCAAATTTCAATTATTTTTTTTAATTTTTACTTATTTTGATTTGTTTTTATAATTTCCAAAAATATTTATTAATTATCTTAATTTCAATTATTTTAAGTTTTCTTCAATTATTTTCTCCAATTTTTGATTATTTTAATTTTTTCAATTAATTTTCCAGATTTTTAAATATTTTTCTAAAATTTCAATTATTATCTTTAATTTTCTCAATAACTTTTACAATTTAAATTATTTACTCTTTGAAAATAAAACAATTCCATTATTTTTTTGCTTAATGTTATATTATTTATCGAAATTTCAAATTAATTTTCGTAATTTACCATTCTTAATTATTATAAAATTTTTAATTATTATTTTCAATTTCTAATCATTTTCATTATTTTTTAATTAATATCCTGAACTTTCACTTACATATCACAATATTTTCAAATATTTTGTTCAATATTTATTTCTTTTCATCCTTTTGCAATTATTTTCTCCATCTCTCAATTATTTTAACTATTTTTAAATAAATTTCCTAAATTTTCAGTTTTTATCTTAAATTCAGATTATTGTCTTCAACTTTCAATTTTTTAACCAATTTTTCAATTATTTTCAATTACTTAAAAATAAATTCTTTATTTTTTCTATTATTTTCTCCATTTTCTAATTATTTTGATTCTTTTTGCATAATTGTTAATAATTGCAGTTATTTATCTGAAATTTTAATTATTTTCATCATATTTTAATGATTTTTTCAAATTTTAAATTATTTTCATCATATTTAAATTATTTTTTTCAATTTTAAATTATTCTTATTATTTTTCAATTATTTCTTTAAATTCTTAGGCAGAATTCTCATTTTGTAAAATTATTTTTAAAGGTTTTTAAGTATTTTTCTCAAATTTCAATTATTTTCTTCAATTTTCAATTACTTATGTTCTTTTTCATAGTTTCTAAATTTTTTTAATTATTTGTCTGAAATTTTCGTTTTTCTACTTAATTTTCAATTGCATCTACGATTTTCTTGTATTTTATATATACCTATATTCTGTATTTTTGTAATTATTTCCCTTAAATTAAAATCGTTTTTTCAATTTTAAGTTGTGTACTTTTTTTTCATTTATTTTCTTTTATTTTTTAATATTTTCTTTTTACTTTTAGGTACAATGAACTTCTAAAAGCTTCTAGTATTTACCTGCAATTTTCTTTAATTTTTCTTTATTTAAAATATGTTACATAATTTTTTCAATTATTTTCTCAAATTTTAATTATTTTCTTCAATTTTAAATTATTTATTGTACTTTTTCATTATTTGCTTAAAATATTAATCATTATCATCATTTTTTAATTAATTTTCTAAACTTTTAATGATTTATCTCAATTTCAATCATTTTTTTCAATTTCCAACTATTTTCTCCATTTTTTCATTATTCTAATTTGTTTAAATTTATTTCTAAGATTTTGCAGTTTTTTCTTAAATTTAAATTATTTTCTTTAGTTTTAAAACATTTCTATGATTTCTTAAATTACTTTTGACAACTTTAATCGTTTTTTTTTTTTTTTTTTCAATTAATGTGTCAAAATTGCCATTATTTTTTTTAAAATATTATAGTTAAAATATTTACAATTATTGATAACTTGGATATAAGAAATAACAATTTTTACAATTTATATAAAACGCTGTTCATAATTCTCCTGAAGGAGAATATTCACGGTTTACGTGACACTTGGCGGACTTTTTAAAACTAAAAAAATTGACTAAAAAACTGAAATTCTTGAATTCTGTTAATCTTTTTACATTATTCTTAAAAAAAAGTAGCATTTAGTAGCTTTAGTCCAAAATTAGTAGTAAAAAAGTAGCCTTGACCAAAAAAAGTATCAAAAAAGTAAAAAAGTGTGTTGCTGCGCAGCCTGTAAAATGTTAAATAATGATTATTTGAAAACAAATTTTAGTTCAACCTAATTTTTTTCTGAAAACAGTACAACGGGGTATTTCAAAATTCGGTGAAATTAATTTGAATAATTATAGTTTTATTGAATTATTCTTCAATTAGATTTTTCCGACTTATTCCTCACTCTTATACATTTAATACCAAAACTTCTAGAATAGTTAATCCTTTAGAATGAAAATATAAATATTTTTCAGGGACTTGTTTAACAGCGAATTCAAGATCAACTTTTTCAAATGGAAAAAGGAGCAGTGTGATTTTTGCACCGAGTGGACGGAAATGGAACCTACAGAAAAAACAAGACTGCAAGAAGTTTACAATAATCATTTGTTAAATAAGGATTTTGTACGGGATTTAAAGGATCAAGACAAATTTAATTTAGTGAAAGATAAAACAGTCTGTATAGCTTGTTTCGACATGCAAAAAGGGTTTAATGTCCCTAAAGGAGAGGCATCAATTTTTTTTTACCGTCGTTCCCTTTCTCTGTATAATTTTATAGTATTCGATTGTATTCAATATCAGGGACACTCTTACGCCTGGAGTGAGGATGTAGCGAGAGACGGTTCAAACGAAGTGGCCAGCTGTTTGTTGAAATTTGTCGAAAAGAAAGCAGAGGAGGGTGTCAAAGAAATACGATTTTATTCCGACAATTACAATTGTCGAAATAGTAATCCTTATATTTTTTCCATGTTGCTCCTCGCCAGTGTAAAATACGATGTTAAAATAATTCTCCGATTTTTTGAAAATGGACACTTTCAGCACGAGGGAGATGTGATGAGAGTTTTGATTGAAAAGAAAATTAAAGGTCAACATATTTATGCACCTGAGGAGTGGTATGAGTTTATAAAACAGGCCAGGGACGGTGTCAAAGCTTATCAAGTAATTCAAATGACACAGGATGACATTTACAATATGGAGCCAATTGTTAATTTTCAAAGTTGGACGATAGATAATGACCAGATCATTTCATGGCCTTCGATTCGAGAAGTTGAAGTAGATCCGAAATTTCCAAATATTTTCAGCTTTAAATACGCCTTCCAGAACGAGTGGAATAGAATTTCTGTGATTTATAATCAAGAGGATGTGGATTTAAAGTCCTTTGTTCTAAATAACGTCTACCACTCAAAACTTCCCATTGAGAAATCCAAGTTACAAGATTTGCTGTTTCTTTGTGAAAATAATACGATTCCTGTAAGATATCATAGCTTTTATCAGTCATTAATTGCCGAAAGTATGGACGATATAAAGGCTCAAATAATGCAATATTAGAATTCAGATTAACTTTCAGGATTGTATTTTGCAACTGAAGCTCAACAAAGGTGCTGTGATTAAAATAATTTTCATCTTGTTCAATGTGCTCGGTGTTCATTTGAGCGATTTCTCACGTTAAATTAATAATGTCACGCATTGTTTTTGTAACAGATAATAATAAAGCATTAATTTAATTCTTATGAACATGATTATTTATTTGATAAATTTTTAATTTTAAACAAAAATAAAGAACAATTTCATTCAAAACATCCAAGAATATTCGAAAGGTTAAAATCGAAATGATTTTGAACCTCTTTGTTGGTTTCTTTCAGAATTGTTATAACAGTATTAAAAATCTCTTTAAATATATATATATATAAGAATAATTTATTTCGTTTTCCGTTTCAAATGAATAGAGAAAGAAATTGAAAGTAAAAATAGCTTCGAAATGTTATTAAATTGCGGTAAAATTATTTATTTTTATAAAATCAGACACATTCATTAATATCACAGTAAGTTATTTTCGAAATACGTTTACTCTAAATAAAAATTCTTACCTGAAATGCTAGTTCCCTCGTGGGCGTCAAAACAAGAGCAAATATCCCGTAAGGATCTTCATACAATTTTTGTAAAATAGGAAGTACAAACGCAAGAGTTTTTCCACTTCCAGTTTTTGCACAACCTATGCAATCTTTGCCAGACAATATTTCTGGAATACAGTTTTCTTGAATAGGCGTCGGTTTTGTAATACCTAGCTTTTTACACTGGTCACCCAGCCATTTATTCAACTTTAAGGCTTGAAAATTATTCTCTTCAACAATATTCATGTTGAAAAACAATTAAAAACAACAAATTTTTTCGAAATGACAACACACGTGTTTGTTTTTACATTTTTACATAACCTAAAATTTGAGAAGATGGCGCTACTTTTTTTTTATCAGGGTGGGATAGTTTGTCAACTAGCGCTAAATTTAAAAAATAATCACGTAACGTAATGTATAATAAACAAATAATAAATATTAATAAATAATAATATAATTTCAATACATTTCTAAAATTTCCAGTTGATTTCTTCAATTTTAATTTCATTCCTACAATTTTTTCTTTAATTATCTACAGTTTTCAATTGATAATTTATTATTATCCCTCAATTTTATAGTAGTACTTTAATTTTTAAAATTATTTATTTCTGATGCCCATTATTCTCGCTATTTATCGAATTTTTTATTAATTGACAATTATTTTCCATAATATTTCATTATTTCCGTCATTTTGTAATTTTTTCTACAATTATCAATTATTATCATACAGCTTCAATTAAATTCTTTAATTTTCAATTTATTTATAAAATTTTAATTATCTCCTTTTTGTCCATTATTTTCATCGATTAACAATTAATTCCACAGTATTATTAATAATTCTCGAATGTTTTCAATTATTTTTTTTCACTCATAAAAATTGTTTTAAAATTTCAATTCAATTGTTTAATTCTACAACTTTATTATTCAATTCTCAATTACTTCCTTCAAATTTCCATTTTATTTTTAAATTTTCAATTAATACTTTAATATTAAAAAATTTCCGCCTTTGAACAATTTTTTTTTTCAATTATCAATAACTTTATTTAATATTAAATGCAATTATTCAAAAATTTGCTTCAATTCTCAATTTTTTTTTAAAATTTACTAATTCCATTTTTCAGTTTTCAACTTTTTTTTCTACATTCAATATTTTTCGGGTTTTATCATAAACTTTTTCAATTTTTAATTTATATATTTTTCTTTTTTTAATTACAAATTCCATTATTTGTACGATTTTTAACCAACTCTTCAATATTAAAAAATTTTCTTCTTTTTTAATTAATTTTTTTGAACATAAAAATTGGTTTAAAATTTCGTGTCAACAATTTTCTTTAATTTTATCCTTTCTTCAATTTTTTACAACTATTTTCTGCAATTCCTCATTATTTTCTTCAAATTTCAATTCCATTTTTTAATTTTCAATTATTTTCTTTAATAATAATAATTAATTCTATTCTTCAATTCCATTCTTCAAATTTTAATTATTTTTTTCAAATTGAATCTTTTTTTTCAAGTTTCAATAAATTCTTCAATATTCAGTAATAATTATCAGATTTTTTAAAATTTTGTTAACAATCATAAAAATGGTTTTAAATTATTAATCCAATTGTACGATTTTATAACTATTTTTTTAAATTCCTAATTATTTTTATAAATTTTCAACTCAATTCTTCTGTATTTAATAATTATATGCTTTTTTAAATTACTCGTTAAAATGTTGTATTATATTTTTTAAATTTCAATTACATTAATCAATTATCAATTATTTTCATCAATTTCAATTTTTTTTCCTTTTTCAATTTAGTTGTTCAATTTACAATTATTCCTTTAATTTTCTTAGTTTTTCTATTATTTAATTTAAATTGAATGTTTATTGTTTAATTCTTTAAATTATTTTTCCAAATTGTTTATTATTCTATCTATTTTTCGGATTTTCTTTTCAATTGTCGGTACTTTCCTTACTTTTCAGATATTTTCTTTCATTTTGCAATTGTTCTCGTTATTTTTCAAATATTTTTTTTATATTATTTCCTACAATTTCTTCAATTTTCATTTATTCTCTTAAAAGTTTAGAATTATTCTTTAATTTTTTTTATATTTTTCTCTCTTGTCGATTATTCTTAACAGTTTGCTATTTTTTTTCAATTGTCAATTATTTTCGTCATTCTGAAATGTTTTTTCAATTATTCCTCTAAAATTTTAAATTACTTTTTTCAATTTTCAATTATTTTCATTAATATTTTTAAATTCTCGAATTTGGTCATTTTGTTTCCATTATTAAAAATTTTCTTTAATATTAAATTCAATTGTTCAAATATTTTATGCAATTCACAATTTTTTTTTCAAAATTCAATTCCTGTTTTCAATTTTGTAATAATACTCTTCCATAGTCAATAATTCTCGCCTTTTTTTAATCTTTTATTATATTTTTTAAATTGCAATTCCATTCTTTAATTTTTAAATATTTTCTTAATTTTTTAATTGTTTTCTTTAATTTTCAATTATTTTCTTCATTTTCTGTTTTTTTCTACTTTCAATCCAGTTGTTCAATTTACAATTATTTTCAACAATTATTCCAATAATTTTTTTAATTTTTCGTTTTTGCAATTATTTTTTTGAAATTTAATTTTTAGTGTTTATATTTAAAAATTTTTTTTAGTTGTGCATTAATCTATAGCCATTTTTCAAATTTTGTTTTTAATTGTCAATTATTTTTTCCTTTGTTCTTGTAATTTTTTTTCAATTCTTAATTATTTTTTTAATTATCAATATTATTTTTTCAGATTTCAATTTAATTTTTAAATTTTCATTTTATTTCTTTATTTTTTATTACTTTCTTCAATTTTCAATTATTTTCAACAGTTATTCCTATAATTTTCTTAATTTTCAAATTATTTTGTTTGAATTTAATATTTATTTAATTTTTTAATTTATTTTTTTTAATTGTGTAATTTTCTAGCAATTTTTCGAATTTCTTTTACAAATAGTCAATTTTTTTTTATTTTGCTTATTCTTTTAATTTTAACTCCAACAATTTTTTTAATTTAAATTTATTTTTTACTTATTTATATAATTTTTCGTTTAATGAATAAATGAAACCACTATAAACGACAAAAACGAGATGTTTATTAATACAAAAAATAGTCGAAATTAAAATTCATGAATGTAAAAATATTTTATAGTACTCCATATAGACTGTTAATATTTAAAAAAAATAACGAAAAAACCATAAAATTGATCAGCAGTTAGAAGATTATTTGGAAATACTAAAGCATATTTTGGAATATTTTGGAATATCAGTAATAATCGAGAATATGGGATATATGCAGGAATATATGAAAATATCTGGAGGGTGTACGAGGAATACTGGAGTTGACGACTCCTCGTTATTTTTAAATAAACGCAAACAGAAGCAAAAAATATTGTCAAAAATGTAAATTTGTTCAATTTAAATTTATCAACTGCCGATAATGACTTCGCCATCTATCGGATTAATGACGAAATGTGTCATCGTCCATGTTGGTATGAAAAATCATCGTGAAATTGGCGTTTCATTTTCTCGTCTGCTTCATAAAAAAAAGTGACATTTTGGAGTTCAGGATTCTTAATGGAGTAAATATTTTTCAAAATAATATCTTCTCAATCCTAAATGTATTTTATCAATAGTTCCATATTGGGTAAATGTTTTATTATTCCATTTTCTTCTAGTGCGTTTCAAATTGCAATTCTGTGACCCTTTGAAGTGCAACTCACATCCTTGTTACAAAACAAAGATTTCACGTTGATGTAGTGTTATTATAACGCGGATTCAACATGTTTTGGACGAGTACATACGTGTCATCTCCTCAAGTCGAGGCTTTATTAAGTAAACAGGTAATGTTTTAAAATCCCTCATCTCATAACCCAACTTTTTTCACTGAAAAAAAAATACAAATTTCCTGTACAGTTCTTATGTCCAGATCTTGGCATTTATACTTCGAATAAACACATTTCAAAATCGAATTTCTACCAGTTTTTGTAATACAAGAATCTCATTGCTCGAAAACTGTGTTTATGTTTATAATTTTATAAATTCAATTTCAGCATTTTGCGTGGTTGAATTGCTGCGATGATCGAAAACTGGTTTAATTTTTATAACCTGTCTTTTAGTTGAAAGACTGAGCTTGGTATAATTTATATAAAAGTGTATCAACCTTTTGATTTTAATTTGTTAACAATTCTAATTTTCATAAATGAATAAATATAAATTAGTCTACGTTTGAGAGATTAATTTATCATAGAATTGACTTTTAATATTGACAATTTCATTTTAGGATTTCACCTTATATGAATTGATGGACATAGATGATATTATTCAAGAATGTAAAAGTCAAAATAAGAAGCTAATTGAATTGTAAGTCTGAATTGTTTTTGTATTTATTTAAAAATATACAATCATAAATTCTAAAATGTGTATTTTGTTTGTTTGTTTTAGTATAACGAGACCAGAAGTAATGAAAGAATTAGTAACCTTGACAACTAAGGAACCTCCAATTGAATTAGAAGAACGTAGACGTTACAAATATCCTAACGTTGCTTGTGAACTTCTTACATGTGATTTACCACCGGTTAATGAAAAATTAGCAGGTAAGTTCTTTAAATTTAAATAGTTAATTTTGTTAAGTACTTTTTTCTATCTAAACAAAACGTAAATTTATCTTAAACCAATAAATAAATGTTTAATTCCAGGTGACGAAGTGCTTTTGTCGAAACTTTACTCCTTCATAGAGACAGACGAGCCTTTGAATCCTTTATTAGCTTCATTTTTCAGCAGAACAATCAGCGTGTTAGTGGCGAGAGCAAGCGATCAAGTACGCAAAAGTTAAAATAAAAATTTAAAAAAAAAAAAATTATTTAGTTTAAAAAAATCATTGATTATTATTAATTTTCTATTTTTACAGAATTGGTACTCCTATCAGTTCACCTGTCTTCAAGTTTTCGAATTTCTGAAAAGTCGTCAACGCTGCGTGGAATTACTACTACATCATTTGGAAACATCGGCAATTATGGATTTACTTTTGAAACTTGTTACTCAGGTGGAAGGAAATGACATGAGACAAAACATATTGACTGTAAGACTTAATTCCTTTTGATAAAAAGCAGGATTTTTATTGATTTAAATCATTGGGTCATTTGCATTAAAATCATGAATTAAATCAAAAAAACTTTAGAATTCTCCCGATGTCTAATACTGCATGTAAAAAATTGCACAAAAAATCCACAAATTTGTGGATAAATCTTGAAAATTTCAATTTTAATATTCGAATTTTTGTAAAATTTATATAATTGGGCTAATACAGATGATTAAAATACCTACGATTTACAAATTTTTGGTATGAGGATAGCAAAAAATAGTATTAAATTTTTATATCTTCAAGTCATTATAATCTAAATTAATTTTAAACGTCAATTACCTCATATTCCAAATTCGTACAAACTTTTAAATTTCAATTAATGTAAATTTAAATGCATATAAATTAAATAATCTTACTTATTTTTCATATTCACAATAATCCTTTTTTTAATTCTTAAAATATTTCTAAGAGATTTCACTTTTTCGAAACCGTTTTATTTTTATCTTATGATTTACAAAAATTTAAGATTTTTTCTTTTTCTTTTACTTTTGATATTCTTTTTGTATTTGTCTTTTGATTCTAGGATTTTCTTTAATTTTCTTCTTTTCCTTCAAATTATTTAATATTATTTTACACAATTTTGATACTATAGCATTCACTAAACTTTTTATTTCATTGATTTTCATTATTATTTCCATATTTTTTTAAATAAGTATGTTCATTTTTTTTTTATAAATTTATTCAATTTGTTTTCACATCTTGTCTATTTTTTGCAAACTTACTTATTCTTTCATAAAATTTTTAGATTTTATTTATTTTTCTAAATTTATTGTTGGTCTTGTTTCAAGTATAATAATATTATAAAAATGTTTTTTGTTTAATTTGCTTAAACTTTTTTATTTTTGAAGGATTTTTAATTTTTTTGTGGATTTTTTATTATCTTGATATATACAATTTTTATTTTACTTTTATTAATTCTAAATTTTTAGTAGATTCCAACCAAATTTGATTATTTTTTGTACTTTTTATATTTTTTTACTGTTAGATTAAGGAAAAAAAATTGTCCATTTTCGTCCTATTTATTTAATTTTTTTGATTTTTCACTGATTTTGTAGTAATTTCTTGCGTTTTTATTAGTTCTTTAATATTTGTCATCATTTTTCCATTTCTTAAAAACAATTTTCTTTTTAAATTGTTTAGTTTTATCTTATAATAACGATTTTTTGAAAACTTTTATTCTTTTTTTTTACATTACGTCATTACGTCAATTTAATCTTGTACTAAATATTCTCATTTTAACATCGTTCTTCTATTTCATAGAATTTCTTTTCTTTTACATTTTCCAAAATTTTATTCATTCCCTTCTTAGTTAATTTGTAAAATAATTCTCTAATTTTTCTAATTTTAAAATTTTGTTCTTATTAAATGTTCTCAGTTTAAAAAGATAAACTTCTTACAAATAAACATTTAGAGTATTTATATACTGATTATTTTTGAAAAAAAATCAATTTCTGATTTAAATTAAATAAATCCTTATTTAAATAAAAAAAAAATCCGATTTTTTAAATTTTTTTAAAAACATGATTTTTGTTAGTCCTGATAAAAAATGTACAAATGTTTATTAAAAACTAAACTTACTGAAATTATATTCTTTACAGTGGTTTGATAGCCAGCAGTTGGTGCAGCGATTGATTGAACTTCTTTCTCCAAAAGCAGGTGCCAATAAGCACTCAAATGCTTCTCAATTAATCTGTGATATGATTGCAGAAGGAAGGGAATACAAAATGAATTTAACAGAACGCCCCGAACCGGATCCTATTCTTCAAAGATTAGAATCGTAAGATAATATTCTTTTTTTTTCTAATTTTACGAAATTTAACGGTATTTTTTTTTTTAATTTAGTTAATACTAATAATGAGAGAAAAATGATCAAATAAGCTAACAAAACACCAGATGTTAAGTTAAATTAAAATTTCAATCTTTACAGGATAGACACAGTAACTCTACTTTTAAAAACTATTTTAACTGGAGAAAAGGTAGAAAGCAGCATTATAGGTGGAATTCAAATACTTCTAACTCTCCTGGTTCAGAAAACTAAATGGTAATTAAAATCATGATTTAAATCAAAATAACAGAACAACTTTTCCGGAGGTCTAATACTGAATGTAAAAATTGCAAACCATAAAAAATAACCCAAAAATTTGTGGATAAATCTTGAAAATTTCAATTTTAATATTTAATTCTATATAAAATTTAAAAACTTAATACACATGATCAAAATACCTGCGATCTACAAATTTTTACTATGAAGATAACTCATTATAATTTAAATAAATTCCAAATGTCAATTAATTCGTATTCCAATTTACTCAAACTTTTAAATTTTAATTAATTCAAATTTAAATGCATATTAATTAATACATAATAATTACATAATATTAATTATTTTCCATTATCACTATAATCCTTTTTTTTAATATTCTTACATGATTTCTAAAAGATTTCAATTTTTAAAAACTGTTTCATTTTTATCTTATAATTTCTTATTTTTACAAAAATTAAAAATTTTTTCTTCTTTTACTTTCGATATTTTTTTTTGTATTTGTCTATTTATTCTAGGATTTTCTTCTTTTTATTTAATATTATTTTACACAATTTTGTTACTATAGCATTCACTAAATTTTTTATTTCATTGATTTTCTTAATTATTTCTACATTTTTAAAAATAAATACGCTATTTTTTTTTGTAAATTTGTTCAATTTGTTTTCACATCTTGTTTTTTTTTTTCAAACTTACTTATTATTTCATAAAATTTTTAGATTCTCCTTATTCATCTAATTTTAGTGTTGTACTTGTTTTAAGTGTAATAATTAATATTATAAAAATATTTCTGGTTTAATTTTCTTAAACTTTTTTAATTTTTAAGTATTTTTAAGCATTTTAAATTTATTTTTTGGACTTTTTATTTAAAAAGATTGATTCTTTGTTCCATCTTTTAACTTTTTTATTTTATTTTTATAATTATATTTTTTAGTAGATTCTTACCAAATTTTTTTTATTTTTTATAATTTTTACATTTTTTACAGTTTGTTAGATTTAAAAAAAAATATATTTCTTGATTCTCTTGCTATTTAATTAATTTTCTTGTTGTTTCACAATTTTTTTAGTCCTTGCATTTTACTAATTTGTTTAATTTTTTTCATCATTTTTCTATTTCTCAGGAATGTTTTCCTTCTTTTGAATTGTTTAGTTTTTATCTTGTAATTACGAATTTTTGAAAACATTCATTCGATGTTTTTATCTATGTGTTTTAAATTTCTCAATTTTCTACTTTTTTGAAAACTTATTATTTTATTTTATATTGTGCAAATTTAATCTTGTGCTAAATATTCTCATTTTAAAATCATTCTTCTATTTCTTAGTATTTGTGCATAATATTCCAAAATTATATTCATTTTTTTTTCTATAATTTGTAAAATAATTCTCTAATTTTTCTAAATTAAAATTTTTTTTCTCTTTAGTAATATATTTTAACGTTTTCTTAATTTAATTTTTCGTTGATTTTACCTAATTTTCTTAATTTTGCGATTGTATAATATGAATTTGAAGATATTTTTTTGAAATTTTCTCATTTATTCGACCTAATTTGTTTGGTTTTGTTCATTATTTCTTATTAAATGTTGTTAGTTTCAAAAATAAACTTCTTACAAATAAACATTTAAACATTTTATGTATTTACAAAAAATCACGATTTTTATCTTCATTGCTTTAGATGTAATATTACAAAAATATTTTTGGCTTGATTTTTCTACGCTTTTTTATTTATAAAAGAATTTTAATTTTCTTTTGTGATCTTTTTATTTATCTTCATATACATTCTTTTATTTTAATGTTAATTAATTCTAATGTTTTAGTAGATTCTTTACACATTTTTTGTAATATTTACATTTTTTTACAGCTTGTTAGATTAAGAAGAAAAAACATTTCTTCATTTTCTTCCTATTTATTTAATTTTTTTGTTCTTTAACAATTTTTTTTAAATCCTTAATCCTTGCATTGTAATTAATTTTTTTATTTTCTCATCATTTTTCTATTTCTTAGAAATATTTGTAAAATAATTCTCTAATTTTTCAAGTTTTAAAAATTGTTCATTATCTTCTTATTTGTTTTTTAAATTTAAATAAATATTTATATATTTAATCCGTAAATATTTGTATTTTTTTTAAAACATTTTCTACTTTTTCATATATTTTTATGTCACTGTTTCTTTCTTGTGTGCTTTTTTAAATGTTTCTTTATTTCTTTAATAATTTTTATATTTAAAATAATTTTCTCATTTTTTTAATAGACTGTTTTCTCAACTTTTTACGTTCTTATGTTTTTTTTATAATTTATTAATTTTTTGTTGCTTTCACCTAATTTTCTTAATTTCGCAATTATAAAAATTTGAAGATATTGTTTTGAAATTTTCTCATTTATTCGACATAATTTGTTTAATTTTGATTAAATGTTCATTATTTCTTATTAAATGTTCTCAGTTTAATAATAAAATAACTTTAAATGACCCCTTGAAAATTTTATATTCTGATTTTATATATTTAAAAAAAATCAATTTTTAATTTGAATCAAAATAAGATCAAGATTTTTATCAGCCCTGATTTTAAATCATATTTAATAATTTTATAGCACTTCTTCCGACGCTGATAGAGGATCTAGTTCTTCAGAAGAACTTATCAATAATGAACAATGTTACAAAATTGCTGTTGCCACGATACCGTTCCTGGAAGACTTAAATAATCTTCTGCTGGAGCCTCCATATGTAAGTAATAATTTGTAGGAATATAAAAAAAGTAACTTAGCAAATTGCAAAAATTTGCTATTTTATTAAAACTACTAAATATATATTAATTATTGTCTTTCTAATTAAATTCTAAAATTCAGAAATCGCCAGTTAACACAACTTTCGGAATGTTGGAAGTTCCATTTGGAAATACACGTCTTCACGTAGTAAAATTGTTTGTTACTCTTTTGTCCACCGAGAAGTTAGTGGAAAAAACAGATAGTTGTCCTTCTGTTATTGAAAAATTAATGGATCTAGGAACATTCCAAATACTTCTCGATCTTTTCTTCAAATACTCATTTAATAGCTTTGTGCATACACAAGTGCAACAGTTTTATCAAATGACAATCGATTGGAACAGTCCCGAGGTTAATGATCTTGTTTATGAGAATGTAAGTCTAAATTATAATTATTGTTAAAAATAATAATAAACTAATTATTAATTATTATAATTAAATAAATTAATTCATCTGTAATTAACACCAAATGTATTTTTCAGATATTTATAAAGTGTAAGCTATTAGAGCGAATAATAGATGGCTGGGTGGAAACTAATGAAGAGAAGTAAGTTTAAAATTAATTAAATTAAATTAATTCCGAGCTATGCACAGATTTATTTTATTGATAACGAATTCGTTTTTCCAGAAGTGAAAAATCTGTTGTTAAACAAGCCTATATGGGTCACTTAATCGAACTCGCGAATTATTTAGTTCAGCAGTGTGAAAAAAACACTACTCTCAGTAGTTTTCTAAAGAGTAAATTATCCGAGAAAGCCTTCACTGATTGGGAAAACTTTGTGTCTAATCAATTAGATGAAATAAATAAAACTCAAAGAATAATGTTGGTAAGTTAAATTTAAAAGTTGGATTTTTATTTAGATTTTGTAGACAGTATTTTATGATATATTTTTATATACTTGATTTTTTAAATTTTATAATATTTTTTTTATTTATATATAATTGTTTTTGATCATTTTAGGGTGGACCTGCTCAGGTATACATGATGGATTCTGCAGAAAACTCTGATGTTTATCATTATTCACAAGAAGTTTATGCACAACAGGTTCGTTATAAATTTTATTGTTATTAATTATATTTTATTCTGTTCTATTATATTCTATTATTTTATAATGCATTTTATTTTCTTTATATTATAACATATTTTCAATTTTTATTCTCAATAAATAGAATTTTTTTGTTTTTTTTAACAATGTTTAAATATAAGAAAATTTTTTAACTCTCAGGTATATTCTAATTATCAGGGACAACTATTAGGATCTCAATTTGTTTCATACTCTGTTCAAGATGAAAAGTTCATCGATGGAGATGAAGCTCTTCAGTAAGTATTTTATTTTTAATGTGTACAATTTGTTGCTGATTGAAATTAAGAAATCAAAAACGTTATTTGGCGAATTATTTGATGAACTATTTCACGAATTATTTAATTTAAAAATTTTTGTAACAAGTTTGCTTTTATCAATCTTTTTTCAACAGTAGCAATACAGTCGGCCAACTGGGTACGATAGATTTTATACTTAATGACGATGATCTCAGCAAAGGAGAAGATATGTTCAGTAAGGTAAACAAAATTTTCTAACCAAACCTAATTTCAATTAAAAATAAATTACCGACGTAAAATACAATTTTTTGTTTAACTTGCAGCTCTGCTTTCAAAAACGGAGATCTTTTGGTGAAGATAATGGAAAATTGAATTGGGGCGATGGAAATGATTTAAATTTTCAAACTGTGATAGATAAAGAGGATGAATTCTCTCCCAAAAAAAGACATGACTCCAGTTCATCGGAAGAAGAAGAGGAAGAGGATCTTTGTGACATGGAAATAGATTCAAATGAAAGTAAGATTAATAGACCTTTTTTTTCATTTGAAAAAAAATGATTAATTTCAAATTTGAAAATAATTTGCTAGACACTCTGCTAATAAATCTATTTTTTTGTTTTAGTCAGCAGTAATATAGTTTTGCCGGAAGTTCATCCTTGGGAAGTGGCTTCAGTTGAACCAGTTGAGCAAACAGGTTGGGCCAACTTTGATAATTTCGACTCGACGTTAAGTATCGATAGCAAAACGAACCCAGAACCTTTTGTGGCAACATTTCCTGACATAGTTCAAACACCAGTGCCAAATATCGCGGACGAAGCAGTGAATGTGCAAAATCTCAGCTTAGGTACAAATTCCAATGAATCGATTAGCAGTGGAGAGGAATCCACTTTAAATTTAACTGAAGCTAATTTGCCACAGCTGACGGAAGAAAATCGTCTTGAGAAATCGACCATTACTTGTTTAGATTCTGTAAATACTCCAGATAGTAATGCTAATCCTGTCACAATTAACAGGTAAAAATTAATAAATTATTTTATGACCAAATTCATTTCAAATTAGACAGGCTGGGCATGGTCGGAACTGAAAATCAAATTTTTTTTTATCCAAAATGTTGTTTTTTAAAAAATTTTAGACGATACGTTTTGTTTAGGCTTCTGGCGGAATTTCTCAATTCAATATTTTTTGATATTGCTTTATTTTTTTAAAATTATATTTTATTAAGTACTTTACAGTTTTCTATGTAGTGTAAGTGTGAAGGAACAAAGTAAGAAATTCCCTCCCCTCTAAAACCTGTTACGCAATTTATGGACGAAGCCTTAGCTGATAAAATTTTTTTAATGAAGATATAAAGATTTTATTTTTTTAAGTCGGAACTCTTGTTTATATTTAAAATCATGATTTAAATAAAAAAAACTTAACAATTCTCCGGATGTCTAATACTGCACGTAAAAAATCGCAAACATTAAAGAAAAAGCCACAAATTTGTGGATAAATCTTAAAAATTTCAATTTTAATATTTTAATCTTTATAAAATTTAAAAAATTGTGCTAATACAGATGATCAAAATACCTACCATTAACAAAATTTTGGGTATGAAAAAAGCAAAAAATAGTATTAGATTTTTATATCTTTAAGTCAAATTACAAACGTCAATTAGGTCATATTCCAATTTGTTCCAACTTTTAAATTACAATTAATTCAAATTTAAATGCATATTAATAAATGCAAAATTAAATAATAATAATCTCCGTAATCTCCTGAAATTAGTTACTTTTTATATTTATTCATTTTTTTTTGTCCAGGTTTTAAAGTCTGAAGTGAAGTTAGTCTTAGTCCCTGTTATTTTATTGAATTTGACTCTCTTTATCAGGTCAATAATGTGACCATTATTGCCCTAGGGTAATAATGGGCACATTATTGACCTGCGAGCGGTCCATAAAGTATCCATTATTGCCCTAGGGTAATAATGGGCACTTTATTGACCGCTGGACTATAAGGAAGAACTTAGGATGCGCCTATATAGGTAGGTAAAGTGACCATAAAACGCCTGAGTTGCATAAAATTCATTATTTTGGCATTACTTTTAAAAATTTCAATTATTTATCCAATATTGCAATTATTTTCATCAATTTTCGTTATTTCTGCGATTTTTTTATTATTCTCTTTAATTAAAATTTTGTAAGTAATTTTGTAGTTATTATTTTTTTAAACATATATTCTATGATTTTTTCAGTTATTTCTCTCAAATTGTATTGAATGTTTTCAATTTTTCATATGTAAATTATTTTCATCATAATTCAATTTTCTTTCTCAATCTCAAATTATTTTTAGCATATTTCAATTTTTTTTCAATTTTGAATTAATTTTATCATTTTTCAATTATTTTCCTTGATTATTAATTATTTTTCTAAAATTATTTTCTAAGATTTTTAAGTATTTTTCTGAAAATTCAAATATTTTCTTTAACTTTTAATTATTTTCATTTGTTATTTATCAGAAATTCAATTTTTTTTTTATTAATTATCGTAAATTTCAATTATTTTTAGATTTCTTCCAGACTTTTCTCCAATTTTTAGTTATTTTCTTTTTTTTAATTGATTTCTAAGATCTTCATTTTTTTTCAAATTTCAATTATTTTTTTATATATTTAAAAAAAAATGTAGTTTTTTCAATTATCACACTTAAATGTCATTTATTTTTTACAACTTATCATTGTTTGTATCATATTTTAATTATTTTCGGCAAGTTATAAAATTTAAAAACATTTTTCAATTATTTTTCAAAATTTATTTCCTGCAATTTTCAATTCTTTATTATCGTAAATTTCAATTATTTCTAGCTTTCTTCTGGACTTTTCTCCAATTTTTAGTTTTTTTCATTTTATAAAATAAGTTTCTAAAACTTTTTAAGTATTTCTCAAATTTCTATTATTTTCTTCAATTTTTAATTATTTTTCTCTGTTTTCATAATTTTCAAAAAATATTATTAATTATCGTAAATTTCAACTAGTTTTAGCATTCTTCCAGTCTTTTCTCCAATTTTTAGTTATTCTCATTTTCTAAAATTTTTAAGAATTTTTCTAAAATTTCAATTGCTTTCTTCATTTTTTAATTATTTTCATTTGTTATCAAAATTTCAAATTTTTGTTATTAATTATCGTAAATTTCAATTATTCTTAGCTTCCTTCCAGACTTTTCTCCAATTTTTAGTTCTTCTCGTTTTATAAAATAAATTTCTAAAATTTTTAAGAATTTTTCTTAAATTTCAATTAATTTCATTTTTTAATTATTTTCATTTGTTATCAGAATTTCAAATTTCTTTTATTAATTATCATAAATTTCAATTATTTTTAGCTTTCTTCCAGACTCTTCTCCAATTTTTAGTTATTCTCATTTTCTAAAATTATTTTCTAAAATTTTTAAGAATTTTACTAAAATTTCTAAAATTGTTTTCTTCATTTTTTAATGAGCCAGTATCATTTTTACACAAAACTTATTTTGAAAATTGTTATATTGTACAGAATGGAAATGTTATTCTTACAACTGCTAAATGTTATTTTGTACAATTTTGAAAAATAAATTTGTTACTTTGTACAATTTTCTAAAAAAGCTAAAATATTGTTCTCCCAATGTTTTATCGCTTTTTTAAAAAATTGTACAAAATAACAAATTCATTTTTCAAAATTGAACAAAATAACATTTAGCAGTTGTACAAAATAACATTTCCACTCTGTACAATATAACAATCTTCAAAATAAGTTTTGTGTAAAAATGATACTGACACTTTTTAATTATTTTCATTTGTTATCAAAATTTCAAATTTTTTTTTTAATTATCGTAAATTTCAATTATTTTTAGCTTTCTTCCAGACTTTTCTCCAATTTTTTATTTTCCTC
Organism: Ganaspis brasiliensis; assembly: GCA_037103525.1. Classification (NCBI taxonomy): domain Eukaryota; kingdom Metazoa; phylum Arthropoda; class Insecta; order Hymenoptera; family Figitidae; genus Ganaspis; species Ganaspis brasiliensis. The sequence goes on from JAZKLR010000661.1 coordinate 44,887, forward strand.
ATTTTATAAAATAAATTTCTAAAATTTTTAAGAATTTTTCTAAAATTTCAATTGCTTTCTTCATTTTTTAATTATTTTCATTTGTTATCAGAATTTCAAATTTTTTTTATTAATTATCGTAAATTTCAATTATTTTTAGCTTTTTTCCAGACTTTTCTCCAATTTCTAGTTTTTCTCATTTTATAAAATATATTACTAAAATGTTTTAAGTATTCTCAAATTTCTATTATTTTCTTCAATTTTTAATTAATTTTTTTTTGTTTTCGTAATTTCCAAAATTTTTTTTAATTATCGTAAATTTTAACTATTTTTAGCATTCTTCTAGTCTTTTCTTCAATTTTGAGTTATTCTCATGTTCTAAAATTATTTTCTAAGATTTTTAAGAATTTTTCTAAAATTTCAATTTTTTTCTTAAATTTTTAATTATTTTCATTTCTTATCAGAATTTCAAAATTTTTTTTATTAATTATCGTAAATTTCAATTATTTTTAGCTTTATTCCAGACTTTTCTCCAATTTTTAGTTTTTCTCATTTTATAAAATAAATTTCTAAAATTTTTAAGAATTCTTCTTAAATTTCAATTAAATTCTTCATTTTTTTAATTATTTTCATTTGTTATCAGAATTTCAAATTTCTTTTATTAATTATCGTGAATTTCAATTATTTTTAGCTTTCTTCCAGGCTTTTCTACAAATTTTGGTTTTTCTCATTTGATAAAATAAATTTCTAAAATTTTTAAGAAGTTTTCTAAAATTTCAATTAATTTCTTCATTCTTTAATTATTTTCATTTGTTATCAGAATTTCAATTTTTTTTATTAATTATCGTAAATTTCAATTATTTTCAGCTTTCTTCCAGACTTTTCTTCAATTTTTAGTTTTTCTCATTTTATAAAATAAATTTCTAAAATTTTTAAGAATTCTTCTTAAATTTCAATTAATTTCTTCATTTTTGCTTCCTCATAGAGGAAGCTTTGTGATCGTTAAAATTTTTGATTTTCCAAAAATAGTCTAAATCGACTCATTTTCATCTAAAAAGCGAAAATTTTCATTCCTAAGCAAATGTTCAGATGTATGTGTGTGTGTGTGTGTGTGTGTGTGTATAGCGTTTTTTGTGTACAAGATATCTTGAGAACGCTTAAACGGATTCCAATAAAATTTGGATGACTTATTAAGCTCATGAATATCTAAATTTGGACACAAGGATTTTTAAAAATACCCAACCAAATTTTTTTGAGCACCTTTTTTCAACGAAAAAAATCGTTTTTTGCCAAAAAATTTTTTTATGCTAAAAATACAACTTAATGAATACAAAAATCATATTCCTTATCTCAAAACGAATCGATTGACCTATATAACTTTTATAATTGATCAAGAATTCGTAAAATAATTCATATTTTTACATTTTTTTGCATTAAATTTTTTTTTGAACAACTTCCCTAATTAACTTATATATTATTAATTTCTTGCTTCCTCTATGAGGAAGCAAATTATTTTGCTTACTTGGAAGCGAAATGTCCATGAAATGGACATAATTCTCACCTAGTTTTAATTATTTTCATTTGTTATCAGAATTTCAAATTTCTTTTATTAATTATCGTGAATTTCAATTATTTTTAGCTTTCTTCCAGGCTTTTCTACAATTTTTAGTTTTTCTCATTTTATAAAATAAATTTCTAAAATTTTTAAGAATTTTTCTAAAATTTCAATTAATTTCTTCATTCTTTAATTATTTTCATTTGCTATCAGAATTTCAATTTTTTTATTAATTATCGTAAATTTCAATTATTTTCAGCTTTCTTCCAGACTTTTCTTCAATTTTAATTATTCTCATTTTCTAAAATTATTTTCTAAGATTTTTAAGAATTTTTCTAAAATTTCAATTTTTTTCTTCAATTTTTAATTATTTTTATTTTTTTTCATAATTTCACAATTTGTTTATTAATTAACGTAAATTTCAATTCTATTTATATTATTTCTTCAATTCTTTTCTCCAATTTTTAGTTATTTTCTTTTTTTTTAATTGATTTCTAAAATTTTCATGTATTTTTTTAAAATTCAATTATTTTTTTCTATATTAAAAAAAAAATCTGTAGTTTTTTTAATTATCACACTTAAATGTCATTTCTTTTTTACAACTTATCATTGTTTGTATCATATTTTAATTTTCGTCAAGTTATAAAATTTTAAAACATTTTTCAATTATTTTCCAAAATTTATTTCCTTCAATTTTCAATTCTTTACATATGTTTCAAAATTTTAAAAATTTTTAACTATTTATCTAACTTTTCAATTATTTCATTATTTATATTATTTTTATATTATTTTCTTCAATTTTCAATTACTTTCGTTCTTTCTCTTGTTCTTTTTTCATAATTGCTAAAAAGTTTTTACTTATTTTTCTTTAATTAAAACTTGTTCTGTTTAATTTTAAGTTATGTTTATCTTTTTTCATTTATTATTTCGAATTTTTAATTATTATCTTCTTTTATTTTCGATTTTCAATTATTTTTTCTAATTTTTCATTATTTAATTTTGTTTTAATTTACCTTTAAGATTCTCAAATATTTTTCTCAAATTTAAATTATTTTCTTTATGTTTAAAACCTTTTTCTGATTGTTTAAATTACTTTCCCCAATTTTTAATTAATTTCATTTTTTTCAATTAATTTGCAAAATTTGCAATTATTTTGTTGAATTTTAATTATTTTTTGCAATTCTTTTTAATTCTAAAAGATTATAAATTTTGTCCTAAATAAATATTTATTTTATTTCTATTAATTGGTTTTTAAATATTATATTTGAAATATTTATTTCTTCTTATTAGATAAATACTATTTACCAATTTGTTATATTTATTATTGTATTTTATAATTTCTAAAATGTATGAAAAACTAATCGCGCGCTGGCGCGCGTTTTATTTTGCTAGTTAAATAATAATAATCTTCGTAAACTCCTGAAGTTAGTTAGTATTAATATTTATTCATCTTTTCTATCCACGTTTTAAAAACTGAAGTGACGTTAGTCCCTGTTATTTTATTTTGTGCTGGTTTTTAATTGTCATTTGAATAAAAAAAAAGTTTCGAAAAATGATTTAAAAATTTATTATGGTTTTTGAAGAAGTTGAAAATATGTACACATGCAATTAATTTCCTAAATTTTCAGTTATTATCTCAAATTTAAATTATTGTCTTCAATTTTTCATTATATAACGATTTTTTAATTATTTTCTTTTGCTTCAAAATAAATTCTGCAATTTTTCTTAATTTTCATCAATTTATAATTAAATTCATTATTTTGTCATTACTTTTAAAACTTTAAATTATTTATCTGATATTGCAATTATTTTCATAAATTTTCGTTATTTCTGCGATTTTTTAATTATTCTCTTTAATTAAAAATTTTCAAGTAATTTTGTAATTATTATTTTTTTTTAAACATATACTCTATGATTTTTTCAGATATTTCTCTCAACTTTTATTGAATGTCTTCAATTTTTCATATTTAAATTATTTTCATCATAATTTAATTTTCTTTCCCAATCTTAAATTATTTTCAGCATATTTCAATTATTTTTTTCAATTTTGAATTAATTTGACCATTTTACAAATCTTTTTCTCGATTGTTAATCATTATTCTCATTTTCTAAAATTATTTTCTAAGATTTTTAAGTATTTTTCTGAAAATTCAAATATTTTCTTCCATTTTTAATTATTTTCATTTGTTATCAGAATTTCAGATTTTTTTAAAATTAATTGTCGTAAATTTCAATTATTTTTAGCTTTCTTCCAGACATTTCTCTAATTTTTAGTTTTTCTCATATTGTAAAATTAATTTCTAAAATTTTTCAAGTAATTTTCTCAAATTTCTATTATTTTCTTCAATTTTTATTTATTTTTATTTGTTTTCATAATTTCCAAAAAATTTTATTAATTATCGTAAATTGCAATTATTTTTAGCATTCTTCCAGTCTTTTCTCTAATTTTTAGTTATTCACATTTTCTAAAATTATTTTTTAAGATTTTTTAGAATTTTTCTAAAATTTCAATTGTTTTCTTCATTTTTTATTTATTTTCTTTTTTTTAATTGATTTCTAAGATCTTCATGTATTTTTTTCAAATTTCAATTATTTTTTCTTTATTTAAAAAAATTCTGTAGTTTTTTCAATTATCACACTTCAATATCATTTATTTGTTACAACTTATCATTGTTTGTATCATATTTTAATTATTTTCGTCAAGTTTTAAAATTTAAAAACATTTTTCAATTATTTTCCAAAATCTATTTCCTCCAATTTTCAATTCTTTAAATTTGTTTCATAATTTCAAAAATTAATTATTATTTATCTAACTTTTCAATTATTTCATTATTTATATTATTTTTTATATTTTTTTTCTCGTTCTTTTTTATAATTGCCGAAAATTTTTACTTATTTCTCTTTAATTAAAACTTGTTCTGTTCAATTTTAAATTATTTTCATCTTTTTCATTTATTTTCTTTAATTTTTAATTATTTTTTATATTTCAATAAACTTCTGAAAGTTTAAGTATTTTAGTCAAATTTTGTTTAACTTTCCTTTATTTAAAATATTTTATGTAATTTGTTTAATTATTTTCTCAAATTTTAATTATTTTCTTTATGTTTAAAACATTTTGATGATTGTTTAAATTACTTTCCCCAATTTTTAATTGATTTAATTTTTTTTCAATTAATTTTCAAAATTTGCAATTATTTGTTTAATTTCAATTATTTTTTGCAATTCTTTTTAATTCTTAAATATTATAAATTTTGTCCTAAATAAATATTTATTTTATTTATATTAATTGATTTTAAATGTTATATTTAAAATATTTATTTTTCTTATTAGATAAATAGTATTTACCGATTTGTTATATTTATTATTGTATTTTATAATTTCTAAAATGTATGAAAAACTAATCGCGCGCTTGCGCGCGTTTTATTTTGCTAGTAATTAAATAATATTATTTATTTTCCATATTCACAATAATCCTTTTTTTTAATATTCTTTCCAGATTTCTAAAAGATTTCAATTTTTCGAAACTGTTTCATTTTTATCTTATAATTTCTTATTTTTACAAAATTTTAAGTTTTTTTTCTACTTTTACTTTTGATATTTTTTCTTTTCTTTTTTTTTATTTCTCTTTTTATTTTAGGATTTTCTTTAATTTTTTTTTTATGCAAATTAATTAATATTATTTTACACAATTTCGTTATTATAACATTCACTAAACTTTTTATTTCGTTGATTTTCATAATTATTTCCATATTTAAAAAAAAAATACTCTCATTTTTTTGTAAGTTTGTCAATTTTTTTCACATCTTTTCTATTTTTTGCGAGATTTTGCAAACTTACTTATTCTTCCATAAAGTTTTTAGATTTTCTTTATTTTTCTAAATTTATTGTTGGACTTCTTTTAAGTGTAATATTATTAAAATGTTTGGTTTAATTTTCCTAAACTTTTTTTTATTTTGAAAGGATTTTTAAGTTTCTTTTGTGGGCCTTCTTTTTATTTTTCTTAATATATACATTTTTTAATTTTATTTATTGCACTTTTTAAATTTTTTTTAGTTTGTTAGATTAAGGTAAAACACATTTTTCTATTTTCTTCCTATTTTATTGATTCTTTTTTTATTCAATTTGTAAAATAATTCTTTAATTTTTCTAATATTTAAATTTTGTTCACTTTAATAATATATTATAAGGTTTTTTTAATTATCTTCATATTTATTATTTTAATTTAAAAAAATGTCCTTAAATAGTTTAATTTTTTGATAAGAGTTTCTACTTTTTGATATATAATTATGTCATTGTTTCATTTTTGTGTTGTTTTTTAAAATTTGTACTTTCTTTTTTTAAAAAACTACTTTCAAGTAAACATTTGGAGATTTTATATATTGTTATATTTAAAAAAAATCGATTTTTGATTTAAATAAAAAAAACCATGATTTTTATCATCCCTGTATTTTAAGTAATTGGGATATCTTATTCTTTTTTTACGACCTGAAAGAGGTTTCAGTCCTCTTTAAAAATCCATTGAAAAAATTTTAAAATATTCTAAAATAACAAAATGACGGCCGTCTTACTAAAAAATGTTGAATTGAAATTAAGTCCTTAAAAAACCCATCGTTTTTTTTTGATTAAATTTTTTTTTTTTTGAAAATTGTATTCAGAGTAAAGATTATTTTGCATTACAATTTAACTTGTACCCGATTTTGGTAGAAGAGAAACAAATTATTTTTTTTCTTTTAAAGGAAAATTTCATTTTTCTCAAAAAATTTCCTAAATAAAATTTGTTCTTTTTCAAAAAATATAAAAAAAAGTTTATCTTGATATTTTTTTTATTTCTCGTTTTGTTCAAAACATTTCGTTATAATTCAATTAAAAGCTTATTTTTAGAAAATTTTACACTATTTGTGGGTGCAAATAAGCAAACAATTGTTGGAAAAGGTGTAATTTATCAGAAGTGTTTAAATTTCAAACATATCACATTTTAAGTCTAATTTGAATTTTTTATACGTATATTTTTAAACTCTATTCATTAGAAAAGTTAAATAAGGAAGTGTCTTTTTACCTAAATAAAAATATTAAAGTTTAAGATTTCTCGAAAAAATTAGGTTGGGTCAAAATTTGTTGTTAAATAATAATTATTGAACATTTTATGTTTTTTCTTTGAAACTAAATGAAATATGTCATTTTTATCTAATTTTGACAAATAATAGCTCATTTCTTTCTTTAAAACATTATTTACAATTTTATTTGTTGGATTTTGTTAAATAATGTTTTGTTTAAAAAATATATCATTATCAAATTTTATTTATTTAATAACTTCTGAATAAAATATTTTTAAAAATCCAACAAATAAAATTGCAGAAAATGTTTCAACAAGTAAGATGAGTTATTTATTGTCTGTCAAAATAGGATGAGATTTTAACTAGATTTACCAAAAAAAAAAAAAAAAAACACCATTTGTTAAATAATTCTTATTTGACAACAAATTTTGGTTCAGCCTTTTTTTTATGAAAAATGTACACTTGTATCTTTCAAAATTTTGAGAAATTAATTATACTAATTTTTTTATTTGATGCGAACAGACATTTTTAGTTTATTGAAAAAAGGTGAAAAGAGGAGAAAATATTGTATTTTAGGTATTTTAGGTAATTTTTTCTTAATAAGGGGAGAAAAGGGGGGAAAGGGGAAAAAAGAGGATTAGATAAAAAAGGGGAGAAACTGTGAAAAACGAGAGTTTTGAATTTAAAAATTAAAATTTGTATAATTCAATGAAAAAATTTTTTCAGCTAACCAAAAAAATACGTTCCGTCTAAAATTCCTTAAAAAACAACATTTTTGATAGAAAATTGATTTTCAGTTCCGACCATGCCCAGCCTTTCCGATTTGAAATGAATTTGATCTTATATACATTTAAATTGTGAACCTAAATATTAAAAAATAACTAACATCTTGGAAATTTTCAGTCTTAGAACGCCTACAAGTAATGAGATGAAGAAAGATGTACAGGACATAATAAAAAATTCTATAGAGAATGTAAATCCTTTGGCGGATCAAAGCACCGTTAATGTTGTAGAAAATGCGTCTGTGGAGGATTTGGTTTTATAAAGAGAATGAGGAAACGGGAAAAATCTTTTTTAGATTTGGGGTAGCAAATAGGACAAATCATATCAGATCGGTCTTACTACATATTATTATAGCACTCTACGTTTCTATTCTCCTGAAATTTGGTGAAGGCGCAATTGTATTCTAAATTTTTATAGTAGAATATCGAGTTGGTATTAGCTCTTGGCGCTCAATTCTTTAATTATAAATCTTGTATCGATTTTATTCAATTTCATCACAAACTAATTTAATTTGTTTGTCGAACATTTGTAAGTACAAAGATTAATTTTTCATCATCGCTGCATTTTCTTCGTGTCACACTGATTGTTAAAAGATCTTAAATTTTAACTTGTATGTAAGGATGTATGTAACTTGTCATGAAAAATGATTTTTTAAACGATAGGATGTTTTCGGAAGAAGTTCCTCTCATATGTGAGAACTTAATCAATTGTATAATGCTGTTAGAAGACTGTAATTAATCGCTAAAGTATTTATCAATAGGTAGTGGTAAATATTTTTCAGCTTTTGATAATATTTCCTTTTATCATGGTTTTAAATGTTTTTTTTTCTCTTCTAATTTTCGAACAAATTTTTAATCCTGTTCTGACGTATGAGGGAAATTAAATCTTCAGAGCTGTACTAAGGTGTCCCAAAAAATTGACAGCTTTATTTTAAATGGTCTCTTTATGTTAACTTATTGTTTATTAGTCAAGCGCATAACCATTTATTCGACGAAAATATATATTTTTAAATTGTTTTTAAGAATTGAATATACAAATCTTGTTTATATACGTATTTAGATTTAAAAAAAAGACTATTTTATTAAGATAGGGTTTCAATGTTTGTCGTTTTATAGTACTTTTTTTTTTGTCTTTTTGTTTTTTAGCATGATTTTTTAAAAGGTGAAGAGATGAGAAAGTGATAGTAAATTTTGAGACTTAGAAGGAAGTTAAAGGGAGGCTTTAATTTTATTTGGGTCGCCTTAAATTGTACGTATTGAATATATGATGTGGCATTAGTTCAGTAAAATAGTACAAGACAGAAAAGTGAAGCTCATAAAGCATTGATCCCTAATCAGAATTTGAATCAATTGACGGTATTTAATTTTACACAATGAATAAGTATTATGCAGCATTGTAAACTGCAACGATAGATATTATGAATGCGAGGCTATTTTAAAAATCACTATAGTCCGATATTTCACAATGAATTTAGTGCTTTTGCTTTTTCGAAAGATTAAACAGAAGTACTTAGGTACAGTGCCTACAAATCGCTTGAACATATTCCTATGCCACGGCATGATGTAAAAAAAAACAAGTATTTTTATTATGTTATGAATTAATGGGTTAAAATTTGTCAGAGTACTTGTAAGCGAATCTACAAAATATGCCCTTGTTTGCATTCCAATAAAAATGTAAAAAAATAGCGAAATAGTTTTTTTATTATTAAGTTTTTTAAACAATTTTTAATTAATCTTTGTTTCCTAACTTGGTTTAATTTGCAGGGTGTCTACTAACCGGGAAAACCGGGAAAAACCGGGAATTAACCGGGAATTTTTCGTCAAACTGGGAATTTTTTTTCTGGGATAATAAATTCTTTTCAATTTTCAATAATTTTCTTCAATTACCAATTATTTTCTACAATTCTCAATTATTTTCTTCCACTTGGAATTATTTTTCATTAATTTAAAATTATTTCTTCATTTCTCAATTATTTTCTTCGATCTTCTACTATTTTCTTCAATTGCCAATTATTTTCTTCAATTTTCAATGATTTTCTTCAATTTTCAATTATTTTCATCAATTTCTAATTAATTTATTTAATTCTGAAATATTTTCTACGATTTTCAATTATTTTCATCAATTTTTAACTATTTTCTTAACTATAAATTATTTTTTTTGAATTGACAATTATTTGATTCAATTTTCAATTATTTTCTTCAATTTTTAATTATTTTCATCAATTTTTAATTATTTTCTTCAGATCTCAACTATTTCCTTCAATTTTTAATTATTTTCATCAATTGCTTCCTCATAGAGGAAGCGTTGTGATCGTTAAGATTTTCGATTTTCCAAAAATAGTGTAAATCGACTCAGTTTCATCTGAAAAGTTCAAATTTTCATTCCTGAGAAAATGTCCAGATGTGTGTGTGTGTGTGTGTGTGTATGTGTGTGTGTATGTGGTAAATTTTTTGTCGCCAGGATATCTCGAGAACGCTTCAACGGATTTTAATAAAATTTGGATGACATATGAAGCTAACAAATATCTTAATTTGGACACAGGGATTTTTGAAAATACCCAATCAAATTTTTTTGAGCACCTTTTTTCATCGAAAATATCGTTTTTTGGCAAAAAATTTTTTCATGTTAAAAATTCAGACAAACGAATGAAAAAATCATATTCCTTGTTTCAAAACGAATCGATTGACCTATATAAAGTATATAATTAACCAAAAACTCACGTAATAATTAATGATTTTTCATTTTTTTTCATCGAAAAATCTCGCGATTTGACAAAAAAAATTTTCATGCTAAAAATCCAACCAAACGAATTACAAAATTCATATTCCTTGTCTCAAAACAAATCGAGTGACCTATATAACTTTTATATTTGACTAAAAACTCACGTATTAATTCATAATTTTTAATTTTTTTTTTATTGAAAAATCTCGTGTTTTGCCAAAAAAAAATTTCTTGCTAAAAATTCAAACAAATCAATTAAAAGAATCATATTCCTTGTCTCAAAACGAATTGACTAAAAATAATTGACTAATAATTGACTTTATTTATTTATAATAAATAAATAAATAAAGTTTTGGAAGATAGAAAAAATATATATATATATTGATTTATTATTATTTTATTATTATTACTTATTTGCATAAAAATAAAGAATAAATAATTTAAAATTAAATTATTATTTTTTATATTATAAATAAATTTATTGCTTCCTCTATGAGGAAGCAAATTATTTTGCTTCCTTGGAAGCGAAGTGTCCATGAAATGGACAGAATTCACACCTAGTTTTTAATTATTTTCTTCAGATCTTAACTATTTCCTTCAATTTTTAATTATTTATTTTAATATTCAATAATTCTCGACTTTTTTAAACTATTTTTTTCAATTATCATTTATTTATTTCACATCTCAATAACTCCTCCATTTTTCAATTATTTTCTTCTATAATCAATAATTCTCGTCTTTTTTCAATATTTTTTTTCAATTATCAATTATGTTTTTGAAACTTGAATTCAATTCATCAATTATTATTCAACAATTTTCAAAAAATCACATTTTCTTCAATTTCAAATTATTTTCTACAATTTTTAATTAATTTCTTCAAATTACAATTACATTCTTCATTTCTTATTGTTTTTTTTTTCAAATTCTATAATTTTTGGGTTGTTCAATTTCGTTTTTCTTTAATTATCACTTATTTTCTTCTACTTTCAATCCCATTGTTCAATTCTTGAATTATTTTCTTTAATTCTCAATTATAATTTTCAACATTCAATTCCATTCTTTAATTTTCAATTTTTTTTTAATATTCAATAACTCTAGGCTTTTTACAATGATTTTTTTTAAATTCTCAATTATTTTCTTCAAATTCCAATTTTTTTCTTAAATTTCAATTATTTTCTTCAATTTCCAATTATTTTTTCATATTTCTTTCAGTTTCTCAATTTCTTTCAATTTTTAATTTCTTTTCAATTTTCTTCAATATTTCACAATTTTCAGCTTTTTTAAATTATGTTTTTCTTTCAATTTTTTTTAAAATTATTTTCATCAATTCGCAATTATTTCCGTTGATTTCTAAATTTTTCTGCTGTTTTCAAATATTGTATTTAATTTTTAAGTACCTTTTTCAATTTTTAATTATTTTCTTTAATTTTTAATTATTTTGTTCAATTTTCAATTATTTGTTTCAATATTCAGTAATCTCGACTTTTTTAATTATTTTTTTTCAATTATCAGTTATTTATTTCATGTTTCAAAACCTCCTTTAATTTTCAATAATTTTCTTTTATTTTCAATTTAATTGTTCAATTATTTTTTTCAATTCTCAATTAATTTCTCTAAATAACAATTCTATTCTTCAATTTTTAATGTTTTCTTCAATACTAAATAATTCCTGTCATTTTCCATTTTTTGTAATTATAAATTATTTTCTTTTTTTTTCAATCCAATTGTTCAGTAATTTTCTTTAATTCTCAATTATTTGTATTCGAATTTCAATTTTATTTCTCAATTTACAATTTTTTTTTTTTTTAATATTCAATAATTCTGTGTTTTACTGATTTCAATTTGATTATTTAATTTTCAATTTATTTCTTCAATTTTGGATTATTAACTTAAATTTTAAATTATTTTTTTTTGATTTTCTATCTAGTTGACCAATTTTCAATTATATTCTTTAAATTTAATTACCATTGTTCAATTTTTTTAATTATTGTTTAATTGTAGATTAATATTTACTTTTTTTTTTAATTTTGTTTCTAATTGTCGAATATCTTTGTCATTGTTCAATTATTTCTTTCCATTATTAATTATTTCTTTTCATTATTAATTGTTTCTTTTAATTCTTAATTATTATTTTTTGTAAAGTTTAATATTTAATTCTGAATTCAACTATTATCTTCAATTTTTGTAGCCATTTGTAGGTCTATTTATACTTAAAATAATTTTTTAAGTTAACAAGAGAAAAAACCGAGAAAAATAGGAACAAAAACCGGGAAAAACCGGGAAATGACCGGGAATTTTGTGGGACGAAATTAATAGACACCCTGAATTTGTTACTCTCTTTTAAACTCAAATAGTTTTCTATGATTTTACATATAGGATTTCACTCTTATTTCTTTCCGTTGCCTAGCAACTGAAAGTGTTTTAAAACTTGACTAAATTGTCACAATAAGCTGAGAACTATATAAAATGCTATTGAAATAATTGCTGAACAACTGAATTCGAAATTGATTATTAATTGGAAATAGAAAATGACACATAAAGAAGAGTTATCATTGATTTTTCCAGATTCTAAAGTGCCTTCGGTTATAACCCAAGATTTATTAATTAATTTAATTATTATTCAAGGACCAAAAGGAGAAGCTGGCAAATTGTTTAAAGAAGAGGAAATTAATTTGGTGGATGTTAAAGAAATACGAATTGAACACCTTAGTAAGTAAATGCGATTAATAATTAAGATAAGATTAAGATATTTGAATTAGTTTTATATAAATAAAAATTACAAACTTTCAGATATTTTAAACATTAGTCATCTTTGGGTTATGCCCAATTTGGTGAGTTTAAAATTATCCAGCAACATAATAGAAAAGATAGAAAATCTCGATGAACTTGTGAATTTAAGAGAATTGGACTTGTCATTCAATCGAATTAAAATAATGGAAAATTTAAATCATCTCGTTAATCTGGAAACTTTGCTGCTTTATAAAAATAAAATAGAAGTAGTTGAAGGTATTGATAATTTGAAAAAGCTTCAAATTGCCAGTCTTGGAAGAAATGAAATTAAAAATAGAGATCATGTAAATTTATTATTATTATTATTATTATTGTTATTGCTGTTGTTGTTGTTGTTGTTGTTATTATTATTAAATTATGAACCTATTATTAAATTTATTATATTCAGATTATGTATTTACGTAAATTTAACAATCTGAGAAGTTTGAATATGGAAGGGAATCCCTGTTCAGAAGATGAAGAATATTTAGATTATTTAATCGCCTACATACCTCAACTTGTCTACATACAATACAAAATGATTACTGAAGATCAACGAAGAAAATCAATTGATAAACATTAGTAATTATTTTATCCTAAGATCATTTCAATTTTAAATACAAAATTAAGACGAACTTTTTTTTTTCCAGTCGAGAAATAAGTAATCTTAAAGAAAAAGAAGAAGAAGAAAATAAATTGCTATTAGTAAAGCAGGCTTTTGAGAATCATCTTAATCAAGTTTCTATTTCGTACGTGGAATATTTAGATGAAGATCACTTGTTTGAGCAAATGTTTAAAAATGATAAGGGTGAGATTTTTTTAAATTTAACTTTAATTTTTAGTGCTATACTTCCTCTATATAAAGAATTAATAATAAGTTTAATTAATTTTCTGAAAAACGAAAATTAATTTAATTTCTTAGTTAAAAAAAAGAAAGTTAAGTTTTTTAAATTTTGTATTTTTGAAACAGAGGGAAAATATTTGATGAGCATAAATTCAGAAACTAAAGCCACATATGAGCAATATAAAATAACTTTTTCTTCTTTTTGTCATGAGTTGTTTGATTTGGGTTTGAAGGAACAGAAACGGAGAATGCAAGAAGTAGATCTTTTTGAAACAACTGTTAAAAACGGCATAGATGATGTACAAAAAGAAGGTCAAAGGTAAGTAAGATTTAATAAAAAAGTTTGTTTAATGTTTAAAATTTTCAGGGGTCACAGGACCTATTGCTATTGAAAAAGGTGAATAGGTGCGAATTTTTTCAAAAATAGGGGACAGAAAGGGGACAGAAAATTTTCTTCAACTTATGTACTTGAAGATTTTTTAGTACTTTTTTATTTACAAATTTTAAATATGGAAACATTATACAGGGCTGCCAGAGGACTTGTAGATTGAAAATAGTACAAAAAAGTGACTTTTTAATTTAAAAAGGTGAATAAATAGAGAGTTTTTAATAAACAATAATTTGCAATCATAAACAAAATATTACTGATATTAATTTGGGGCCTGCCAGCAAGCAAATAATAATTAATCAGGGTTCCCCAATAACAAATTTGAAAAAAAAATTGTTAAATAATGAGAAAACTAATTGGAAAATTAATTAAAAATCAAGAAATGAAGACACAAATTTAAAATTTAAAACAAAATAATTGAAATTTAAGAAAAAAATTTAAAAATTTAAAGAATACTTGTAATTACAAGAAAATAATTGATTCTTGATTCTTGATTAATTGATTAATGATTCAAACCAAAAAGAAAATAATTTAAAAAAAGATAAAAAAAATGTACATACGTAGACAATATGTGGAAAACAGTTGAAAAATTACAAAAAAAAACTGAAATTGGGAAAAAAAATTAATGAGAAATATAATTCAAAAAATGAAGTAAAAAATAAAAAATGTATTACATTATTTGAAAATTTAAGTACGTAATTGAAACGTAAAGAAATGAATTGAATTATGTCATAAATAATTGAAAGCTAGTGTAAAAATTAAAAATTTATAGTCAACAATAATAAAAAGATTGAAGAAAATGACATTTTAAAAAAATAATTCCAAAATGTCAAAAATATTTGAATAATGACAAAAATAATTGTAGTTTGAAAAAAGTAATTGAGAAATGACAAAAATAATTTATAACTGATGTAGAGAATTGAAAATTTATAGACAATAATTATTGAACAATTGAAAAAAATATTAGAAATTTGAGGAAAATAATTAAAAGTTGAAGATATTAATTGACGTTTGAAAAAAAAAATTAAAAATTTTAAGAGATTAATTCAAAAATGTCAGAAAAAAATTGAATATGAGGAAAGGAATTGAAATTTGTAGAAAATAATTGAAAAAAGTGTAAAAAATTATAAATTTGAAGACAATACTTGAAAAATTGACGAAACAATTGAAATATTAAGAAACTAATTGAATGAGATAAATAATTGAAAGATGGTTTAAAAATTAAAAATTCATAGACAATAATTGAACAATTGAAAAAAATATTGGAAGTTTGAGGAAAATAATTGAAAGTTTAAGAAATTAATTGACGCTTGAGGAAAATAATTCAAATTTGAAGACAAAAGTAATTGAAATTTGAAGAAAATAATTAAAAAATAACAAAACTAAATTGAAATTTGTGTAGAAAATTTAAATATTTCTGAGAATAAAATAAGGATTAAAAACATAAATGAAATTTTCAGAAAATACTTGAAATATTACAAAAATAAATGAAAATTTGTTTAATAAATTAAAAAATTTATGGCAGTAATTTAAAGTTTAAAGAAAATAATTTAAATTTGAAGAAAGTAATTGAAGTTTTAAGAAAATAATTGTAATTTAATACACTAATTAAAAAAAGTCAAAAAATTTAAATATGAAGAAAGTAATTAAAGTTACTAGAAAATAATTGAAATATTACAAAACAAATGAAAATTTGTTTAATAAATTAAAAATTTATGGCAATAATTTAAAGTTTAAAGAAAATAATTTAAATTTGAAGAAAATAATTTAAATTTGAAGAAAGTAATTGAAGTTTTAAGAAAATAATTGTAATTTAATACACTACTTAAAGAAAGTCAAAAAATATAAATATCAAGAAAGTAATTAAAGTTTCTAGAAAATAATTGAAATATGTAGAAAATAATTGAAAAAGTTGTAAAAAATTAATAAATTCGTGACAATAATAAAAAGAATAAAGACAATTTTTAAAATTTGAAGAATGACAAAAGTAAATTGAAATTTGTTTAGAAAAATGAAATATTCTTGGCAATAATTTATAGATTTTAGAATATAATTGAAATTTTAAGAAAATAATTAAAAAATGACAAAAATAAATGAAAACTTGTGTAATAAATTTAAATATTTCTGACAATATTTTAAAGACTGAAGAAAATAATTGATATTCGAAAAAATGAAATTCAAAATCTTAGAAATACTTGAAATTTGACCAAAGTACTTTAAAAATGAAAAAGATAATTGAAAAGAGATGTAGAAATTAAATACTTGTAGACTGTATTTAAAAAATTGATGATGTAATGTAATTTTTTTGAAAACTGAATTTTTTTCACGAGATTTGTCATTTGGGAGACCCCGAAAATCCTCGGCAATCGTGATTCAATATGATTAATTGGAAAATGTGGGAAGTCACAATTTTGAATGTATATCCAAAATTTTGAAAAATTAATTTTTGTCATCGAAATCTTTATTTGCAACGTCAAAAATCTCCAAATAAGACTTATTGAATTTCCTTGAATATTTGAGGAGCACTTTTTTAAAAGTTGATAAATCCATTTTTCAAAAAAGTTGAGATAATTACAAATTTAACATATTAGGAACCTTACAAATCGATCTGTCACTGTTGAATTCAAGAAAAAAATTTATTACCAAAAAATTTTCAATTTAAAAAAAACTTGGACTTAACCAAGATGATTTAAAATTTGAATTTTTTTCCTAGAATAAATTACAAAAAACTTTAAATTCCTTTATTACTATAAACTTTAATTAAAAATAAATCTCCTTAAGTGCAAAAAACATTCGTATATAAATAATTTCATATATTTTTTCTACTTTATAATTAACTCTAGGGGTTGGGTGCGAAACTGCATTTGTTTAATTTTCTCGGAATAACAAAATGTGAATTTATCAACTTTTGAAAAAGTACTCCTCATTTATGTGATAAAAGAGTGCACATATTGCAATGTATTATTTCTACATATTTTTTATAACATCCGACATTTTGAAAATTTAATCTCTTTAAAACATCATACCTTAAAATATGGTTAAAAATGAAGAAATTTATGACCTAAAATATTTTTAGCTTATAAATTAAAAAAGTTGAGAATTTTTTTATAAAAGTTTATTTTTCCCTATTATTTTTAATGGGGATTTTCTATCGATTGCTGATATAGGTTAATATAAATCAATTAGGCTGGGGTTTTATAAAAAAAATTTTCTTTATATTGAACTGCTAAAAATTTTGGATATAACTATAAACTTCAATACTGAAAATTAGAAAAAGGAGAAATAGGTGCAAAATTTTAATATAGGGGGAAAAAGGTGAATAGGGGACAACCTGTGATCCCTGAATTTTAGTTTTATGTACAAAATTAAATTTTTATCTCAATAATAAAAATGTCACTTATAACTAATTATTTAACATTGAATATTGTAAACTTAAATTATGTATTTGATTATTGAATTGAAAAATGTAATCAATTAAATTCTATTTAATTTTTAGACTGATAGACAAAGTTCTAGAAAAAAAGACTATAACTTTTTCACAACTGACAAGTCTAATGGAAACGATGGTTGGAGAAAATAATGAAATTGAGTTAAAAAATAAAATCCTAAATGTGAAAGACATTTCTGAAGAGTTTGATGATTTACTGTATAAAACTTGGGAAAAGCTAATGAGAGGAGAATTTATTTTGCATGATCAGCTGAAGGTCAATTTTTAATTATTTTCATTATTTTTCTCAAATTTCCAATTTACTTTAAGTAAATTTTATTTACCTATGTTCCTAAAATTTTAAATCTTTTCTTAGTTTTAATTATTTTCTTCAACATTAAACTAATTTTTTTATTTATCAATTAATGTCTTGATTCATTTTTGAATTATTTTATGTTTTTAATTATTTTTTCAATTCTTTAAATCGATTTTATCTGTACCTACTTAATTATTTTTAGTAGTTTTTAATTAATGTCGACATTTTTCATTTTTTTGTTAAATAGGTACTTCAATTTAAATTAATTAAAGCAACTTTCAATTATAAATTTTAATATTTTTCTTAATTTTAATTTTTTTTTTGTAAAAGTTTAAATTAGTTTCTTTAATGTTCTATAAAGTTTTTTCAATTTTTAATTATTTTCCCCAGTTTAAAAGTATATTCACCTATTATTTCTATTATTAAAAAGTGGAACTTGATTATAATTTATTTTTAACATTAAATAGATCTTGAATTGTTTTCTCAAAATTCGCTGAAGACCTTAAAATTGAGAAATAAAAAAATATACTCGTATGTTTAAAATTTGAAAAAACTTGAATTTTACAGGATATAAATGAGCATTTTAAAATTAACATCACAGACATGGTCGGCTCATTCATAGAATCAGGACAAGGATTTTTTACATCGATGAGAAATGCCGAAAGGGAGTATGACGATAATATGAAATCATTAGTGACATTGTTTATGAACAACTTTGGTGATGAAGCGAATATACCACTTGATTATCAAGAGATTTGTGGTTCCAAAGACATAATGATCAACAATTTTAGTGCTTCACACGATTTGCATTTACAAGTACGTTGAATGTGATTTATTTATTTATATTAATTTGTCATTTTTGTTTGAAAACAAATTAACTGTATAAAATTGTTTTTAATAGGTGATAGATGAGCGAGAAGATGTTCTGATAAGTCGCTTAAAAAATTGGCTGGACAGTTTAATTGAGACAAAACTGGAGTAAGTAAAATAATTAAATATGTAAATCTACCCAATACTTATCTACTTGTTTATTTGTCAATATTTAATATTTTTTACCACAGGGAAGAAGTAAAACGAAATTATAGTCAAATTCTGGAAATTAATCACTTTTTCAATGTCCAACGAGAGGAATTTCAGAAATTTCAACAACGATATGAAAACATGAACGACGATTATTCGGATCTTTTTTTGATCACGGAAAATTAAATAATTAATTTTAAACGTAAAGTATTTTATTTTTATATAGTTATGTCTGAATTTTTGTAAAAAGATTTTTTGCCTTGTTTTGTTCAGGAAAGTTTAAAAATAATTTGCAAGATTTAACATAGTTAAGTAACGTTTTTATTCTTAAAACCGTAACAACTCTGCTTCTAAACAATATACAGACAAAAGTCTGATTTTATTTTTATATAAATAGATTCTGTGTAAAAATAGACGATATAAAAAGAGTGTTTTGAGTAAACAGTCATGAAAATACATACTGTAGGTACAATAAATTCATTATACGATTGATTCATTATTTTCATCAACTATTTCTTCTTCAGAGATTGAAGATATAATTCAAGACCAGCTTGAACTTTAGGAGTTTGCACAAAATTCATAAACATATCTACATCCATTTGACGATTTTTGTTAAGCCAAGTCAATGCTCTATTTCTCATGGCAAGTTTTGTGAATGTTGTAGCTGCAGCTGAAAAACACAAATATTTAGTGAGAATTTTCAAACGTTTTTTCGCAAATATTTGCTAATTTTCCGTTATTTACTGAAATTTAAATTTCAGAGCTGCCAGCAGACTTGTAGGATTGAAAATAGTGAAAAAAAAATAGTAAAATGAGAAAACTAAAACAATACAAGAAAACAATTGAAGAATGAGAAAAATAATTAAAATTTGTAAAACAATTAAGACTGGTGTAAAAAATTTAAATTTTGAGTACAATAATTAAGATATTCAAGAAATAATTAAAATGTGAAGAAACTAATTAAATAATGACGTAAATAATTGAAAGCTGGTGTAAAAATTAAACTTTTTAGACAATAATTGAAAAATTGAGATAATAATAGCAGTTTCCATAAAATAATAAAAAGTCGAAGAAATTAATTGACGTTTAAAGAAAATAATTAAAATTTGAAGAGAATAATTCAAAAATGACAAAAAAACTAAATATGAATAAATTTATTAAAGTCTGAAGAATATAATTAAAATTTTTAGAAAATTATTGAAAAAGGTGTAAAAATTTAATAAACACGTGACAATAATAAAAAGGATGAAGAAAATGATTGAAATTTGAAGAAAGTAATTGAAAACTGGTGTAAGAAATTAAAAAATTCATGACAATAAAAAAAAATTCAATAAAATAATTGAAACTTGTAGAAAATAATTCTAAATGGCAAAAATAATAGAAATATGAAGAAAATAATTGGAAAATGAAAAAAATAATTGTTTAATTACAAAAGTAATTGAAATTTGAAGAAAATGATTGTAAAATAATAAAATTCAATTAAAACTGGTGTAGAAAATTTAAATATTCCTGACAATAATTTAAAGATTGAAGAAGATAATTGAAATTTTATGAAAATAATTGAAAAATGATAAAAATAAATAAAATTTGGGAAAAAATTAATAATTTCATGACAATAATAAACAGAATCAAGAAAATGATTGAAAATTTTAAAAATTCATTTCAATAAAAAAAATTGAATAAAATAATTAAAATTTGTAGAAAATAATTCTAAAATGGCAATAATTAATAAAAATATGAAGAATTAGGAAATAACTTGTGTAGAAAATTTAAATATTCCTGACAATAATTTAAAGATTGAAGAAGATAATGGAAAATTTATGAAAATAATTGAATAATGACAAAATAAATGAAATTTGAAAAAAATTAATGAAAAATGAGAAACATATTTTAAAAATGGAATAAAAAACAAAAAATGTAATACATTAACTAAAAAATTGTATAAAATAATTGATAAAGAACTATATAACAAAAATGAGAAGAACCTAATTGAACTGATGACATAAATAATAGAAACCTAGTGTAAAATTAAAAATTTATAGACAATAAATGAAATATCGAAAAAAAAATATTTGAAGTTTGAGGAAAATAATTGAAAATTTATTATATTAATTGAAGTTTAAAGAAAATAATTGAAATTTCAGGGGAATAATTTAAAAATGGAAAAAATATTAAATATGAAGAAATTTATTAAAGTTTGATGAAAATAATTGAAAAAGATGTAAAAAATTAATAAATTCGTGACAATAATAAAAAAAGAATGAAGAAAAGGATTGAAAATTGGGGTAAGAAATTTAAAAATTCATGACAAATAAAAATTGAAAAAAATAATTAAAATTTGTAGAAAATAATTCTAAAATGGCAAAACTAATAAAAATATGAAGAAATAATGAGAAAATTACAAAAATACTTAAATAATGACAAATGAAATTAAAATTTAAAGAAAATAATTGAAAAATAACAAAAGTAAGTTGAATCTTGTGTAGAACATTTAAATATTCCTCACAATCATTTTTAAAGATTGAAGAAGATAATCAAAATTTTATGAAAATAATTGAATAATGACAAAATAAATGAAATTTGAAAAAAATTTAATACATTAGTTGAAAAATTGTATAAATTAATTGAAAAATAAACAATATAATTAAAATGTGAAGAGACTAATTGAATAATGACATAAATAATTGACAATAATAAAAAGATTGAAGAATTAGATATAATAGAGAATAGAGAAAATAATTAAAAGATATTTCAATGACAGAGATAATTGTAATTTAAAAAAAAATAATTGAAAAATGACAAATAATAATTGACATCTAGTGTAAAAAATTAAAAGTTTCAAGAGAAGAGTTGAAAAATTGATGAAATAATGACTAATTTTACTAATTGAATGACATAAATAATTGCAAGCTCGTGAGAAATTAAAACTTTATAGACAATCATTGAAAAAAATATTAGAAGTTTGAGGAAAATAATTAAAAGTTGGAAAAATTAATTGACGTTTGAAGAAAATAAATGAAATTTGAAGAGCATAATTCAAAAGTGACAGAAAAATTTAAATATGAAGAAAGTATTTGAAGTTTGAAGAAAATAATTGAAAAAGGTGTAAAAATTAATAAATTCATGAAAATATAAAAAAGAATGGAGAAAATTATTTAAATTTGAAGAAAATAATTGAAATTTGTAGAAAATAATTCTAAAATAGCAAAAATAATAGAAATATGAAGAAAATAATTGGCAAATGAAAAAAATAATTATTTAATGACAAAAGTAATTGAAATTTGAAGAAAATAATTAAAAAATAAGAGAAGCAAATCTAAACTTGAGTAAATATTTTAAATATTCCTGACAATAACTTAAAGATTGAAGAATATAATTGAAATTTTAAGAAATAATTGAATAATGACAAAAATAAATGGAATTTGAGAAAATTAATAAATAATGAGAAACATAATTCAAAAAAAAGGAGTAAAGAATAAAAAAATTTAATACATTAGTTGAAAAGTTGTATAAATTAATTCAGAGATAAACAATATAATTGAAATGTGAAAAAACTAGTTGCATACCTAATGACATAAATAATTGACAATAATAAAAAGATTGAAGAATTAGATATAATAGAGAATAGAGAAAATAATTAAAAAATATTTCAATGACAGAGATAATTGTAATTTGAAAAAAAAAAATTGAAAAATGACAAAAATAATTGATAACTAGTGTAAAAAATGAATAGTTTCAAGACAAAACTTGGAAAATTGATGAAAGAATTGAAATAATGTCTAATAGAACTAATTGAATAATGATCTAAATAATTGAAAGCTGGTATAGAAATTAAAAATTTATAGGCAGTAATTGAAAAATAAAAATGAAAATAAAATGGCAAAAATAAATAAAAATATGAAGAATTAGAAAATGACAAAAGCAATTAAAATTTGAAGAAAACAATTGAAAAATAACAAATGTAAATTGAAACTTGTGTAGAAAATTTAAATATTCCTCACAATAATTGAAAGATTAAAGGTAACAACTGAAATTTTAAGAAATAATTAAAAAACGACAAAAATAAATGAAATTTGAAAAAAATTAATGAAAAATGAGAAACATATTTCAAAAATGGAGTAAAGAATACAAAATTTAATACATTAATTGATAAATTGTATAAATTAATTAAAAAATAAACGATATAATTGAAATGTGAAGAAACTAATTGAATAATGACATAAATAATTGACAATAATAAAAAGATTGAAGAATTAGATATAATAGAGAATAGAGAAAATAATTAAAAGATATTTCAATGACAGAGATAATTGTAATTTAAAAAAAAAATAATTGAAAAATGACAAATAATAATTGACATCTAGTGTAAAAAATTAAAAGTTTCAAGACAAGATTTTAAAAATTGATGAAACAATTGAAATAATGACTAATTGAACTTATTGAATAATGACATAAACAATTGAAAGCTGGTGAAAAATTAAAAATTCATATAAATTTATAGATTTTAAAATTTTTGAAAAAAAAATTAGAAGTTTGAGAAAAATAATTAAAAATTGGAGAGAATAATTCGAAAATGACAAAAAAACATTAAGCTTGAAGAAAAATAATTAAAGTTTGAAAAAAATAATAGAAATTTGTAGTATTAATAAATTCATGACAATAGTAAGAAGAATGTATGAAATTATTGAGATTTGAAGAAAATAATTGAAATTTGTAGAAAATAATTCTAAAATAGCAAAAATAATAGAAATATGAAGAAAATAATTGGAAAATGAAAAAATAATTGAATAATGACAAAAGTAATTGAAATTTGAAGAAAATAATTGAAAAATAACAGAAGCAAATTGAAACTTGTGTAAAAATTTTAAATATTCTTGGCAATGACTTAAAGATTGAAGAAGATAATTCAAATTTTAGTAAACAATTAAAAAATGACAAAAGTAAATGAAAACTTGTGTAATAAATTTAAATATCCATGACAATAATTTAAATAATTTGTGATAATTTAAAATTTTTTGAACCTAACATGTATAAATTTATAAGTGCACTTAAATCTTTATTATAATAATTGTTGTTTTTCGGTCTTGAAGAAGATTAAACTTCATAGTTTAATATTAAAAATCACAAAAACACTTGAAAATTGACAAAAATTCTTTAAAGTTGACAAAAGTACTTTAAAAATGACAAAAATAATTGAAATATCAGAAGAATAGTCATTTTACTAAAAAACTGAGGAAAATTAAATTTTGACAATTAAAAAATGACAAAAATAAATGAAAACTTGTGTAATAAATTTAAATATTCATGACAATAATTTAAATAATTTAATATCAATTTTATTATCTTCAGATAATAAAAATGATATTTGAAAAAATTAAATTAAAAATAACAAAAACACAATATCAGAAGAATAGACATTTTACTAAAAAACTGAGGAAAGTGAGTTTTTTTTTAAAAAAGTGAGAAAAGTGGGTTATTAGCAGCCCTGAAATTAAAAAAAAAAAACTCTATTCAAATCTGATTAGATTCCAAATTCAAAAATCTTGATTTTTTTTTATACTCACCAGGAATTTTGTCGTAGCTGTTAATATATTTCTCGCATTTTGCAATGGCATCGCCCTTATCAGTTGCTAATTCATCTACAAGGTTGATACTAAGTGCTTCTTCTGGCGTAAAAAGTGTCCCGCTGAAAATTTATTTTCTTTTTTTAGAAATAAGTTTAAAATCAGTTGAAAATTTTAAATGCAAATTATAGCTTAATCTTCACAAAATGTACCGAAGAAGTGCACGTTCTGCTTTTTGATAACCAATTGTTGAAATATACGTGTCCTGGAACCATTGAGGAGCTACAATTCCCAATTTTGTCTCGTTTAATCCAATTGTATGTTTTCCACTGACCATGACTCTATATTCGCAGGAAATTGCTGTGAGGCATCCACCAGCTGGACTTGCACCCTATATTATCAGTTAAAAAAGTCTGAAAAATCGTTGCATTTCTAAGAAAAACAAAATAGAAACAATACGAAGAAGTAAGGATTTTTTTACATTTATAGCAGCGGCAATTCGTGTTTCTAATCCATAAAGAGTTAACCAAAAGTCTTGTAAAGAAGTCCAAAATTGAGTGCAACGTTTCACGTCAGGCTTGTACATTTCCATAATATCCAATCCTCCAGAAAAAATAGTTGGTAGTGAGGACGTCAGCACAATTCCTTTAACTTTTTGCTTCTTTACTTCATTCAGGGTTTTTGTTAATTCAGTCAAAAGTTCTAAATTCAGACCATTTACAGGTTGCCGACACATAGAAACTACTGCTATACCTGTAAAAAAAACGTGGAATTAGTTAATTTAATTATTTTATATCAAATTTATTTCATGAAAATTGACAATAAGTATTAAAAAATAATTTACCTGAACTTTTTTCTTCAACTTCAACGAGTTTTGCTTGTGATGATAAACTTCTCAAATATAAATTTATTTGTGGTCTTAACAATTTTCTCATAACAACAGACATCTTTCGATAATTGTTGTTTTTAATTAATTAAAATTAGTAATTCAGAAAATTCCTGAAAAATGTAAAAAAAGGAATATTATAGTTACTTTTTAGATGAGATATATAATATATATTTAGATTATTATTAACTTACTTCAATTTTCTATTCGATAATATGGATATTCTTTAAGACAAATAATTGTTGCTTTAGATTCTTCAACTGTTTATGTAATTATTTGTTTATTTCTTTTTAAAAATTGCTCTATAAACTGTTTTCCAAACTTCTAAAGCACTAAAATAATTTATTTATTATTTTATGATTATGATAGTTTTAAATAAAGATATAAATGTAAATATGTCACGATGACAACAAAAAATTAATTAAGAAAGGATTTTGATCCGTTGTTCACTCTGAAATAAGCAAAAGATCAAAGATCACATCGAGGTATTATGGTTAAAATACGTTAAATGTCGGTAAATGTAGGTAAAAGTTGTAAATTTACATTCCCATCTTTGCGACAATTGCCAACTTCACTTCACAGTCCTCATATTTTGCTAGATTGAACAAATTAAATTTAGTTTAAAAAATGGCCCTAGCTTTTGGCCAGTGCAATTCACTGAATTGCAATCAAACTGGAACACTCCAATGTCCAACTTGCTTGAAAATTGGGATTAAAAATTCATATTTCTGTAGTCAGGTAAGGTTTAAAATTTATAGGTTAGAAAACATGGAACACTTAACATTATTTTTGTAGGATTTACAAAATTAAAGTTTTCTATTAGCAACAATTCCTACTTGTAAACAATGTCAATTTATCAAAATTAATTAACAAAATGTTTTTTAGATTTATTTTGGTCATGTTAAAATCGATTTATTTATACCTACTTAAAAATAGTTTTTTCATGTATGGTGTAGTGAGTCATGCACAATCAAAAATATAACATATTTGGTTTTATTAAATTTTATTTGTCTTTAAATTAATAAAATGCAGTTAATATAGTTCTAGTTTAAAAAAAAAAGTTAAAAAGAACACTTCAAGACTAAAGTTTCTGTTACAGGATTGCTTTAAGGATAACTGGAAAGAACATAAAATTTTGCACAAACTTGCAAGTAAGTTACTGGTTTTTAAAAGAAAATTATTGATAATCCAATTTATTTACATGTAAAAACACTTTTTATCTTTGAAATTTTGCAAATTTTACAAATAAATCTATCAGTTTTCGATATATTGCTTGCTTTTTTATTACAAAGACTTCAACTTTTTTTTTTGCAGAAGGAGAAGGAACAAACAAATCTGACGAGTATAATCCTTGGCCTAATTATCATTATAGTGGAAAATTACGTCCCTACAGAAAAGAATCACTAAGAGTAGTTCCTCCTTCAATTGGCCGTCCAGATTATGCTACTCATTCTGAAGGAATTCCTCTCGGGGAACAAGAAGTGAGAGGGTCAACATTAATTAAAGTTTTAGATGATGAGGAAATCGAGGGAATGCGCATTTCTTGCAAGGTGATATTTTTATTAGATAAAGTAAAAGCAGGCTTCGAAGTGCTACACTTTTACACTTTTTTACCACTATTTTTGGTCAAAAGCTACTAAAAACTGTTTTTAATTATTCAGACTAATCAATTTTTTTCTATTAAATTCTAAAATAAAATTTCTTTGTAAATGGTTTAAAACTATCTAAATTCTGAATAAAATGAACCCAGGATGAAGTCGTTTTGTCCACTCTGAAAAAATTTATTGTAAAAAAAGTGTTAACCTTGACAAAAGTATTGGATTTAGTTTTATTCCAAGTTTTAATCAATATTTTTCCGAGGCAATCCGAAATTTGTTTCCGAGCCAATCAGTTTATATCCGAATTTAAAAATAGATATGACATGACGAAAAATTCTTTTCGAATTAATCCGTTTCATTCCGAAGCTAAATTTTAATCCGTATGAATCCTGTTATTTCATTCTGAATCAATCCGTTCCAGTTTTAATTGCGTTTATTCGGATTTAAATAACAGGATTCAAACGGATTAAAATTTAGATTCGGAATTAAATAGATTAGTTCCGAATGATTCGGAAAATTTTTTCGTCAAATTACATCTATTTTTAGATTCGGATAAAAACTGATTGGCTCGGAAATAAATTTCAGAATGCCTCGGAAAAAAACTGATTGATATTCAATCCTATAAGCTTCCTCTATTATTTTAATTATGTTATTTTATTTATCATTTGTTCTGAATTAAATGCTAATTAAAAATATTTTTCTACAAAAAACTTTAGTATTTTTACTTAATCATTAATTGTTTCTTTGTAGCTTGGACGAGAAGTTCTGGATGAGGCGGCGAAAGCCATAGAGGTTGGAGTTACGACTGCAGAGATAGATAGAATTGTGCATGAAGCTTGTCTCGAGAGAGATTGCTATCCTTCGCCTCTTAATTACTATGAATTTCCCGCTAGCTGTTGCACTTCTGTAAACGAAGTTATTTGTCACGGAATTCCTGACACTAGGCCACTACAAGACGGCGATATATGCAATGGTATAATAGTTATATGTATCTAAAAAAATTAAAATATTTTTAAGTCAAACCATTGACTTTCATCTGAGAATTACCGTGGTCATTTTTTAAAAAATATGAATTTATAATTCATTTTTTTTTTCATCTTCATATTTTTTTCATATTTCATATGATTCATATAGTATCAATTTTTCAAGTATTGTCTTTAAGTTTTTAATTTTTCTATACCAGTTATCAATTATCTTTGTCATTTCTAAATTGTTTCTTTCAAATTATAATTATCTTTGTCAATATTCAAATAGTTTTGACATTTTAGAATTATTTTCTTTAAATCTTTTTTCTATTATTTATGTCAGTACTCAGTTAATTTGTTCACATTTGATTATTTCGTCAATATCTCAATTATTGTATTCAATAGTTTTATTTTTTACACAAGTCTGAAATGTTTTTTTTTAATTTTAATTATTTTTGCCATTCTTTAATTATTTTCTTGTAACTTCAATTATTTTTTAAACTTTTCAATTATTTTCCTCAATTTTCTATTATTTCGTTTCAATTTTTTAATTTTTGTCTTAATTTTTAAATTTTTTTGAGCTTTAATCAATATTTCCAATATAGTTTTCCAAAAACATTTTACAATTTTTTTTCAAATTTTAATTATTTTTGTCATTATTCAAGAATTTTTTTTCATTTTCCGATTATTTTCTTCATATTTCTATTACTTTTGCCATTTTAAAATTATTTTCTACAAATTTAATTATTTTATTCATTTTTTTTTTCTTTTCATGAATTTATTAATTTTTTCACCTTCTTCAATTATTTTCTTGAAACTTCAATTACTTTCTTCATCTAAAATTTTTTTTTCGTTATTTTTAAATTATTCTCAAAGGTGTACCAAGAGGATAATTTTGGTGGGGGTTTTAATACGGGAGTGAGAAAGATAGCACTATAATGCTATCTCTTTCTTTCTCATTAATTTATTAAAGTTTCAATTATTTTCCCCAAACTTCTAATATTTTTTTCAATTTTTCGATTATTGTCTATAAATTTTTAATTTTTACACCATCTTTCAATTATTTATGTCATTATTAAATTAGTTTTTTCACATTTCAATTGTTTCGTCAATTTTTCAAGTAATGTTTTCAAATTTTTAATTTTTTTACACCAGTTATAAATTTTTTTGTCATTTCTCAATTTTTGTTTTTCAAATTACAATTGTTTCTGTCAACATTTAAATATTTTTGACATTTTGGAATTTTCTTCTTTAAATGTCATTTATATTTTTTGTGACTGCCAAACAATTCGAAGTTTCGATTATATTTTAATAATAATATAATTTACTAATTACTAAAATTTCATGAAGGTGTTTTGCTTCGTTTAGAAAAAAAAATTGAATTTGTAAGCTTTTTATTAAAAAAGGTTAATTCCGCGACCAATTTCACATTGCTCTATTTAAATTAAATTTAAATTACAATAATAAACTAGTCTATTAACTTTAAGTCGTAGAATTAACCTTAAATTAAACCTTGTAATTTTCATTAATTATAATGCCGAAAGCAATAAAATTTAATTTGCAATGTTATGATTACTGAATTCAAAAAATGTTGGAGTTTTACATATTCTAAAATTATTTTTATTTACAATATAAGTCAATGGTTTGACCTTTTCTAAATATTTCTGGAATTTTTTTTTTTTATAGATGTTTTGAAATATTATTAACACGATCGTTTTTAGGTTTTGGTTAAATCTTAAATTAAATTAAATTTTGATTTCTTTCCTCAAATTTCAGTTGACGTGACAGTTTACCACAACGGATTTCATGGAGATTTAAACGAGACGTTTTTTGTGGGTGATGTGAAGCCGGAGATAAAGAAACTTGTTCAGATCACACATGAATGTCTTTCAAAAGCGATCGACATCGTGCGACCGGGCGAAAAATATAGAGAAATCGGTAATATAATTCAGAAACACGCACAGGCACATGGATTTAGTGTAGTTAGAAGTTACTGCGGTCACGGGATTCATCGTCTTTTCCACACTGCTCCAAATGTTCCGCATTATGCAAGTAAGGACATTTTTAAAACTAGATTTAAAATTTTAATTTCAATTTTATTTTGAAAATTTTCCCGTAATATTCTCTATTTTTCACGAAAACTGGGAATTTGTAAAAAAAAACTTTTGGTCACACGCCTTATTTTATTTTAAATTTTAATTATTTCAAAATTGAACAGTTAAAATTCAAAAATTAACTATTTTGTGATTCATTTCAATTTAAGGAGGTTCTCACCATTTACATAACCTCAAAATAGAAAGTCGTTTTTCTCCCGAAATAAAAATATTATTCAAATTAATTTCACCAAATTTTGAAAGATCCAGGTGTACATTTTTCAGAAAAAATTAGGTTGAGCTAAAATTTGTTGTCAAATAATAATTATTTAGCATTTTATGTTTTTTTCTTTAAATTTAATGAGCAACTGCAATTTTCATCCAATTCTGACAAATAATAGCTCATTTTTCTCGTTGAAACAAAAAACATTGTCTGCAATTTTATTTGTCTAATAACTTTAAAACAAAATATTATTTAACAAAACCTAACAAATAAAATTGTAGAGAGTGTTTCAACATGAAAAATGAGCTATTATTTATCAGAATTGGATGAAAATTGCAGCTGTTCATTAAATTTAAAGAAGAAACATAAAATGTTAAATAATTATTATTTGACAACAAATAGCTGACCCTAATTTTTCCGATATTTAAAACTTTTTTTAACTTTATTATAAATTCTTTCCTTGACAATTTTCTTTTATCATTGCTTGACTTAGTAATAATGAATTTTTTCTAATTTAATAAACGTGTTTCTATTTCTTTGAAATTTTAAATATATATCATTTTATCAAAAAATTAAATTTTTTTTTTAACTTCTTATTATGTTTTATTATTATTATTATTATTTCTTTTGTATTTTTATACAATTTCATAATGCTAATCAATTTTTGGAGATATTTACTTTATTGTTTGCTCTTAATATTTTTTTTGTGTTGTAGATTTTCTTCTTTTTACGCAAAACTAATATTGTATCCAAACCATAAAAAAACCTAGTAATTTGTGGATAAATCTTGAAGATTTCAATTTTAATATTTTATTCTTTATAAAATTTAAAAAATTGTGCTAACACAGATGATCAAAATACTCACGATTTACAACTTTTTGGTATGAAGATATCAAAAAATGGTATTAAATTTTTATATCTTTAAGTCATTATAATTTTAAATAAATTCCAAACGTTAATTAACTCGTATTCCAAAATGTTCCAATTTTCAAATTTCAATTAATTTAAATACAATGCATATTAATTAATGCAAAGTAATTAAATAATATTATTAATTATTTTTCACATTCACAATAATCCTTTTTTTTTTAATCTTACAATGTTTCTAAGAGATTTTACTTTTTCAAAACTGTTTAATTTTTATCTTATCATTTCTTATTTATACAAAATTTTTGAAAAAAATTCTTTTACTTTTATATGTATTCGTCTTTTCATTTTAAGATTTTCTTTAATTTTTTTTCTTTTTAATCAAATTACTTAATATTATTTTACACAATTTGTTTTTATAACATTCACTAAAATTGTATTTCCTTGATTTTCATAATTATTTCCATATTTTTCAAAATAAATACGCTAATTTTTTTGTAAATTTATTAAATTTGTTTTCACACCTTGTCTATTCTTTGCACACTTACTTATTCTTTGATAACATTTTTAGATTTTCTTTATTTTTCTAAATTTCGATGGCCCCCGTTGATAAAATGTTTATTGAAAAGCCAGTGGAATAAAATGTTAATTCAAAAGAGCGTGCTATATAATTATTATTCAATTGGTTGTGTAATAAAATGCCAACTGATTTTGGGTACAACAAAATGTTATCTCTGAAAAATTATTTAAACATAAATGTCATTATTTTTAACTGCAAATTAACTCCGTATTGTATGTAAGATGTAATTTATAATAAATAATTTTTATCTGATGATATAAATATGAAAATTACATTTATATTTGCATACAAAATGAATATTTAATTTTTAAGATAGCATTTTGTTGCACTGAACATCAGTTGTCATTTTATTACAAAAACAATTGAATAAAAATTATATAGCACGCTCTTTTGAATTAGCATTTTATTCCACTGGCTTTTCAATAAAAATTTTATCCACGGGGGCCGTCGATTTGTTGTTGGATTTAATTCAAATGGAATATTATAAAAATATTTTTAGTTTAATTTGCATAACATTTTTTATTTTTAAAGGATTTTTAAATTTCTTTTGTGGACTTTTTATTTATCTTGATATGTAAATCTTTTTATTTTATTTTTATTAATTCTAATTTTTTAGTAGATTGTAAACAAATTTTATTATTTTTTGTACTTTTTACCTTTTTTTACAGTTTGTTGGATTAAGGAAAAAAACATTCTTCCATTTTCTTTCTATTTATTTAATTTTCTTGATGTTTCACTATATTTTTTTCTCTCTTTCCTAGCATTGTAATTAATTCTTTAATTTTTGTTTTCTTTTTTCCAGTTCCTAGAAACATTTTTCCTTCCCTGGCAACAGTATCGGATTGAATTCCAATCAGTTTGAATAAGTTTTAATCAGAATTCTTCCGGGGCATTCCGAAATTTGTTTCCGAGCCAATCAGTTTTTATCCGAATCTAAAAATGGATGTAACTTGACGAAAAATTCTTTCCGAATCATTCCGAAATAATCCGTTTTAATCCGAAGCTAAATTTTAATCCGTTTGAATCCCGTTATTTCATTCCGAATCAATCCGTTCTAATTTTATTCGGGTTTATTCGAATATGAAACGTATTGATTCTGATTGATTCGGAATGAAATAACGTGATTCAAACGGATTAAAATTTAGCTTCGGAATGAAACGGATTAATTCGGAATGATTCGGAAAGAAGTTTTCGTCAAGTTACATCCATTTTTAGATTCGGATAAAAACTGATTGTCTCGGAAACAAATTTCGGAATGACTCGGAAGAATACTGATTGAAATTCAATCCAATACTTTTGTCAGGGTTCTTTTAAATTGTTTAGTTTTTATCTTACAATTACCAATTTTTGAAAACATTTATTCGATGCTTTTATTTACATTTTTTAAATTTCTCAATTTTTTACTTTTTTTGAAAACTTTTATTCTTTTATTTTATATTATTTCAATTTAATCTTGTAGGTACTAAAATATTCTCATTTTAACATCGTTCTTCTATTTCATAGAATGTCTTTTCTTTTAAAAATATTTAAAATTTTCCAAAATTATATTCAATTTGTAAAATAGTTCTCTAATTTTTCTAATTTTAAAATTTTGTTCATGTTTTTCTTTTTCTCTTTTATAATTTATTATTTTTTCGCTGCTTTTACGTAATTTTCTGAATTTTGCGATCATATGAATTTGAAGGTTCTTTTTTTGTAATTTTCTCATTTATTCGACATAATTTGTTTGGTTTTGTTCATTATTTCTTATTAAGGTATTAGTCGCGTAAATGCTCCCGCAAAACTCCCGCAAAATAAAAAGAACAATAAATAAACTTTTATATCAACTCACTTGCTTCCTTGTGACCTCTTCTAATGTAATATATGTAATTTTCACGATTTTGAGTCAGGTACTATAAGTTATCGTGATGTATTGCTCACACGTTTTCGACATTTTTCAACGAAACCACGTGAAAATGAAAAATTATGAATTTTTAAATTATTGTATTTTTTATACGGCGTGGTCAATAAAGGTAATTTTTTTTTAAAGGACTTTTTTTATCTCAATGTGTAACTTAGTAGTTTTATTTGAAAATCTGACGATTTGTTTTTTTATAAATGAATATAAGAGACATTTTTTACATGCATTTTGTGCTATTGCATGTAAAAGGTATAAACTTTGAATTAATATTTTGAAGCTCAGAAGTGGTCAAAGTTAATAGGATAGATCTCATTTCATAGATAAATACCTCATGAATACAGATACAAAGTTTTAAAAAAATCTGACGAAAATCATTTTACGCGACTAATACCTTAAATGTTCTTAGTTTAAAAAATAATATACTTACAAATAAACATTTGAAGATTTTATATACTGATTAAATTTTTAAAAAAATCCGATTTTTTTGATTTTTTAAAAAAAATGATGATTTTTATCGGCCCTGTTGTACCTATTTATAAATAAAATATTTATTACAAAAGTTAATAATTTAATAATATCAGAAGTAATATCGTAACTCTTGAGATTTAGACTAGAAAATCTAATTTGTAATTTATTTATCTTTATTTATTAACTTTTTAAATAATCCTGAAAGTCCCCTATTTAACCGAAACAAGCCTGAATTAGTCTCGAAACCCTTTTCTGTTACTTTTAATATCATTTTTAGAAGATAATTTTTTAACTCTATTTTTTTTTTTTTTTAGAAAATAAAGCAGTTGGTGTGATGAAAGCAGGACACACTTTTACAATTGAGCCGATGATTTCTCAAGGAACGTGGAAGAGCGATACGTGGCCAGATAATTGGACGGCTGTGACAAGTGATGGTTTGTGGTCTGCACAATTTGAGCAAACTTTGCTAGTCACAGAAACAGGATGTGACATTTTAACAAAGCGACGAACTAACGATGGTAAACCTTGGTTCATGGATAAGGTTTAATTTAGTTTTTAACTTGTAAGTAGATCTTTGATTTCAAAACGATCTACTTTTTGTCTGGTGTGAGAAGGATTTCATAGACTATTCAAATTTGATTCTGGTTAAGATTTTTCATGAATTGCAATTGTGCTTGTACCATAAATTATTCTTCCTTCGAAACACTAATTCTCGTGTACATAACACAACAGAGTACATATAGACAGGAGATAATGTGAATTAAATAAAAGATTTTACCGAACAAGTGAAATATTTTTTATGAAAACATTTCAGTATACAATGTTTATAATTAAGTGATAAATTATTAAATCTAGTCGCGTTAATATTAATAAATAGTTTGATCATTTTTTTCATATTTCGTACAATTTGTTTTTTTTTTCGAATTTTTGATAACTTTGATGTGTGACGTTAAATTTTTGATTCTGAAGTCTCTTATTTAACACGACACTTTAAATATTTATGGTCTTACGAGCTGTATTTACAAGATAAAGTAGAGATGCTAGGAAATTATTTGCCGGTTTTCTTTATTCGTGAACCGAATTCTGAACCCTCCGTTTGGTCATAAGACGCCTCATCGCTGGTTTTTTGACTGTAATTATTTTCTGAATTTGTCGGTTCATCATTTTCGTATTCGTATTCTTCATTCACAGTTTCTTTTCCTACCAAGTCTGGCTGTTCTTTAGTTTCCTTCTGCTCTTCTGCATCAGGAACCAATATTCTTAAAGAGGAATTAGTATTTCCATTTTCTTCTTGACTATTTTGTCTCTGTTTCTTGAAACGCTGCTGTTGCCGGTATCTCTGCTCATTTTCCTGAATAACAGAATAAAATTAATTCGATTTTAATGTAGTTTTAATAAAGTTTTGAAAAACAGGGTGACTAGCGATGGGGAGTCTGAAAATTTGGTAATTTAAAAAAAAAGAAACGGGAATTTGTAAAAATTTATAATTTTAAAAAGTTTTTGTGATCTCTAGTGATCTTGAAAATTACCGAGAATTTAGTACATCATGAAAAAAATAGGAAATTTTCAAAACGATCTGGAAATTTGCAAAAAGTACCGGAAATTCGTAGACGGATCTCGATAAATTGAATTTCAATGTTGTATTATTTAAATTTTGAAAAATTGAAAAAGATATGAAATAATTTTAGAAATTCAATTTTTTTTTTAAAAAAAGAAGAATAATTAAGTAAAATATTTAGAGCTTTTAAAAAAGTGAAATTTCTTTGGAATTACTAAGAAATATAAAATTTTTGTATTTAATATATTTTTAAAATACGAAAAACGTCAATTAACTCATATTTTAATTTATTCAAACTTTCAAATTTCAATAGTCAAAAATTAATTATTTTGAGTATAAATAATGATTCTTTTCTTTCTTAGCTAGGAAATTCTTTGTTTTCGAAACTTTGCCATTTTTTTCTTATAATTTCTTATTATTTCGAAAAATTTATTCAGTATCTATTTTATACTTTTTTATAATTACTTCATTTTTCGCGTTTTTAAAAAAAATTTTAAGTTCTTATACAGTTTCAATTCTTTATTTATTCCATTTTTAAATAACTTTTTTGTGTAGATAAATTTTTCTCATTTTTATTTAAGAGAAAATTTTCTTCAATTTTGTTATTTACTCATCATTTTGTGAATTTATTCTATTTTTTTCTACATTTCTTTTATTTTGTCGCAAACTATAGAAGTTTCAAGTTTTTCTTATTCTTAAAACTTTTTAACTTCTCCTGGAATTTTTCTTCTTTTTCTTAAACTTTTTAGTTTTTTTTTTTTTTTTTTGTTCCTTGAACTGCTAATAATTTTTTTTTAATTTTGTCATCATTTTTCTATTTCTTGACAATGTTTTCTGTTTTTCTATTTTTTGAAATTATTAAATATTGTTGATCCATAATGTGTAATTTAAAAAGTATATTTTTTGGAATTTTTATCTATTTTTTTCATATACAAGTTCTTAAGGAGATTCTCTGAGTTAACATAATCTCAAACTATAAAGTGGATTTTCACCCAATATAAAAATATTATTAAAAATAATTTTACAAAATTTTGAATGCTCCAGTTGTACATTTTTCAGAAAAAAATGGATTAAATCAAAATTTGTTGTTAAATAATAATTAACATTTTATGTTATTCTTAAAATGTAGTTAAAATCTGTAATTTTCTTCCCATTTTGACAAAGAATAGCTCCTTTTTCTTATTGAAGCATTTTCTACAATTTTATTTGTTTTCAACGTTTTTTCATTGGTTTTCTTATTCATTTTCTTAAAAAAAAAGTCTGTAAATATTTTTTTAAAAAACAAAAAGATTTTCTAGTTTGTCATATTTTTTAAATTATGTATCTTGTTTCAAAATATTTTTTAAAGATTTCTCTTTTTTTGAATAATTTCCATAATTTTTTTATTGTTAAAAAATTTTCTCCTTTCTTTTGTAAACTGTATTCCTATCTTTTTACATTTTTTAATTTTAACCTTCTAAGGATTTAAATATTCAACATTATTAAATATTCATTATTAAATGTTCAGATATTCAAATTATTCATAATTTGTCTGAGATTTTCTCCATTTTTCATGGTTTCTTAATAAATTTTCTCATTATTTCTTATTTCTGAAGACTTTTTGACTTATTTTTAAACATTCATTTATCATTAAGGTTTCTTGTGAACCAATCACTATTTTAATAGTACAGTTTTATTAATCATTAAAGAAACAAATCCGTGAATTTAAAAATAATTATTCGCTAGACACCCGGATTTCAAATCACCTGTTCCTTTTGGATCTGTTGTGCCCTGAATTTATGTTGACGGAAAATTTGCTTTCGTTTTTCTTTCAAACGCTGCCGCTGAGAGT
The DNA here is from genome assembly GCA_037103525.1 of Ganaspis brasiliensis. Classification (NCBI taxonomy): domain Eukaryota; kingdom Metazoa; phylum Arthropoda; class Insecta; order Hymenoptera; family Figitidae; genus Ganaspis; species Ganaspis brasiliensis. The sequence goes on from JAZKLR010000661.1 coordinate 82,276, forward strand.
GAATATCTTCTTCCTGTTCCTCAGTATTTTGCGCCTCTTCGTCTCTATGATTCTCGGGAATCGCCTCGTCCTGTTGGACTTCTTGTTGCTTTTTTAATTTATCTATAAGATGACTATTAACATTGCCAGCAGCAGCTAGAGCTGCTAGTTTCTCAGCTGCCTCTCGATTAGGAAGTGTCGTGTAGAACTGAGTAGATAAACTGCTAGGATTTTGTACCTTTAAAGAAGAAAAATTACGGCAATTAATCTGGATTGAAATTAAAAGTAAAGAGAAACTGTGTAAGACAACAGAAAAACAGTAGAGGAAGCCATCAAACAGTGGATAATAATATAGATAATTTTAATTTTCTGAAAAGTTAATTAACATTTTTATTTCTGTTTATTATTATTAGTTTTTAGGATTAATCTAAAGTAACCTGAACGTGTTTTATTGACAGAAAACTCGTAATTAACATTCAAAAATAAAAAACACTGATTTATGGTATCGAAAAAAAAATTGGCCTTATTTAGGGGAGACCACCCAACAGTAGATAGTAAAAATTTCTGATAGGTGTAATTATTTCAGGCTAAAGTTATTAATAGAATGCTTTACGCTAAAATGAAGCTAATATATTCAAGCTAGTGATGCAGAAAGAAAAATGAACCTAAAATAAATCTCTTCTTCATTTTAAATACTTTTTTATCACGATAAACAACCACTCGAAAAGGAACCTCCTGTCAACAGTAGATAATCGGCTTCTATTTAAAGAAAACAAATTGTTGCGCTGTTTCTTATGCATAATACAATTCCTTGAAAAGACTTCTTTAAACTAAAATTAATTTGTCGGCATAAAAGTTGTTTATTCTTAAATATTTAATTGGAATATGAGAAATACGAGAAATTTTCACTTCTCTCAAACATGTCTACCAAACTTAAGAGCTTAAAAGAGCGGGGAAAATGCCTTCAAAACATAACCTCAACTTCTGACAGTTGTGCCGCGATTCTGAAATGAATTATCTACTGTTAGAAATTAAACTAATTTATAAAAAGTGTTAAAATATTGATAAATAAAGAAAACTAACACTTGGCAATGTCCCATATTGTTTCTTAGGATTTTAATTTTGATAATAGCGCGTTTGTGAGCCCGGAAAAACTTTTTTTGTATAAAAATCGTAAATATATGGCAAGTCAAATTTTTCTTTTAACCTTAAAAAAGAATATATTCCTTCACTAAGCGTTTGTTTCCTTTATTTGCAAATATTTCAGCCCTTTTTTGGTTTTAACACAAATTCTAACAGTATAATCAAAAGTAGATAGTCCGAGATAATTGCTAACGAAGTTGGTAGCACTGTCAACTATTCCGACTTTTACCGGAAGAAGCCGAATGCGACGAATACATCTGTATTAGCCGAGCAGGTTTGTTTTCAATGTTTTATATGAAAATTGCATTAAATTAAGTAAGTATTTATTAATTACATAAATAAGTTGTAATATAAAACAGGGTTGCTACGTTTTAAACATTTAAAAATTCCATGACTTTTCCAGGTATTTCAGACCATTTTTCATCAAATTCCATGACCAAATACAAAATAAGTAGCAACATTAAGGAGGAATCAGACAAACAATCGGAACAAAAGTTAGTCCAAATAAATAATTTTTATTTTTGATATAGAAGACACATAAATTAATGAAATTTTTTTCAGTGGAAGTGTGGACACTTGTATTTTTTACAAAATGAGCCCTTAAAAATTGCAATTTGATGTAAATTAAAAAAAAATTGACGTTGAAAACGATTATTCAATTTTGAGGGGCAAATTAACCCAAATTGAATAATGGTTTCCAATGTCAATTTTTTTTAATTTTCATCAAATTGCAATTTTTAAGGGCTCATTTTGTAAAAAATACAAGTGTCCACACTTCCACTGAAAAAAATTTCATTAACTTATGTGTCTTCTATATCAAAAATCAAAATTATTCATTTGGACTAACTTTTGTTCCGATTGTTTGTCCGATTCCTCCTTAACACGAGAAACTTTGCATTATTGTTATAGTCATTTAAAACTACAAATTTTTGCAAATGCAATAAATAATTAATATTATGAAAATAATTACAAAATTGAAGAAAATATCTGAAAAATTACAAAAATAATAAACAATTGAAAACCAAATTAAAAAAGTGGCTAGATTAATACACAACCGAACAAAAAATTGAAAAAATCAAAGAATAAGTATAAAATTTTAAGAGAATAACTGAAAATTGAAGAATTGTAGGAAATAATTGAAAAAATTCCGAAAACAACAGAAAAATGAAGAAAATTATGAATAATTGTAAGAAATAATTGAAAAATGACAACAATAATTGAAAACTTGAAGAAAATATCTGAATAATGACAGAAATAATTCACAATTAAAAACAAAATTCGACAAATGATTAGATTAATAGACAACTGAAAAAAAATTATTAAAAATAAAACAAGAAATATTAAATTAAAAAAATTAGAAAATTGTAGGAATAAAATTGTTGTAAATAATTACAAATTGAACAACTGGATTGAAAATCGAAAAAAATTGATAATTGAAGAATGTAATTAAAATTGAAAGAATATAATTAAAAATTTATTGACATTTTTTATTAAAATTTAATATTTATAACAAATTAATTTTTTATTAAATTGTAAAAAATAATTAAAAAAGTTGAGAATTATGGAATATACAAGAAAATAATTTTATACTGAAGAATGGAATTAAAATTTGAAGAAAATAATAAAAAAAATGAAGAAATAAATTGAAAATTTAAGAATTAAATTCAAATTAGAAAAAAAAATTGATAATTAAAAGAAGGTGAGATATATTGAATATTGAATAAAATAATTAAAAATGAAAGATTGCAATCTCAAATTGAAAATAATAATTGAGAAGTGAAGAAAATAATAAAAATTTGTAGAATTAAATTAAAGATTAAGGAATTAAATTACAATTTTAATAAAATAATTGACAAATGAAAAAAATTAGAAAACTGTCGAGAATAATCGACAACAGAATAAAATAATTTTAAAAATTAAAGAATAATTATAAAATTTAACAAAAATAATTGTAAATTGAAAAATTTGTAGAAAATAATTGAAAATTGCCAAAAAAATGTAACAACTGAAAGAAATAATTGAAAAATGCCCAGAATAAATAAAAAATTGAAGAAAATATCTAAATAATAACCAAAATAATAGACAATTGAAAACAAAATTCGAAAAATGACTAGATTAATAGACAACAAAACAACAAACTTGAAAAAATTAAAGAATAATTAAAAAAATTGTAGGAAATAATTGTAAATTGTGGAAAACAATTGATAATTGAAAAAAATAATTTAAAAATGCCGAAAATAATAATTGGAGAAAATATTAAAAATTGAAGAAATAAATTAAAGAATAAGGAATTAAATAACAATTTTAATAAAATAATTGACAATTGAAAACAAAATTAGAAAACTGTCGAGAATATTAGACAACAGAACAAAATTATTAAAGAATAATATTCAAAAATTTAAGAAGAATTGTAAATTAAAAAATTTGTAGGAAATAATTGTAAATTGTGGAAAATAATTAATAATTAAGAAAAATAATTAAAAAATGACGAGTATAATAATTGGAGAAAATATTAAAAATTGAAGATTAAATAATTAAATTGAAATTGTAAGAAAATAATTGATAATTAAAATAAAAATTACTAAATAACTAAAATAATTCAATATTAGGAAAAAGACTTGCCAATTGAAAAAAAAAGTTAAAAAAGTTTGAAAAATGAAGAGAATAATTTACAATAGAACAAAATTATTGAAAAAATTAAAGAATAATTATAAAATTGAAGGTGAATATTAAGTTGTCATTTAAAAATTGAAGAAAATTATAGAAAAAATTTTAGAAAATAATGAAAATTAAAGAAGATAATTAAAGAATAGTATTGAAATTTCAAAAAAAAGATTCATAATTGAAAAAAGACGAGGATTATTGAACATTGAATAAAATAATTGAATATTGAAGAAAATAATTTAAAATGGAGGAAATTGTTTACAAAATTAAAGAGTTACATTGAAATGTGAAGAAAATAATTGATAATTGAAAGAAAAATTTCCAAAATGACGAAAATAATTAAATATTAAAGAAAATAATTGAGAATTTTGGGGAATAATTGACAATTGCCAAAAAAATTCGGAAGCTGCCGAGAATATTCGACAACAGAACAAAATAATTTAAAAAATTAAAGAATAATTGAACAATTTAAGGAGAATAGTTTTATATTGCAAATCACTCTCTATTCATGATTTCAATCAATGAAGTTTCACAGGAAATCAGTTGGAAATGACTAAATTGTCAGTAATTTGTTACTGATTGTTAGATGGAAATGATTTTCAATTTCAGTAACAGTATTGAAAAATTTAATTATTATCTATTGATCAATCAGATAAGTCATTGACAATTCAGCAGTTTTCAACTCATTTCAAATGAAATATTACTGATTGAAATCATAAAAAGAGAAATTAATTAAATTGATTTTTTAAAACAACATTTTATAAAATTTCCTGATTTTTCCAGGTATTCCAGGTTTTCTAGGTTTTCCGAAACAGTGGTAATCCTGTAAAAGGATTCAGATAACTAATTTCTCATTCTGTTCATATGTAGATTTCAAATTTCGCGCTCTTTTAAGCTCATACGTTAGGTTAGGTATATAGCAGAAAGGACAAATGCCTATTTCTTGTTGTCGACAAAAAATGTCAAATGAATCTCAATTCGAATAATATTTTGTTTAAATATTATAGATTACAGTGCGTTTTCTTAACGAATCGATTATATTTGCAAGAATACTTGTGGACAAATGTGATTACGAGTAAACATTTGTTTTACAGATTATATATCTGAAATTAAAAGCGATTATCTACTGTTGGAAGGGCGCTTTCAATGACGTATAGTTTTGACTGTGTAGTAAAAACATTAAAAATAGATAAATCTCCAATTTTATCATGAGTTTGACTTAAGGAGGTTCTACCGTATGACGGTACTAGTCAAAACAGAGACAATTATTTTGAGGTTAGGTTTAAATTTAATTTTACTAATATATAATTAAACAATTGTAATTATTAACTTTATTTACTTTTTAAATATTACTATTTTTCATGTGTGATCAAAATCAACATTTTAAAATGTCAGAACGTCTGAACTGTATCGTGTAAAAAAGTGAAATATTTTTACAAATTAATTTATTTCAACTCTCACAGGAACCTATTGTACTTTTTTAAATACAATATCGATTCATTACATATTTGTGTTTAACTATACAAAGTTTGATCACTATCTGGTTATTTAATAATTTATAATAGTAAAATATATGTGACAGAGTAATGAATTCTCATAAGAATCAATGTTAAACAGTGAAAAAAATAAATCGATCATAACTTTTTTCCCAAGAACCTACAGGTCTCAAAAATTTAACTACAAAAGTTTAGAAACTTTATTTAGCAGTACACCAAGTTTTATCAAAATCTGTTTGATTATTTGATTTACGGTAGAACTTTCTTAATTGAAGATATTAACTTTATTTTAATAATAAAAATTGTATTAATTACTTCAGTCTGAAGTCATTTGACGTGTTAGAATTTTTTACTCTCTATACTGTTGGACGGTCTCCCCTACAGGAAAAAACAAAGAAAAATAACTGTGACCTTTTATCTCACCTTTTGGAAAATAGTCGATTGACCATTTTGATTCGTCGCCTGTTCAAATTCAATATTATTCTCCTGCTGCTCCGACACTTCGGGCGGATAATTCAATTCCTCGTTGGTTCTGAGACCACTATTAGGCGCATCTTCATTTTCAGGAGACTCTGGCTCTAGATTATAATCAGCAGTTACTTTTCCAGATCCATAATTCTGTCCAATATGAATCTGCTGTTGGGCTTGTTGCTGGAGTTTATTGGCTTGCTCGTCATAATTGAAAGAATGCATTTGAGGTTGGGAGAATCGAGTCACGCCATTGCCATCAGTTTGGAAGAATTGTCCCAATTGTTGCTGAAGAAGGTGTTGTTGAAGCTGTGGCTGTTGACCGTTTGTGTATTGTTCGGATATTTGCTGAGGAAGATTGTTTAATAATTCGTAAAGTTGCGGGGCTGAGAGAGGTGGTCCTGCAGGTGCTGGATGACCTACATGAAGCTCCGGAAGTTTATGACCACCGACGGCCGTTGCTTGACTAGCGGTTCCTGGAAAACCAACTGCAAGAGAACTGTGAAGATTCGTTTGCATTGGAATATGCGCCTGTCCAAATTGAACGTTATTCGTTCCAATGAGTCCAGTATTTGAAATTGGAGCGTGATTTAGATAAATCTCGTTGGCCTGAACCTCGGGATTGATCGCGGAGGAGATTCTCGTCGACTCGAACTCGGGAGTAAAATAATTGGGCGAAATTGTATTGTAATCTTTCATGCTGATTTCACTTGCCTCTGTCACTTCGTACTGATGCTGGGTAATTGTTGGACTTGTCGCTGGTCTTTGAGGTGTGACGTTTGTTCCTAAAACATTTATTTTTGGTCACAAAAAAAAAACAAATTCAAATACTTCAATGCAAGATAATTGTAATTTGTGATTCAGTGTAATTTCAAAATTTTCGGAGTAGGACTTGGAATTTTAGACGTTGGACAGTTAGGCCCGTGAGAAAATTGTTGCGCAGTAAGTTTCTGCGCAAGACGTTAACAAGTTCCGACATTTTTATTAACGATTTGTTTATCACTGAGAGAAATCTACTGCTATTATTGCATGTAGGGTCTCTACAAATAATATAAGTCACTGTTCGATATAATTTTAGCATAAAGTTGGAATTTAATAAGAAATCATATATTTAATGTAACGATGTGTTAGATGCATTACAAATAAGTGACAGCTGCTTTATTTGCTCTAACCTCACATTTATAACGCAAGAAGGACGTATAATAAAATTATTACGTTTTATAAAAATTGCTCAAAAGAGGCCTAATATTCAGGCCTAGTTTATACAACACAAACTTAGCTGCGTATTACATATATACACAGCTAACTTTGTGTTGTATGAAGTATAAACTCGGCTTGAATATTAGGCCAATTTTGAGGAATTTTTATATGGGAAATATATGTTACGTTTATGATACGATAATATTAGCAGTAGATTTTTCTCAATGTAGCGATACGGGTTTTTGAAGAACAAGCAAGTCAATAAAAAATATTTCCAATATTCAAAATATTAAAGTAAAAGTTAGTTAAAATACAAATCAAGCAGAAGAATTCGATTTGGATCAGAAATTAGAATTATCTTGCATTGAAGTTTTTGATAGAATTATTTTCTGCAGTTTCATATTGCTCGCAACTTTAAGATAGAATTAAAGAGCAACAGGGTGGCCGCAGTTGACCAGGAAATTTGTTAATAAACTGAGAAATTTGAACAAAAATTAATTTTTTTTCATGTATCACAAATCTATAATAATAATAATAATAATCCGCAAGTTCTTTCATTCCTTCATTCATTTTTTGTCTGTTCACACCAGAAGTTTGGCTTATAGATATTTTTTGTTTTAAGGAGTATCGACCGCTTGACATAACCTCAAACTAAAAAGTGATTTTTAACAGCAAATGAAACTATAATTAAAATGATATCTCACCAAATTCTGAAAGATCCAGTTGTACAATTATCAGAAAAAATTAGGTTGGAACAAAATTCGTTGTAAAATAATAATTATTAAACAATTTATGTTGAAATTTTCAACCAATTTTGACAAATAATAGCTCATTTTGTTCTTTTAAACATTTTCTACAATTCCACTTGTTGAATTTTGTTTAAAATATTTTGTTCAAAAGTTATTAAACAAATAAAAAAATTTTTTAACATATTTTTTTAATAAAACATTTTAAACAAAATTCAACGAGTGGAATTGTAAAAAATGTTTAAAAGAGCAAAATGAGCTATTATTTGTCAAAATTGCTTGAAAATTTCAACTGGTTATTGGCCCTTAAAGAAAAAACACAAAATGTTTAATAATTATTATTTTACAACATATTTTGGTCCAACTTAATTTTTTCTGATAATTGTACAACTAAATCTTTCAAAATTTGGTGAAATCATTTTAATTATATTTTCATTTTCTGTTAAAAACCATTTTTTAGTTTGAGGTTATGTCAAGCGGTCGATCCTCCTTAAATCAGATACTTTTTTAAAAATGCATTTAAATTGATTAAAATTTAACTTTATAAACATCAGTTCAAATAATTTAAATTTCATTAATAAAAAAATCTATAATTATTCTTTTTTTTTTAAATTATTTCATTCTGTTGTCGATTATTCTCGCCACTTTTCGAATTTTTCTTTCAATTAACAATTACTTTCTTTAATATTTAATTGTTTTAGTCATTTTGTAATTTTTTTTCAATTATCGACTATTTTCTTAAAATTTCAATTTAATTCTTTAATCTTCAATTTTTTCTTCAATTTTCAATTGCATTCTTTGTTTTTCAATTATTTTACTAAAAACTCACATTTTCTCAATTATCAATTATTTTCTTGAAATTTCAATACAATTCTTCAATTTTCTTTTTTTTTTCTACAACTTTCATATATTTTAAACAATTTTATCCATAATTTTCATCAGTCTTCAATTGACAATTTATTATTCTCCTTCAATTTCATGATTATTCATTAATTAAAATTTTTTTTCTTCGAATGTCGACTATTCTCAACATTTTTCGAATTTTTTGTTCAATTGTTAATTATCTTTTTTAATAGTTAATTAATTTCGTCAATATTTAATTATTTTCGTCATATTGTAACTTTTCTTTCAATTATCAATTATTTTCTTGAAATTTAATTTCATTCTTTAATTTCCAATTTATTTCTTCAATTTTTAATTATTTTCTTCAATTCTCAAATATTTTCTTTAATTATTAATTATTTTTATCGATTTTTAATTAATTTCTAAATATTCAATAAAATTCTCGTATTTTATCAATTATTTTCTCACTCATAAAAATTGTTTTAAAATTTCAATTCAATTATTCAATTCTAGAACTATTATCTACAATTTTCAATTTATTTCATCCATTTTAAATTGTTTCTTTAATTCACAATTATTTTCTTCAATTTTCAATTATTTTATTCAATGTTAAATAATTCTCGTCTTTTTTCAATTATGAATCATTTTTTTGAAATTTCAATACTATTCTTTAATTAATTTTAATTAATTAATTGATTAATTTTTTTTAAAATTATTTTGTTCTGTTGTCGATTATTCTCTACAGTTTACTAATTTTTTTTCAATTGTCAATGATTTTATTAAAATTGTTATTTAATTCCTTAAATTTTAATTTAATTCTTTAATTTTTTATTATTTTCTTCACTTTTCAATTATTATTTTCAATTTGAAAGTGCAGAGTTCAATTTTCAATTATTTTATTCAATATTCAATAATTCTTACCTGTTTTTAATTATCAATTATTTCTTCAATTTTGAATTAAATTCTTAAATTTTCAATTTATTTCTTCATTTTTTTATTATTTTCTTCATATTTAAATTCCACTTTTTAATTTTCAATAATTTTCTTTAATATTAAAAAATTGTCGCCTTTTTTCTATTATTTTTTTTTCGATTATCATTAAGTTTCTTTGATATTAAATACAATATTGTTCAATTATTTTTGTTAATTTTTATTTCCATACTTCAATTGTTATTTCCATTCTTCAGTTTTTAATTGTTTTCTTCTATATTAATTAATTCTTGGTTTTTTTTTCAATTACTTTTTTTCAATTTTTAAGTATATTCTACACTGCAAAAACTGCTGTCTTTTTAGTGTCTTATTTTAAGACTTTTTGATGTCTTTTTTGTATCTAAGACGCAATAGATGTCTCATTTTAAGACATTAATTGCGTCTTAGACACCAAAATGTCTTAAAATAAGACACTTAGAAGACAGCAGTTTTTGCAGTGTATAAATTTCTATTCCATTCTTGAATTTTTAATTGCTTTCTTCAAATTCCATTTTTTTTCCAATTTTAATTACTTTTTTAAATTTTTAATCCAGTTGTTAAATGTGCAATTATTTCCAACAATTATTCCTATAATTTTCTTAATTTTTTAATTTACAATTATTTTCCCTAAATTTAATATTTTTTGTTAAATTATTTCAATTATTTTTTTCAGTTGTGTATTAATCTAGTCATTCTTCGAATTTTGTTTTCAATTGATAATTATTGGCGTAATTTTTCACTAATTTTCTATAATTGTTTAATTATATTCTTCGTTTTTCAACTATTTCCTTCAATTATTAATTATTTTTCGCAATTTTCAATTATTTCCTTCAATTTTCAAGATTTTTTAAAATGATTTTGTTCGGTTGTGTATTAATCTAGCTATTTTTTTAATTTTGTTTTCAATAGTCAATTATTTTTGTCATTATGTAATTTTTTTTTCAATTATCAATTATTTTTTCAAATTTTAATTTAATTTTTAGATTTTCAATTTATTTCCTCAATTATTTTATTATTATCTTCAATTTCAATTATTTTTTTCGATTTTCAACCCAGTTGCTTAATTTGCAATTATTTCCAACAGTTTTTTCTATAATTTTTCTACTATTTTGTTTAAATTTAATATTCCATGTTTAATTTTTTAAACTATTCTTTTCAATTGTTTAATTATGTAACCATTTTTTCGAATATTGTTTTCAACTGTCAATCATTTTCATACTTTTTCAGATATATTCTTCAATTTCGTAATTTTCATTATTTGAATTATAATACATAATTCTTTTTTAATTGTTCATGACAAATTAATTATTGTACAAAAATTTAGATTTAATATTTTGTGATAATAAAACTTTTGAAGCTTTAATTTTAATTAATAAGATTATAAGAATGTGTAAATTTAAAATTAAAGTATAAGGTTCTATTTTAAATACAAAGTCCAATATCGCAAATTTAAAAATACTGTTTTAATTGTTCGAAAATTTGTGACCGGGAATCTAATTTTATAAAAAAGTGTCCACCCTGAGCAAGTTTTAAAAACTTGATAAATCCATATTTTGTTATTTCAAGAAAATTAAACGAATGCACAGATTTAAACATACCACCTAAAGTATTATTAATTATTCGAAATTATTTCTACAAGAATGTTTTTTGGACTTGAGACAAATTGTTTTTTAATTAAAATCTATAATAATGAAGAAATTTAAAAGATTTTCTAATTCTTGCTAGTAAAATACAAAAATTATAAATCATCTCGGTTAAGTCCAGATGTTATTTACTTTTGTTTTTAATGTTTTTTTAAAAATGATTTTTTATTTATTTTCTTTTATTTTTCGAGTTTTTGTACCTGGAAAATTGATATTGAAATGATGTCGATGAGCAATATCGTCGTAGCTCTTTTCGGCAGCTTTTCCTTTTATTAAATTATAGGGCTTATCAGCGGGACTTAGATTCGGGGCAGGAATAGTGTGAATAGGTCCTTTGTCATCATCGATACTTCCTCGATGAGTGGGAGGAATTATTACAGCTTCTGGTCTATATTCTGGACTATATTCCGGAGCTTTACTTAATGAATGAAACTCTTTTACAGATGGTCGTTGAGGTAAAACTGCGTGATTATTCAAGACGCCAATCACAGGAATCTGGTGAGTTTTCCAGCCGTTTGGAACGACGTTGTAAACAGGAGGACGTCTGATTCTGTAACAGTATATATCAAGGATTAGAAAAAAATTTCCAATTTTCAAAATTTATCGACATTATTGCTGCAAGTTTGTGAGGATTTAAAAATGTTCCCATTCTTACTGTGGGGATAAGTATTATAAAATATACAGACCGGGAATATAACCGACCAAAATTCTAATCGAGAATTTATAAGAATTTAAGTTTTTTATTTATTTATCAAATTAAGTCAAATTTTTTCAATCAATGTTAAATTAAAATTTGAAAAAATAATTGACAATTGAAAACAAAATTCAAAAAATAACTAAATTAATACACAAGCGAACAAAATAATTATAAAATTTTAAGATAATAATTAAAAATTGAAAAAATTGAAGGAAATAGTTGAAAAATTGAAGAAAATATGTGAAAAATTACGAAAATTATTGTCAATTGAAAACAAAATTTAAAAAATTACTAGATTAATAGGTAGACAACTGAAAAAAAATTGTACAAATTAAACAAGAAATATTAAGTTTAAAGAAAATAATTGCAAATTGAAAAATTAAGAGAATTATGGGAATAATTGTTGGAAATAATTGCACATTTAACAACTGTATTGAAAATCGAAAAAAAAAAATTAAAATAGAAAAAAAATAATTGAAAATTGAAGAATTGAATTGAAATTTATGGAATATACTTAAAATTTAAAAAAGCCGAGAATTAATAATTATAGAAGAAAACAATTGAAAACTGGAGAATGGAAATAAAAATTGAAAAATAGAATAAAAAATTACAGAAAATAATTGAACAATTGTATTTAAAATTAAAGAAACTTAATGATAATCGAAAAAAAATAATATAATGGCGATAATTTTTTAATATTAAAGAAAATAATTGAAAATTTAGAAGTGAAATTTAAATATGAAGAAAATAACTGAGAATTGAAGAGAATAGTAGTTCTAGAATTGAATAATTGAATTAAAATTTTGAAACAATTTTTATAAGTGAAAAAATTAATTGAAAAAATAAGAGAATTGTTGATTATTAAGGAATTAATTGAAAATCGATAAAAAAAATTGAAGATTAAAGAAAATATTTGAAACTTGAAGAAAATAATTAAAAATTTATTTATTTATTTATTCAATAATATATCCCGCGTTCAAAAATTAGATTTTCTAATAAATTGGAAAATGAAAATTAAAAAAATCAATTGGAAATTCAAGAATTGTATTAAAAGAAAATAATTGATAATTGAGAAAATGCTGGAATTAACTAGTATTAAGGAATTAATTGAAAATCGATCAAAATAACTGAAATTTAAAGAAAATTTTTGAGAATTGAAGACAATAATTAAAAATTGAAGAAAAAATTGGAAATTAAAAAATTAAATGTGAATTTCAAGAAAGAAATTGATAATTAAAAGAAAAATTAAAATATGACAAAAATAATAAAATATTGACAAAAATACCTAATTAACTAAAAAAAAAAAACTAACAATCGAAAAAAAAAATTTGAAAATGGTGAGAATTTTCGGCATTCGAAAATAAAAAATTTCAATTAATAAATAATCATAAAATTCAAGGAGAAAAAAAAATTGTCAATTGAAAACTGATGAAAATAATGGAAACAATTTCAAAAAATAAATAAAAATTAAAGAAATCATTTGGAAGTTGAAAAATTATATTGAAATTTCAAGAAAAAATTTGATAATTCAGACAATGCGAGAATTATTGAATTTTGAATAAAGTAATTGAAAAACGTAGAATGCAATTGAAAATTGAAGAAAATGATTGAAAATTAAAGAAATAAATGAAAGATTAAAGAATTAAATTGAAGATTAAAGATTTAAATTTAAATTTTAAAAAAATAATTGATAATTGGAGGAAAAAAAACAAAACTTTTTCAACTTAGCATTTTTTCATCATATTTCAATTATTGTCTTCAAGTTTGAAATTTTTAAATCATTTTCCAATTATTTTCCACAAGTTTTAATAATTCTTATTTTTTTAAAATTATTTCCTAAAATTTTTAAATATTTTTCTCTTTCCCATTCTTTAATTTTTAATCATTATTAATTCTTTAATTCAATTTTTAATTATTTATACTACTTGTTTATTATTTTCAATTACTTAGGTTCTTTTTCATAATTTCCAAAAATTTTTTAATTATTTATCTAAAATTTTCAGTTTTCTATTCAATTTTCAATTATATCTACGATTTTTTTGTATTTTATGTACCTATATTCTGTATGTTTTGCAATTATTTCTCTTGAATTAAAAATTGTTTTTCTCAGTTTTAAATTATGTTTATTTGTTTTCATTTATTTGTTTGAAATTAACTTTTAAAAGTTTCAAATATTTTTCTGAAATTTTCTTTCAATTTCTTTTATTTAAAATATATTATGCAATTTTTTCAAATATTTTTTAAATTTTAATTATTTTCTTCATTTTTAAATTATTTATATTATATCTTCATAATTTTCTTAAATTTTTAATCATTTTCATAATTTTCTGAATTAATTTTCTAAATTTTTAATTATTTATCTCAATTTGAATAATTTTTTTCAATTTTCAATTATTTTCTCTAATTTTTCATTACCTTTATTTTTTTTAATTTATTTCCTAGATTTTTAATTTTTATCTGAAATTAATATTACTTTCTTTTATTTTTAAATTGTTCATAATTGTTATATTTGATAATAATTTTTACACTTCATTGACCTATAGTTAATTTGTAATGATAATTATTTTGTTATATTTCCATTTTTTTTTAATAATAAATTGTTTGTGCTTGAAAATAGTGGGGCTCATTCAAACATAGAAAATTCTTATAAATTTTCCGGAAGGAGAATATTCTCGGTTATATTCTCGAGAATGTAACCGGATTTTAAATTACCGAGAATTTGGCAACTCTAAACAACACCAAGAATTTTGAACTGACAAAATAGTAAACACCATTTATCAAAATTTCCATAGACTGATTTAAATTTTTAGGATCTCCATCATTTTCTCCAAAACTCAATTAACAGAATCTCCAATAGACCGAAATTTATTTGCCAGAATATTAAACTTCCCGAATCTTTATTTGCCGGAATATTTAACTTTACGAATCTCTATTTGTCAGAATATTTAACTCTCCGACTACTAAACAGACAGAATTTACACCTGCCCGACCCAAGGAATCTAGAATTGCTAAAAGAGCTTTCTGATTGGCTGGTAATTTTTCCGGAAACATTACCAGCCAATCAGAAAGCTCTTTTAGCAATTCTACTTTCCTTTGGTTGGACAGATGCTAATTCTGTCTGTTTAGTAGTCGGAAAGTTAAATATTCTGAAAAATAGAGATTCGGGAGTTAAAAATTCTGATAAATCTTCGAACAATAATTTTGCTAATTTAAATATCAACTAATGCTTTGTTTAATTTCTTCAATTTGAAATTTATTTCAATTTATGATCGATTTGAATTTTAAGTTAATCTAAATTTGAATTGATTAGAATTTTATTTTTTTCCAATTTGTATCGATCCAAATTTTAATTTACCGAGATTTTAATACATTGTTCTAAATTTCCATCGATTCACAACCCAATTAATCTAAATTTTAATTCATCAAAAATTCAATTTAAATCTAAATTCCAATTAGTTGTTTAATTTTGAAATTTTTTAATAAATCGACAATTAATCTACATTTAAATTATTCCAAACGTTAATTCGTCAAAATTTGAATTGATACAAATTTTCATCCATTTTTTTTAATTTCCGAATTTTTATTTATTTTTTAATTACGTATTTATTTAAAATTTCTTTTGTAATTTTTGTCGATTGCATTAATATTTTCTTAAAAAATATTTGTTTCTCTTTAGGAGACTTCAAAGAATAGTGACAAATTGTTTATGTACCCATTTTTTAATATTCACTATTTTTTATGGGTCACCCAAAAACACCCAAACATCCAAAAATAAGCATTAAAAATATTTTTTACTATTTTTTTGACAATTTTTAATAAATAGCATAAATATAGACTATTAACAATTGTTTTATGTAATTGATAATTTGTTTAAACAAATTATTATTGTTTATTTACAACTACTTGTCAAATTAAGCTATACAGAGTTACAACTTTTTTTTCAATTTTGCAACTTTTCAAGACGAATGTAACCAATTACTAACAGCAAACTAAAAATAACAACCGTATCAATTGTTAAAAAAAATTATTATTGTTTAACTTCAACTTTTTATAAAATTATACCACAGAGTTGCAACTTTTTCTTAATTTCGTCATTTTTTGTGACAAATGTAACCAATTGATAACAAAAAACTAAAAATAACAATTCGATTGATTGTTTAAACAAATTATTATTGTTTAATTCCAACTTTTTATCAAATTAAACTACAGAAATATGAAATCTTTTCTCAATTTTGCAACTTTTTTTCTGAAAATAATTTGTTACTAACAACAAACTAATAATGGAAATTGTATCAATTGTTTACATAAACAATTATTGTTTAACATTAAATTTTTATCAAATTAAGGTACGGAGTTGCCGCTTGTTCATAGTTTTATTTTTTTCCTACCAATTTCTAAAAAAAAAACCTGAAATTAACAATAGTGCCAATTGTTTAGATAAATTCATACTTTTGAAATTGAAAAAACCGCAGTACGAATTTAAAAAAATTTGCCTTTGACACTATAGTAAAAATAAAAGCGTGTTTAGAACATTTAGATAATAATAAATTGTTTTAGTTTATTGTCAGTAATTGGTATCATTTAGCTTAAAAAATTGCAAACTTGCGAAAAAGTTAAAACTCTGTTACTTAATTTGATAAAAAATTAAAATATAAAAATAATTTTTTGTTTAAACAATTGGTAGAATTTTGATTTTTAGTCTGTTATTACTAATTGGTATCATTTAGCTTCAAAAGTTGCTAACTTAAAAAAAAGTTGAAATCCTGTGACTTAATTTGATAAAGAATTGAAATTTAAAAATAATTTGTTGGTTTAAACAATCTGTCAAATATTTTGTTTAGCTTGTTAGTAATTCGTATCATGCAGCTTGAAAAGGTGCAAAAGTGAGAAAAAGTTGCAATCCTGTGACCTAATTTAATAAAAAATTGAAATTAAACGATAATTAGTTGTTTAAACAATTAATAGAATTTTTATTTCTAGCCTGTTATTAATAATTGATAACATCTAGCTTATATAGATGCAAAATTGAGAAAAAATTGCAACTCTGTAGTTTAATTTGATGAAAAGATGAAATTAAACAATTATAATTAGTTTAAACAATACGTCGAATAGTTTTTTTTAGTTTGTTGTTAGTTGTTTAAACTAACAAACTAATTGTTGTTAATTTATCTTAAACAGTTGAAAACTTGCGAAAAAGTTAAAACACTGTGACTTAATTTGATAAGAAATTAAAATATAAAAACAATTATTTGTTTAAACAATCAGTCAAATTGTTATTTAAAGTTTGTTGTTAGTAATTGGTTACGTTTGTTCTACAAAACTGCAACTCTATGGTTTAATTTAATAAAAAGTTCAAATTAAACAATACTAATTTGTTTAAACAATTGGTAGAATTGTTATTTTCATTTTGTTGTTAGTAATTGGTATCATTAAGCTTAAAAAGTTGCAAAAGTGAGAAAAAATTGTAATCATATGACCTAATTGCACAATAAATTGAAATTAAACAAATCATAATTTGTTTAAACAATTGGTAGAATTGTTATTTTTAGTTTGTTGTTAGTAATTAGTATCATTTAGCTTAAAAAGTTGCAAATTTGAGAAAAAATTGCAGCTCTGTAGTTTAATTTAATGAAAAGTTAAAATTAAACAATCATAATTTGTTTAAACAATCTGTCGAATAGTTTTTTATAGGTTCGTTAATAGTAATTCATATCCAAAAGTTGCAAAATTGAGAAAAAATTCCAACTCTATAGTTTAATTTGATGAATAGGTAAAATTAAACAATAACAATTTGTTTAATTAATCGGTCGAATAGTTATTTTTAGTTTGTTGTTAGTAATTTTTATTAACTAGCTTAAAAAGTAGCACAATTGATAAAAAGTTGCAACTATGTAGTAAAATTTTACAAAAAGTTGAAATTAAACAATTATAATTTGTTTAAACAATCGGTCGAATAGTTTTTTTTATTTTTTTGTTAGTAATTGGTATCATTCAGATTAAAAGTTTGCTAAATAGTGAAAAAAATGCTGTCCTGTTATCTACTTTGATAAAAAAAATTGAAATTAAACAATAATTATTTGTTTAACCAACTGATAGATTTTTATTTTAGTCTGTTATTAATAATTGATAATATCTAGCTTCAAAAGTTGCAAATTGGAGAAAAATTCGCAACTCTGTAGTTAAATGTGATGAAAAGTCGAAATCAAACAATCATAATTTGTTTAAACAATCCGTGGAATAGTTTTTTTTAGTTTGTTGTTAGTAATTGGTATCATTTAGCTTAAACAGTTGCAAATTTGAGAAAAAGTTAAAACTCTGTAACTTAATTTGATAAAAAATTGAAATAAAAAAATAATTATTAGTTTAAACAATTGGTAGAATTTTGATTTTCAGTCTGTTATTAATAATTCGTAAAATCTTGTTTAAAAATTGGCAAAATTCAGAAAAAGTTGCAATCGTTTGACCTAATTTGATAAAAAATTGAAATTAAACAATAATTATTTGTTTAAACAATTAAAAGAATTTTTATTTCTAGTCTGTTATTATTAATTGATAGCATATAGCTTAAAAAATTGCAAAATTGAAAAAAAATTGCAACTCTGTAGTTTAATTTGATGAAAAGGTAAAATTAAACAATAAAAATTTGTTTAAACAATCGGGCGAATAGTTATTTTTAGTTTGTTGTTAGTAATTCGTATCATTTAGCTTAAAAAGTTGCAAAATTGACAAAAAGTTGAAACCTGTGACCTAATTTGATAAAAACTTGAAATTTAAAAATAGTTATTTGTTTAAACAATTCGTAGAATTTTTATTTTTAGTCTGTTATACGTAAGTGATGACAACTATCTTAAAAAGTTGCAAAATTAAGAAAAAATTGCAACTCTGTAGTTTAGTTTGATGATAAGTTAAAATTAAACAATCATAATTTATTTAAACAATCTGTCGAATAGTTTTTTATAGGTTCGTTAATAGTAATTCGTATCAAAAACTTGCACAATTGAGAAAAAGTTGAAATTAAACATTTACAATTTGTTTAAACAATTGGTAGAATTTGCATTTTTAGTCTGTTATTATTAATTGGTATCATTTAGGTTAAAAAGTTGCAAACTTAAGAAAAAGTTGAAATCCTGTGACTTAATTTGATAAAGAAATGAAATTTAAAAATAATTTGTTGGTTTAAACAATCTGTCAAATATTTTTTTTTTAGCTTGTTGTTAGTAATTCGTATCATTTAGCTTGAAAAGGTGTAAAAGTGAGAAAAAGTTGCATTCTTGTGACCTAATTTGATAAAAAATTAAAATTAAACAATAATTATTTGTTTAAACAATTAATAGAATTTTTATTTTTAGCCTGTAATTAATAATTGATAACATCTAGCTTATATAGATGCGAAATTGAGAAAAAATTGCAACTCTGTAGTTTAATTTGATGAAAAGTTGAAATTAACAATCATAACTAGTTTAAACAATCAATCGAATTGTTATTTTTAGTTTTTTGTTAGTAATTAGTATCATTTAGCTTAAACAGTTGAAAACTTGCAAAAAAGTTAAAACACTGTGACTTAATTTGATAAAAAATGGAAATATAAAAACAATTATTGGTTAAACAATCAGTCAAATTGTTATTTAAAGTTTGTTGTTAGTAATTGGTTACATTTGTTCTAAAAAACTACAACTCTATGATTTAATTGAATAAAAAGTTCAAATTAAACAATACTAATTTGTCTAAACAATTGGTAGAATTGTTTTTTTCATTTTGTTGTTAGTAATTGGTATCATTTAGCTTAAAAAGTTGCAAAAGTAAGAAAAAGTTGTAATCATATGACCTAATTGCATAAAAAGTTGAAATTAAACAATCATAATTTGTTTAAACAATTGATACGATGTTTATTTTTAGTTTCAGTTAGTAACAATTGACATTCGTCTTCAAAAGTTACACAATTGAGAAAAAGTTGTAACTCTATAACTTATTTTAATAACTAGCTGTAAATAAACAATAATTTGTTTAAACAAATTATCAATTACATAAAACAATTGTTAATAGTCTATATATTTATGCTATTTATTAAAAATTGTGCAAAAAATTGTCAAAAAAATAGTAAATAATATTTTTAATGCTTATGTTTGGATGTTTGGGTGTTTTTGGGTGACCCATAAAAAATAGTGAATACTAAGAAATGGGTACATAAACAATTTGACATTACTTTTTGGGATCTCCTGAAGATAAGCAGACTTTGGCGATTGATAAATATTGATTTGTAAAGATTTTTTACCATTTTGACGAAAAAGTTTTTTTTTTCACCATGTAAGATACATGGGTAACTTTGAGCGCTTTGAGCCCCCTCTAAATATTTTTTGATTTCAAAACAAAAAAAAAACAGCTGGTATTTTTTTTGCGACATTTTTTCCTATGCATTTTTAACCATCCTAATGGACACTCACCTGTAATTATTCGGCTTGTGAGGTGGTGGTGGAGGTGGTCTTTTTTGAGGATAATTGGTATTTATGTGAATAGTGTTTCCCATAGAAATTCTCGATCCAATGGGCCAAGATTTTTTGTACATCTGAGGAGGAGGGGGGACTGGCAGAGGTCTTCGAATTTTGTACCTCGCTTCTGAAAAGCAGACGCACATTGCGACTAAACAGCCAATCCACCTGGCCACCTGTAATAATAAAAAAAAAAATTATTTTTACAATTGACCAAAAGTTTAAAAGAATATTACTGTAGTAGCTATAGTCCCCTAGTTGGGCGCCAAAAAATAATCTGTACACGAGCGCCACATATCTTGAAAAAATAGTCAATGATAAATGATACTCTTTAATAATTCGGGTCAATCAGAAACTAAATTTAGAATCTCGCTTGCTTTTTATATTTAATCTTTGTCAGAAATTATGTTCGTTTCATTACCTCTAATTCCATAGAAAGTGGAACGAAATTAAAATTCCGTCTATCAAAGCGCGTATTTATTATCCATGACTGTCAAATTAGACGTTTCATGGTGATATGGAAAAGTCATAATTCTGATTGTGAAAGCAAATTGATCGACTGTTTATGTTAGATGATTTTACATTTGCAAATGAAAAATAAAACAATATGAATACCTAGGACAAATTTAATATTTAATTATGGGCATATCTCTGGAACCTTTAACTTTTATGTCCCTTGCATATATTTTGATAATTTTAATCAATTTTTACCTGGTTTTTGTTGGAAATATTAACATTTGATACGATGAACTATTTCCAAAAGATTACACATTGATTTATTAAATAGATAAATAATTATTCCAATTTGAACATCCGATTTTTAACAATGTTTACTTGTCCCTAACCATACTTTCGAATGGTTTATACGTTGAAACTTTGTAATTAATAAAAATTACTAGTTAGATGACACATGTTTTTAAAGTTAATTAAACGATGAACACATTTGTGCATGAAAATTAATATTTTGTTTATTGTGAAGAAAGTTATATGTTTTTAAAAGTTGTCCCTCATTTTTAACCTTTTCGACCGTAATCGTCTTATTTATCATTTTTCTTGAATAAGACTATTGGCATACCAAAATAGTTTATGGAAAATAAAAGTTTAAATAATTAGAATTATTTTGAGACATACTAAATTGATGTGCTTCATGTCTTCAAAAAACTATTCTAATTTAAATAACAGAAAACACGTGTGTACAAAATTTGACAACGATCGTAATACGAGTGATACTTCACGAAAATGAAATAAAAGTATTCAAAAAGTACTTACATATATTTTTACGAGTACCATTTAACATTGTGTGAATGTGCTTTGAGAAAAAATACTTTATTGCAATGATAATGTGAAAATATTTATCAATTACGGTCGACCGTAATCGACCGAAATTTTTTATAAAGAAATTTTTAAGTCTGAAGTTGCCGATTCTAATGTTTTCAACAGAAATTGTCATTAATTAAAACCTGAAGGTTAAGTTTTAATGTTTATTTCGAGATTGATTTTCACACAAAAATGGAACTTTATTCCTTTATTCCTAGTGTAGTATTATTAATATTTTACTATTCTTATAAATATTGAAAATATTAAACAAACCTATCGTTTTTTAAAAATGATAACCCTTCAAGCAATTCATTTCAACTGTTTTTCATCCTAAAAAGCAACCACCTGTTGAATATTTTTATGTTACAGGTTAAAAATTATTTGTAATTTTAAATAATTTATAATTTCTTGAAGACAATTAGATTTATTTGTCCATTTGTATAATTTGAAAGCTTAGCACTTGAAGTTTATGTAGACAAAGTTTCAATACTGTGCTACAAAAAAAAATAAAATATTTTTTCTTATTGAAAAGTTAAATGTTCCAGAGATATGCCCTTATATAATAAATAGTTTTTTTTCATTAATATTAAATTATAACCTAAAATGAAAGTAATGAATAAAACAATATTGAATAATAATTAAAACCGGTGGTAAATTCTTTATTTCATATTTCCAGGATAAAAATCATTCCATTAGTTAAATCATTTCAAGTAAAGTGAGCATCAAATTGAAAAAACCTTTAGGCAATAATTTTCGAAACGGCCATAAATGAATTAAACTTCACCTTCCGCAAAAATCTATATTGAAACTTGGGTTAAAAATTGATACCTTTATTATTTGAAAACCAATTATTATGTATTGATAAAACGAATTTAGAAGCTTAATCAGACGTAAATTGGCACAGTAATAGTTTTTTCGAACATTATTAAAAGTCTTCGAAGTCATCAGATTTCAGTGATAAAAAAAATCTTGAAGGAAATTTTGAAATGAGAAAAAGGTAATAAAACAGAAATTGCTATAAGGCAGTGAAGATAAATGAGAATCATTTTTAGATAAAATCTGAATGGAAAGTGATTCTAATAAGTACCAAATTTCCGAGTTATAAAATGTCCTTCATCCTTCTTGTCACTTTCTTCTATATTGGATACTACCTGTTATCTCGAGAAAGAAATGTCGAAACCGTTATTAAGACAAATCATTTGCAATAAATTTTACAAATTCATTTTTCATAAGCATAAAGAAAGTATTTTATTAATATTCCACTTTTACAAAAATTCAGTAAATATTTGCTAACTGGCAAAAAAGATACTGAAATTTAAATAGAACTTAATAACATTTCAATTATCGTACTTTTAAATTAAACATTAAACAGCGACTCCAGAATCTTAATTAGCAATTAAATTAAATATTTGATTAATTTTCGGCTGATTTTTAAATTACCGGCCATATTATATTATCCCTGAATAATATTTTTTCTTATTGTACCAAAGGAAATTAAATTAGCCTAAATTGAAGCAATATTTTTAAAATAATATTAAATCCGTAGTTTATTGTCAAGATCGAAGAGAACCAAAAGCGAAACAAATTCAATTATTGCTTTTTCTCGGACACGACAATCAGCTTTAGAAATAATTAAAAATTTTCATAAAAGGATAATTAGAGAAAAATAATAAAGTTTATACAATTTTTTCAAATAAAAATAAAAATTTTTCTTTTAATTTTTGAAAAAATATTAAATTAACGAGGATTAAGGTTAACAGTTATAAGTTTAAGGAAATTTTATTTTTTTTTTGCAAATTAGTGTCACATATTGAGATTTATTAAGATTGATAGAAAGACAAGTTGCTCAAGTTTTAACTAGAGGATCATTAAAGTCATCTGCAAGATTATATAAACTGATCTTACTTTTTCAGGAAACAATTGTCAGATATTTTATGATATGGACAGTCATGGACAATTTAATTTCTAGAAATTTAATGACTAATATGCGAATATACAATAAATGAGTTGCAGTACTTTAAAGCATAATAATATACTGTTTAAAATATTTTAGAATTTTTAAAAAGATCGGCTTTCCAATAATCTTGCACCTTTTTCTGAATTAAAAGAAAGAGATTTTTTTAATTAAAAGAAAAATGTATTTTTTAAAAATTAAATAATATTTTTCCAATTTTGGTTATTTTTAATTTTCAAATTAATGTTTTTTCTTCAAGTTCCACATTTTTAAATAATTTATATATTTTTACATCAATTTTTTCGTATTCCTTTAATTTTCTATTATTTTTAAATTTTATTTTTCACTTTTCATCGTACATTGTTGTTGGTCATTTAAACTATAAATTTTTGAAAATTCAAATACTGAAAATTACGAAATTGAAGAATATATCTGAAAAATGACGAAAATAATTGACAGTTGAAAACAAAATTTGAAAAATGTCTATAGAAATGAACGAAAATAATTGAACAATTGTATTTAAAATTAAATAAACTTAATGATAATAAAAAAAAAAAAACAGAAAAAAGGGGATAATTTTTTAATATTAAAGAAAATAATTGAAAATTAAATATGAAGAAAATAACTTAGAATTGAAGAGAATAGTTCTACGTATTTGAATAACTGAATTGAAACTTTTAAAACAATTTTGAGGAATTCATTGAAAATCGATCAAAATAATTGAAAATTAAAGAAAATATTTTAAAATTGAAGAGAATAATTAAACATCAAAAAAATAAATTGGAAATTAAAGAATTAAATGAAAATTTCAAGAAAATAATTGATAATTAAAAGAAAAATTACAATATGATGAAAATAATTAACTTTTAAAAAAATAATTAACAATTAAAAAAAAAATCGAAAAATGGTTGGAATAATCGGTTTTTGAACAAAAAAATTTGTTAAATTAATTAATAGTCATAAAATTGAAGGAGAATAAATAAATTGCCTATTGATAACTGATGAAAATTATGGAAAGATTTGTAGGTAATAAATGAAAATTAAAGAAACCAATTTAAAATTGATGAATCGTAATAAAAGAAAATAATTGGTAATTGAGAAAATGCGAGAATTAATGAATAATAAGAAATTAATTGAAAATCGATAAAAATAATTGAAAATTGAAGAAAATATTTGAGAATTGAAGAAAATAATTAAAAATTGAAGAAAAAAATTTAAAATTAAAGAATTAATTGGAAATTTCAAAAAAAGAATTGATAATTAAAAGAAAAGTTACAATATAAGGAAAATAATAAATTATTGACAAAAATAAATAATTATTAATAAAAATAATTGTTAATTGAAAAAAAAACAATTCAAAAAATGGTGAGAATAATCCGCATTCGAACAAAAAAATTTTAAAATGTATGAATAATCATAAAACTGTAGGAGAATTATAAATTGTCAATTGCTAATTGAATAATTGTACTGAAATTGTTAAATTATGCTTCTTTTTGGTGAATTCTTTTATGTAAATTAATTTATTAACATTGCTATTGATTACATATTAATTATTAAAAAATTAAAATAAGAAAATTATAATAATAAAATTATAATATATAAATTTTATTAAATAATTGAATAAATTTGAATATTTAAATTAATGACTTTGATTTTATTTTATTTATTAAGACAAACAAATAAAAATAATTCAGAACCACATTTGAAATTTGAAATTTTGCCGCGCTTTATGCTTTGATTTTTTAAAACGCTTTTAAAAGTTTTAAACAACTGTTTACTAATAAAAAATTATGACTTTAGTATTTGATAAATCGAAAAGTGAATATAATTTAGCTAACAATCAACAATATTTCTATTAATATTTGAAAATTAATTTTAATCGAAAAGTAGTCTCTTTGACTTGCGCAGTAACAACTGCAGTTTCCCGGGGTTTTCCGCGTCATTGACACAAAAGTGCGTTGTTAAAAAATTTTTTTACAAATTTTCGCATTTTTATGGCTTGACACGTTCTTAATGTTGATAATTATGGTACTGCTAGTGATAAAGTGCAATTTAGTGTATGATTTAATGATGAAAACGACAAATATCGTGAAATATGTTAACTTTGAGTGTTGCCTCTATATATACCGGCTCTTTGTTCTATTTCCTGGAATTTCCTTGGACCTTTGTTTCTCTTATTTTTCGCGGATTTTGTACAGAAAACGAAATATTTCTATTCTTATAGGTGACAAAAGTGTCTGTAAGATTAAAAATCTGTTATGTTTTTCGTGTTTGTGCGGTTGTGCGAATATGTACTTACTGAGTGTATGTGTGTGTGGTGTGTTCAGAAGATGCGGAAACGGACGTTTGCACTCCTTGAGGTTTATCGTTTTCATCAAATTTGTTAGCTTCTCGTCCCGTGTGTACCTTCTTTCAACATCGGTGAGTGAATATTTGGAATGTATTTCTTGTTTTTCTTCATCAATTTAAGAATTGCGAGCATTATAATGAATAATATAAAAATTAGGAAAAATTACTGTTTGCCGCATAACCTCAAAGAATAACGCAAATTGCGTTGCTTTGACAAAAACAATAATAAAAACATGAAAGAAAAAGAGGGTGCGTCTATACAACACCTATTTCTTTTGTTGCAGTTAAAAATTCAATTTCTTTTAACCATTTCGACTAATTATAATTTAAGCAAACACTCCACACGTTAATTAATGTAAACAATAGTCAATAATTAGGATTTTTAATACTTAAACATTTTAAATACTCTTTTTAATTTTAGAAATATTTTTTTCATTCAAATTTTTTCTAATATTCAAATATTTTGTTCTGTTGTCGATTATTCTCGTCAGTTTTAGAATTTTTTTTCAATATTGTCAATTATTTTCTTTAGAATTCAAATATTTTTGTAATCTTTCGTTCAATTATCAAATACCTGTTTTCTTAATATTTAAATTAATTTCTTTAATCTTTTTTTAACTTTTAATTTTTTCGTCAATTATCAATTATTTTCCTTAATTTTTAATTATTTTGTACAATATTAAACAATTCTCGCCTGTTTTCAATTATCAATTATTTTCTTGCAATTTCAACACATTTCTAAAATTTCCAGTTGATTTCTTCAATTTTGATTTCATTCCTAAAATTTTTTTTTTTAATTATCTACAGTTTTCAATTTATAATTTATTATTATTACTCAATTTTATAGTTGTTCTTTAATTTTTAAAATTATTTCTTTCTAATGCTCATTAATCTCGCTATTTATCGAATTTTTTATCAATTGACAATTATTCAATTTAATTCTTTAAGGGGGGGGGGGGGGTAAGGTTTTAAACTTTTTTTTTTGCATTTTTTTTATTTGAATGCATAATATTTCTAGAGTATTGTGTTAAAATTTCGAGTCAATCGAAGCAAAATTGACAAAGTTATGAATATTTGAGCGTCCGTTGGTCTAGGCTTCAAAATTCATGTTTTTTATTAAATAATCAGCTGTAATTTGTTTATTTTTAAATTTGCAATAGTTTCCAATACACTACTTGAAAGAGCGATTTCTAAGCCATAAAAAACGTCTATTGGCAAATTTTTTAAATTGCGTTTTAATGTTTGAAATTAATGCCAAACTTTAAGTACAATTTTCGTACATCTTGTCCTCCAAAGTATAAAGCGTTTTTCTGAAACTTGTTATTTTTAATGTCGGTGTACACGATAATTTAAAATCTACTGAACCAAACGTTCTAAAATTTTGTACAGTACTTCTTCACATAATTCCAAAGGTAACCCTGGGAGATTTTTATTATTTTTTCAAAATTACTAATTTTAAAATAACAAATTAGCTGATTTTTTACAGTGAAAATTGTGTTTCTGGCTTCTAAGTGCTACAAATTTTGAAAAAAAAAAAAAATCCTCCCAGGGTTACCTCGAGAAACATCTCCTTTAACATATGCATTTTGATTTTATTGTTTTAGATGATTCTGTTGCGAGTTAGAGTGTACACCGCAAAACAACTTTTTTTGGAGGCGCCTGAGAAGATTCACATTCTCTCGCTCAAATTTTAATATTTTTGAATGAAAATTTAAGAATTTGTTGTTCAAATGTTGCAGAATGACAGGAAAGTTGAATAATTAAATTTACTTTTTTCATATCGCCAAAAAAAATTCAGAAAAATATTTATTGATTTATTTATTTATTTAAACATAAACGGGCCATATACAAAAAAGACCCTTTTAAAAAGGTCTTTTATTAAAAAATATGCATTTTTTTCACCGAATTAACCTTACCCCCCCCCCCCTTAATTTCCAATTTATTTCTACAATTTTAATTATTTTCCTCAATTTTAATTAGTTTCCTCAATTTTCAATTATTTCCTTTTTTTTCATTATTTTCATCGTTTATCAATTAATTCCACAGTATTTAATAATTCTCGGATGTTTTCAATTATTTTTTTCACTCAAAAAATTGTTTTAAATTTTCAATTCAGTTGTTCAATTCTAAAACTATTCTCTTCAATTCTCAATTACTTTCTTCAAATTTCCATTACATTTTTTATTTTCAATTATTATTTTAAGATTCAAAAATTTCCGCCTTTGGTCAATTACTTTTTCAATTATCAATAAGTTTATTTAATATTAAATTCAATTGTTCAAGTATTTCCTTCAATTCTCATTTTTTTTAAATTTAGGACACCACAGCATAACTAAATAGATACAATTTTTATTTTTTCAAATTCTGAATTTTGAGAAAGCATAGAGTGGAAAAAGAACGGTTTTGTGCACAAAATAGCCTCACTTTACAGTATTGAATTCTATAACTGTTTTTAAAATTCTTAATTATTTTTTTGAATTTTCAATTCAATTCTTCAGTTGTCAATTACTTTATTCAGTATTTAATAATTATATCCTTTTGTAAATTACTTTTTAAAATGTTTTAAATATATTTTTTAAATTTCAATTACATTCATCAATTTCAATTTTTTTTCCTTTTTCAATTCAGTTGCTCAACTTACAATTATAACTATAATTTTCCTAATTTTTCTATTATTTAGTTTAAGTTTAATGTTTATTGTTTAATTCTTTAAATTATTTTTACAAATTGTTTATTATTCTTGCCATTTTTCGAATTTTCTTTTGAATTGTCAATAATTATTTTCGTCATTTTTCAGATATTTTCTTCCATTTTGCAATTGTTTCTTTCAATTATTTCTTACAATTTTTTCAATTTGCATTTATTCTCTTAAAAGTTTAGAATTATTCCCTAATTTTTATTTTGTTATTTTTCTCTATTGTCGATTATTCTTGCCAGTTTGCGATTTTTTTTCAATTGTCAATTTTTTTTCGTCATTCTAAAATGTTTTTTCAATTATTTCTCTAAAATTTTAAATTACTCTTTTCAATTTTTTAATTATTTTCATTAATAGTTTTAAATTCTCTTATGAGGTTAATTTTTTTTCGATTATTAATAAGTTTCTTTAATTTTAAATTCAATTATTCAAATATTTTCTGCAATTAACAATTTTTTTTTCAAAATTCAATTCCATTTTTCAGTTTGCAATAATTATTTTCCATATTCAATAATTCTCGCCTTTTTTCAACCTTTTATTATATTCTTTAAATTTAAATTTCATTCTTTAATTTTTAATTATTTTCTTCAATTTTTAATTGTTATTTTTTAATTTTCAATTATTTTCTTCAATTTCAGTTTTTTCTACCTTTAATCCAGTTGTTTAATTTACAATTATTCCCATAATTTTTTTACTTTTTCTTTTTGCAATTATTTTCTTGAAATTTAATTTTTATTGCTTTTATTTGAAAATTCTTTTTTCTTGTGTATAAATCTAGCCATTTTTCGAATTTTGTTTAACGTGTTTTTGTTTTTTTTTTCTGATTTCTGTAAAATCGCAAAATGAACAAATATTTTGTGTGTTTGATATTTAATCCTGTTTTCTAATGTAGTTTTTAGATATATGTTTAACAAATTTAATGGAATTTAAAGGTTCCAGAGAATAACATCAATTATTTTTCTCGATTTTAATGTATTTATGCAATTACGTTTTTTAATTTTTTCTACTTAAATAAACATTTTAATCATTTACAATTATGAAACTTTAAAAATTATATCTACATATATATAGAAATCTGATGTCATCTCAAATTTGATAAAAAGGGAATTGTGCTGTTTTACCTTTCAGCAACAGAATTATTTTTTCAAATTTCAATTGAATTTTTAAATTTTCAATATTTCTTCATTTTTTAATTACTTTCTTCAATTTTCAATTATTTTCTTAAATTTCAATTATCATCTTTGATATCTAATCTAGTCTTTCATTTTTCAATTATTTCCAACAGTTATTCCTATAATTTTCTCAAATTTTAAATTATTTTGTTTGAATTCAATATTTATTGTTTACCTACATTTTTAATTTATTTTTTTCCATTGTGTAATTTTCTACCCATTTTTCGAATTTCGTTTACAAATTGTCAATTTTCTTTTATTTTTCGAATTTTTAGGGTTCCGTACCGTAAAACGGAACCCTATTAAAATCACTATGTGTGTCCGTTTTCGCACCCCTTCTAACTTCTAAACTATATGAGCTAAAGTCTTCTAATTTAGTCCACATATGTAATTTCACCTTGGATTTACGAAAATGATATGGAAAACGCGATTCCAGCTCATGAACATGCCGAAATCCAGCAAAAACCACTTTTTTGCCCTAAAATTGAAATAAATGACCATGTCCCCCCCCCCCCCTAATCTTCTGAAACTATTTGACTTAAAATGCTGAAATTTGGTACACATATGTAGATTCACGTGTAGATTACAGGAAAATTATAGAGAACTCTCGTAAAGACTGTCTTCATAGTGTTTACTAGCCAAGAAATACGATTTTTTGAAAAAAATTCAAAAAAATGACCATGTCCCCCCCCCCCCCCCCCCCCTAATCTTCGAAACTACTTGACCTAGGATGCTGAAATTTGGTACACATATGTAGATTTACGTGTAGATTACAGGAAAATTATAGAGAACTCTCGTAAAGACGGTCTTCATAGTGTTTACTTGCCAAAAAGTACAATTTTTTGAAAAAAATTCAAAAAAATGACCATGTCCCCCCCCTAATCTTCTAAACTATTTGACTTAGGATGCTGAAATTTGGTACACATATGTAGATTTACGTGTAGATTACAGGAAAATTATAGAGAACTTTCGTAAAGACTGTCTTCATAGTCTTTACTAACCAAAAAAAACGATTTTTTGAAAAAAATCTTCCAAATCTTCCCCTAATCTTCCAAACTATTTGACCTAGGATGCTGAAATTTGATACACATATGTAGATTTACGTGTAGATCACAGGAAATCATAGAGAACTTTTGTAAAGGCGGTTTTCACAATGTTTACTAGCCAAAACCTACGATTTTTTTAAAGAAAATTCGAAAAAATGACCGAGCCCCCCCCCCCTTTTAAATCGTTTGTAGTATTTGACTTGGGATCCCGGGAACAAGGGTTTATATATAATCAGATATATTTCAGATATCATCAGATATATTGTAGATATAATCAGATATATTTCAGATCTAATGATATATGATTTGATCTATTCAGATATAATCAGATATAATCAGTTATTTAAACATATATCTGCTTATATATATTAAGATATAATCAGATCTAACTAGATATATTTAGATATAATCAGATCTGATATTATATCTGTTTATATCTAGATAGATATCGCCTGATGTGAGGTCATATCTAACTAGATATATTTTAACATAGTCAAATCTGATATTATACCTTTCTATATCTAATTAGATATTGTCAGATATGAAGTCAGATATAATCATTTTGTTAACAGATTTAATCATACATAATATCAGATCAAACTATATCTAATAAAAAAATAATTTATTTATAATATATATAAATAATATAGTTTGCACTTTTTCAAATTTCAAAAATTTTTATTTTTTTATTAGATATAGTTTGATCTGATATTATGTATGATTAAATCTGTTAACAAAATGATTATATCTGACTTCATATCTGACAATATCTAATTAGATATAGAAAGGTATAATATCAGATTTGACTATGTTAAAATATATCTAGTTAGATATGACCTCACATCAGGCGATATCTATCTAGATATAAACAGATATAATATCAGATCTGATTATATCTAAATATATATAAGCAGATATATGTTAAAATAACTGATTATATCTGATTATATCTGAATAGATCAAATCATATATCATTAGACCTGAAATATATCTGATTATATCTACAATATATCTGATGATATCTGAAATATATCTGATTATATCTAAACCCTTTTTCCCGGGGATATAATCTACTTTTTATTTTATTAGTAATTTGCTGATTTCATTGAAATTAAATAAAAAATTCAATATAGTGCATTAAAATTTTGTTATTTGTTATAAGTTTTAAAATAATTTTAACTATATCAGTATATAAAGTTATAGAAAAATGACTTTGTTATTTGAAATATATATACAATTGCTATTGCATTTCAATCTCTATTTCATATAGTTAAAAAAATTATAGAGGTACGGAACCCTTCGACTTGGTACGAGTATAACTCGTACTTGCCCGATTTTTTTTTAATATTAACTCCAACAGTTGTTTTATTAATTACAAATTTTTTTTTCACTTATTTATATAATTTTCTGTTTAATGGTTAAATGAAACCACTATAAATGACAAAAACGAGATATTTATTAATACAAAAAATTCTCGAAATTAAAATTCATGAATGTAAACATATTTTATAGTACTACCTAGACTTTTAGTATTTTAAAAAATACCAAAAAAACCATAAAATTCATCATCAGCAGTTTGAAGATTATTTGGGAACGAAAAATACTGGAGTTGACGACCCCTCGTATTTTTTTTTTTTTTTATAATTATCTCATCTTTGGCAACATTGACAGTATTATTTCAACCCCTAATAATGATTCTTTGCATTCTCAAATAAGAAATAAAGTATAAATATTTTTCTAAAAGTAATTTTTTTTCTAAATTATGGATAAAAAAATCGTGGGATAGACGTTAATTGAGACCGGAAACGTGGGTGACTTACGGTACTACATATTTTCACGTACATTTTATTCTTTCTAGTCAAACGAGCTGGTTTATCTTGGGAGGCTTCACGTTATATCCGTACATTGCAATGTGTTACAACTAACCACGTGGTAATTCCAAACAACTGGTCAGGTATCTAGCTGTATACATGTCTTACGAAGAAGCATGGTGAGTCGCCGATTAAGTGGGACGTTGTTCCACATCGTCACGGGGAAAAGCGAGGATCAGCCGCCAATACTTATACAGATTGTTAAAGATAGTAATAGACATTAGGTGCTGAGAAGGAAGTCCTAAGAAATTATCTCTCGAGGAAACGGATTAGAAACCTTGACCGATCTTTAGAGGACGTGTAAGATCGAAATTAACGCACCTATCACGCCTTTGTCAGACTCCTTATAAATCACTTTTCAACGCCAGATCCTTTCTAAATGAACGGTTTTATTAATTACCTTTCTACACGCTCTAAATTTATACAGTTACAAGTTTTTTTTTTCGGCAATTTCAAATATCATTTTATTTAAATTGTTCTTCAAATTACGAAATTAGTTTCCCATGATTTTGAGATTGATTATTATATTATGAAGAATCAGAAAAACAATCGAAAAAAAGTTAGTCCATATTTTCGTAAATTTTAAATAAACTAGCTAAATTTAAAAAGGCTTTGGTGGAAGAGTAATTTATTTTATTATTATCATTTTGATCAATTCTTGTCTTTGAGTAAACATTACAATTTTCTGTTTATTGGAAATAATATTGTTGTCAAATTTTGTTTATCTAAATCGTTTCTATAATAGATAGAAAATTGTGGTTTTTATTTAAATGCAACTTTAAGTTGATCAAAATGGTAAAATAAAATTATTTATCTTTTCACCAAAAACACTTGTCAAATTCAGATAGTTTTCTTTATTTAAAATAAACGAATATACAGAGTTAGACTCTTTTTATTTCCGATTGTTTGTCTCATTTCTTCTTAAACAGAGACGAGTTTTTTTTAATGTGAGAAGATTTTTTTTAATCTGAGACAAATTTTTTTAACCTTAAAAAGTTTTTTTACCTGAAAGTGAGGATTCTTTTAAATATGACATTTCTTTGATTAAAAGATGTGTTTTAGCTTTGAGAAAATTTCTTTAAATATGACAAGATTTATTCGAATCTGAAAAAATTTCTTAAAACATGAGAAGCTGTCTAAATTTAAGAACTTTATTTTTAATCCAAAAATCTCTGTGAATTTTTCATTTACATTGCAATCAAATATTCTACTTAGATGTTTTTTTGTTGTCGT
Organism: Ganaspis brasiliensis; assembly: GCA_037103525.1. Classification (NCBI taxonomy): domain Eukaryota; kingdom Metazoa; phylum Arthropoda; class Insecta; order Hymenoptera; family Figitidae; genus Ganaspis; species Ganaspis brasiliensis. The sequence goes on from JAZKLR010000661.1 coordinate 116,247, forward strand.
AATATTTGAATAAAAATTATGAATTTATAACTGGATTTAAAAAATCCTAAGTGTTCAAGGAAATACATAAACCTAAAAATAAGAAAGTTAGTTCTGAAATGACGAACAAACTTGTTTTTTTTTGCCAGTAATCTACTTTTCTAGTTAATATTTGCAACCAGTCTAGAATAGATGTTGATGTAAATTACAACTTAGCAGAAAGTTTGACTTTAAGGGACCATTAAGATTTATTGCCATGTTTCAGGTAGTGGTGACAATTTCTATTACATGATTAATGTATGGAAATTTCATAAAACATGTGTTATATTTAATTTATCCTCGTGTTAATATGCTAGAAAGTATTTTTTTCGCCAAATTGGAAATTTTAGATATTTTTTTTGTAGAGATAATATATTGCAAATTAGGTAGATTGACAATTAAATTGTGGATTTAATCCAACTTCAACAAAAATTTTATTTCATTGCTGTAATTAGGTTTGTCACTTTTTTCTTTATACAATTAAACTAATCAATTTTATTTTTTTAAGGAAACAAAAATGGAAAATTAATAAATCCTCTCCAAAACTTGATTTACCAAAATCTTCCAAATTAAAAAAAAAATTCTTTTAATTCAGTTGTTAATATTATTATTAATTTAAATTTTTATTTAGAATCATTTTAAGGCAACCTAAATTTTGTTTCTCTGAATTGTTATTTATATTAGTTTTTATGTATTACAAGTTTCTAAACAGTTTTTCAATAAACATTACCTACTTAACAGAGATTTTTTGTAAAAAATAAAAATTGCCATTATGTATAGTTTTACATTTTTTTCAAATATTTATTTGTTAAACAAATTATTGTGATAAATGGAATTTTTGGCAAATTAATGGTCTCCCAAAAATAAAAATTTAATTTACCGTGTAATTTTTTTTAGACTATTGTGTTTTTATTCATAAATAATGCAAATAGAATTTTTTCTTTGTACCCAATTTTTAACAAATGTGTGTTTGAGTTAAGTGAGAAATTCAATACATAAAAGTTATTGGAGTTAAAAATTCAGAAACAGGAAATTCAGGTTCTAGAAAAATTGTAATACCTAGAATAGAATTATTTAGAGTAAATAAATTTAATAAATGGATAAATAATTAAAATTTTTAAAGTTTATCGCTTAAAAATTTTAAATCTTAAAAAATTTGATAAATAAAATTATTAATAATTTAAACAAAAATTTTAATTGAATTCATTTACTAAAAAAATTAAATATAATTAATTCTGATTTCATTACTACAATTAAATTTAATATAAACTTCAAATTTTATTAATAATTTAATTTTAGCTCAATTAATTTCGAAAATTGTATAAATAAATAAATATTTTTAATTATCCCTAATACAAAAGGTATATAAAAATTGTATTTCTCTTTCAATACATTTTTATGTAATATTTTTTAATTTTGTCGCTAAAATTTTACTAAAAATTTATTATTTTATTATTATTCGAATTGATTTCATAAAAAAATATTTTCTTCTTAAGATTATATTTATGTAAAAATTTAAATGTTTAGTTTACTTTTGTCCTAATATTTTTTTTAAATATACCAATATACGTAAAGCAAGTTTCGATTTTAAAGAGAAAGAAATTCAATTACATTTAATAAAATTTATTTTATCATGTTACTTTTTATATCTCAGTAAAATAAAAACTATGTATTTCATAGTGATTATTTTACTGTAGCAAATAGTAATTTTACTATACTAATACGTTAATAAAAAATTTTACATTGCTCAAGGTATTTAGTTTATTTAGTTTCTACAATTAGTTATTGTTATTGTTATTTTTTAATTTATGCTGAATCACTAAAAAATTAGTTTAGTATTTTAATTATTTTTTAAACTAATAATTATTAAAATTTGACACTAAATTGTTAGTTTTGTACAATTATTAGTTATTGTTATTGTTATTTTTTAGGTTATGTCAACTCATTAAAAAATTAGTTTAGTATTTTAGTAATTTATTAAACTAAATAATTAATGAAATTTGATACTAAATTGTTAGTTCTCTACAATAAGTTATTGTTTACTAATTAGAAAAAGAGAAATGGTTAGTGTTTAATTGAATAAAGTAATCATTTTCTACTTATTAATTACGGAAAAATCGGTTATTTATTAAAATAATAAGAATTTGATTTATTTTTAGTAAAAAACTACTATAATTGAAATACTTCAATTTCACTTACTGTTTCAATTAGTACTATTTTCATAAGTAAAAATTAGTAAAATTCTTAATATTTCAATAAGTAAACATTTTTCTTTAATTTATTAATAAATCATTAATTATTTATAAATAACAGTTCAGATAATTTAAATTTCATTAATAAATAAATCTATATCTTTTTCTATAATTTTCAATAGTTTTCAACATACAATTATTCTTTTTAAATTTTATAATTATTCTTCAAGTTTTTTTAATTATTTTGTTTTGTTGTCGATTATTCTCGCTAGTTTTCAAATTTTTCTTACAATTGTCAATTATTGTCCTCATTTCTCAATTATTTTCTTTAATATTAAATATTATAATCATTAAATATATAATATAATATTATAATAATTAAATACAAAATAATAAAATTTTAATTATTTAGTAATTTTTCTTTCAATTCGCAACTATTTTCTTAAAATTTCAATTTAATTCTTTAATCTTCAATTTATTTCTATAATTGTTAACTATTTTCTTTAATTTTTAGTTATTTTCTTCAATTTCCAATTGCATTCTTCGTTTTTAAAATATTTTATCCAATATTTAATAATGCTCACATCTTCTCAATAATTATCAATTATTTTCTTGAAATTTTAATACAATTCTTCAATTTTTATTTATTTTCTACAACTTTTTCCATAAATTTCATCAGTTTTCAGTTCACAATATATTATTCTTCTTCAATTTTATGATTATTCATTAATTTAAAAAAAATTTTTTTTTCAAATGCCGATTATTCACACCGTTTTTCGATTTTTTTTATTTGTTAACTTTTTTCTAATAGTGAATTATTTTCGTCAATATCGTAATTTTTTGTTTAATTATGAATTATTTTTTTGAAATGTCCATTAAATTCTTTAATTTCCAATTTATTTCTTCAATTTTAATATATTTTCTTCAATTCTCAAATAATTATTTTCTTTAATTCTCAATTATTTTTATTGATTATAAATTAATTCCTTAATATCCAATAATTCTCGAATTTTTTCAATTATTTTTTTCACTCATAAAAATTGTTTTGAAATTTTAATTCAATTATTCAATTCTAGATCTATTCTCTTCAATTCTCATTTATTTTATTCAAACTTAAATTCTACTTTTCAATTATTTTCTTTAATATTAAAAAGTTATCGATTTTTTTCCATTATTTTTCTCTATTATTATTAAGTTTCTTTAATTTTAAAATTATTCAATTATTTTCTTTAATTTTTAATTCCATTTTTCAATTTTTTACTTTCATTCTTCAGTTTTCAATTGTTTCCTTTTATATTCATTAATTCTCAGTCTTTTTTAATTACTTTTGTTTTCAATTTTCAAGTATATTCTTCAAATTTCAATTCCATTCATAAATTTTCAGTTATTTTTTTTCGATTTTCAATCCAGTTGTTCAATATATATTTAAATACAAATTATTCCTATAATTTTCTTAATTTTTCAATTTGCAATTTTTCTATTCTTTAAATTGAATATTTCTTGTTTAATTTTTTCAATTATTTTTTTTTTAGTTGTGCATTAATCTAGTCATTTTTCAAATTTTGTTTTCTAACAATTATTTTCGTCATTTTTCACATATTTTCTTAAATTTTTCAATAATTATTCTTGTCATTTTTCAACTATTTCCTTCAATTATAAAATATTATTTTCCGCAATTTTTTTAATTTTCAATTATTACCTTCAAATTGTATAATTATTTTTTGATTTTTCAAATTATTTTGTTTGGTTGTTTATAAATTTTGCCATTTTTTAAATTTTGTTATCAATTGTCAATTATTTTTGTCATTTTCTAATTTTTTTTCAATTACCAATTATTTTTTCAAATCTTAATATAATTCCTCAAGTTATAATTTTTTTTTACATTTTCAATTTATTTCCTCAATTTATTATTATTGTCTTCAATTTCAATTATTTTTTTTTCATTTTCCAATCCAGTTGTTTAAATTGCAATTATTTCCAACAATTATTCCTATAATTTTACAACTATTTTGTTTAAATTTAATATTTATTGTTTAATTTTTTAAACTACTTTTTTCAACTGTGTAATTATGTAGCCATTTTTTGAATTTTGTTTCAACAATGCAAAGTTTGCAAAGTTTAATCTTGCTAGTGGAATTAAAATACATAATTTTTTTTTTAATGTTTAAAATAAATTATTATTGTCTAAAAATTTAGATTTTAATATTTTGTGATAATAAAACTTTTTAAGCTTTAATTATAATTAATAAGATTATAATAATGTGTCAATTTTAAATATACATGTAGAGTTATATTATAAATATAAAGGCAAATAATACTGTTTTAATTGTTTGAAAATTTGTGACCGGGAATTTAATTTCATAAAAAAAGTGTCCACCCTGATCATACTGAATGAAATTGAACTAATAATATTATTATATAATGCCAGAAATTTAAAGAGAATATTATTCTTGGAAAAAAAGTTTTAAAGTGAATATAGAGGATGATTCTTAGAAACCGGAGGGAAACTTTTGAATGAATTTATATAAAAAGACAGGAATGAAAACTAAGAGCCTAATGCAATTTGAGATGGGAGGAAAGTAAGTTTTGCAAAAAAGACTTCAAAGTCGAAGTATCGCGGACCAGTTCACCTAGATTTTCGAGAAAAGAAAACAGGATTCTCATCAAAACTGCTCATGCAGAATTTATATATTATACGCTAAGCGAAAATCGTATTCTTTAGTAGTAATCGCGTAATGGTTATTCATGAATACGAAAGTAGTATCCGTTTGTAGATTTATAATGAATTAGTCCTGCATATGTATTGAGTGTCAACTACTTTCTATTCTCAATTCAAATTTTTATTTCCAATCAATACCAATTAAATAACATCGCTCTTTTTCTCTTGTCGATCGAATTGATATCAAACTTTCTTAATTTGAAAATTGAAAGCAAATCAGTTGCATATTAATCAGCGTTATTGATCAAAACTTTTTGCTTTATTGACTCTTCAGAGTCCACTTCACTCGGAAAATTCAAATCTATTTGAACTTAATTTTCAGTAATGGAAAAAATGTGGTGTAATTACGCTAAGGATTTAAAATTGGATGAAAAAACAAAAAGCGAGGAGAAGTTTAATACCAATATTTAGTGAAAATAATTTAATTAATTTATAATCGAAGTTTTATAATTTTTATAAATTTTAAAATATGAAGTCTGGAAAATAACCTGTTAAGGGTTGTTTCTCATAATTATTTGAATTGAGTTAGACAGGACTGCTTCTAAATGCTCGATATTTTAATAAGTTTTCTTATCAGTCGAGAAGAGAATTTTCTGTGAGTTTATTGACAGAGAATTTCTGCATTTGAAATGACTGAACTTTAGATTTAATAAACCTTAAGATCGTGAGATGAGATGCAAAACTGACTTTAGGAGTAGGAGTTTAAATTATTTTTAAAGGTCTGAGAGCTTTTTTACTCATAAAAATAAAATAATAATAAACTTTGCAAGTTAATTTATTTAATATATTACTCTTTACTGTCAGTGAATAATTTTTATTTAAATTTAAATTTTGATTTTTATTTCAGGAATATGTTTATTTAATTTCAAAAAATACCTTCTATTCAGAAACGTTTTTATTTATTTATTATTATTTATTAAAAAATGTAGCTTTTCAGAGGTGGGCTTTTATTTATTACTATAATGTTTTTTTTTAACATTTCAAATCGTTTATTTTACTTTAATAAAAATTTATTATTTTTGTCAAGAAAATATCTTTTAGAAAAAAAAAAAAATGCTCATTCAGTTTTAGAATAATTTTTGCTGTAACTATCTTGTTATATATTTTAATTATTGAAGCTCAAATATTTATTTGAAACATAAACTACAAAGATTTCTTTATTACATTAAAAGAGAAAAAAAAAACAAAACAAATAAAGCAAATGAAACTAGAAATTATAACAAAAATCATAAAAGTTTAATTGACTGTTCAAGATCAAACTGAATTTTTAAACAATGTTTCCTTTTTAAAAATGTTTGCTCAGTGGAACGGGGTTTTTTTTTAATTAAAAAAGGGTTTATTTGCTTTAATTATATTTCCTTTATTCCGAAAAGTTAATTTATTTATTTTATTATCATTTTATTTAAACGTTTATTTCACATCAATGGGATTTTATTTCACATGAGAAAATCTTCTTTAAAAAAAAAATTGTAATGGAAAGTAAATATTAAAAAAATATTATATTTATTATATAAAAATGATAAAAAAGTACTCGAGTACAAAATTGATAAATTACCTTCATGATAAGAAATTAGAGAATGTGTTATCCGAGTGTTTAGAATCACAAGAACAAGAACCGGAAGGCGGATAAAACGTGATCCGGTGGCGTCTAGTTTGTGAAGATTGTCCGCAAAGGAAGCACTGACTGTTCTGCACGCAATTAGGTCATTGTCCTTCATTTATACTCTCGACTGGGGAATGTTCGTATGTATCTTTGAAGACCAAACTGTGCCTCCTACCTGTTCACTTACCTATTCAATGTTCCGAAATATAAAGTGACAAACGAGCAGAGAAAGGTCTTATTTGCCATCTGTAAAGCATGTTTACTGCGCGCAGGAAGTCATATTTTGTAAATTAATTTATTTTTTATTGTGTCGCAAATTCTAAAAATGTACACGTCTAATGACAAAATAATCGTTTGAGACCACCTTCCCAGTCACGGAAGTAGTTTTTATCATTTATTATCATCATTATTAGACGTACACTTTCTTTAATTTCAAGGTCTCGTTGAATTTTGTGTATAGGTCTCTTGCACTAATTACTAGCTTTTTATTTAAATCACACATCTAACAAACTCCAACAATGTTAAACTCTCGTTTTTTAATTACATGCATTTTCGCTTTCTTCAAAAATCTACATTCTCGGTTATTGTATTTCCTTTTTAGAATTTTATTAACTTTGTCGGTTAGTTCGTTTAGAGTTTATAGTCGAGAGTTGAGCATTTATGGTTTTTAGAGTTTTAAGCAAATTCCGAGGGGTCGTCAACTTCAGTATTCCTCGTACAGCCTCCAAATATTCTCATATATTCCACGATATTCCAGCAAATATTCAATATTCTCGATTATTAATGATATTCCCATATATTCCGAAATATTCTTTAGTAGTCCCAAATAATCTTCAGACTGCTGATCAATTTTATGGGTTTTGTGTTATTTTTTAAAATATTAACAGTCTAGGGAGTACTATAAAATATTTTTACATTCATGCATTTTAATTTCGAGTATTTTTTGTATTAATAAACTTGTTTTTGGCGTTTATATTGTGGTTTCATTTAATCATTAAACGAAAAATTATATAAATAAGTAAAAAAATGTTAATTATTAAAAAAAAAATCGCAAAATAAAAGAAAATTGACAATTTGTAAAAGAAATTCGAAAAATGGCTAGAAAATTACACAATTTAAAAATAAATTAAAAAATTAATAAATATTAAATTCAAACAAAATAATTTAAAAATTAAGAAAATTATAGGAATAACTGTTGAAAATAATTGAAAATTGAAGAACTAGATTGAAAATCAAAGAAAATAATTGAAATTTAAGAAAATAATTGAAAATTGAAGAAAGTAATAAAAAAAATGAAGAAATATTGATAATTTAAAAATTCAATTGAAATTTGAAAAATAATTAATAATTGAAAAAATTACAAAAACAAAGGCGAAAATAAATGCCAATTAAAAACAAAATCCAAAAAATGGCTTGATTAATACACAACTAAAAACAAATTTTTAATAAAAATAATAAAAATTAACTTTCAAGAAAATAATTGCAAAAAAAAAGTAAAAAAAATATAGGTATAATTGTTGAAAATAATTGTAAATTGAACAACTGGATTAAAAGTAGAAAAAACTGAAATAATTAAAAATTTAAGAATCAAATTGAAATCTAACCCAAATAGCACTGGATATTCCATCCATATTCCTGGAATATTCCATTCATATTCCGGGAATGTAGAAATGTCCGACTACTAGAATATTCCTTTTTTACATTCCTGGAATATTCCAGCGGAATATTAAAAAATAATTCTAATGAAACGTGTGATAAATATTCTCATTGAATATGCCGAGAATATTTCTACGGAATGTACCTGAAATATTCCTACGGAACACTGAGAAAATAAGCCTCTAGCCAAGCAGCTTTATTTCTAGGTTAGGGTTCCTCGGGACAAAACAAACAAAACACCGGCGATGACAGTCAAACTTCTAGGATACCGGAGCATATGCTCTGCTAAAATCAATCAATTGCTTTGCAGGTGCTATATCAACAACCTCTCTCTGCTAAATTTAATCAAAAATTGGTTGTATTTAGTCAACTTATTTTCTCAGTGAATATACCCAGTGGAATATATCAAGAATATTTCTGGAATATTCCATTGGAATATTCATAAACTTTTAAAAGCAATGAAAAAAATGTTTTTAATATTTTTAAATTTATTAATTCTTATTAGAATTATTTATTTTTCTATTTGTACTCCTTATAACAAATTAAAAATTCTAAACGCGACCGGAGGATTCGAACCCTAAACCTAAAACCTATCTAACGATTTAACGCTCGCAGGTATTTTATCGGTATGAAAATTCTACAATAAAGCTGGATGAACTTCAACTATTTTAGATATGTGTTAAAAGTATATCTACTCGGTTATGTTTCTTATTTTCATACCGATAAAATAGCTGCAAGCGTTAAATCGTTAGATAGGATTCGAATCCTCCGGTCGCGTTTAGAATTTTTAATTTGTTATGTACAAATAGAATAATAAATAATTCTAATAAGAATTGATAAATTTAGAAATATCAAAAATATTTTTTTTCATTGCTTTAAAAAGTTTATAAATATTCCAATGGAATATTCCTGGAATATTCCTGATATATTCCACAAAAATATTCCTAGTAATTAAAAATATTTTTTTCTTCTGTTTTTTATAATTTTGTTGGGTGAATGCATTTGAATACCTAGAAACGCATTAATTGGCATTAAAATTAGCTAAACGATTTTACCTAACCTTAAAATATCACTCGCAGTTTCACGAATATCAAGTGTTGAATCGAACAGATGTATAGCTAAAGCACAAAACTGCATGGCAGTTCTCAAATCATCAATAAAATATGGTCGATCTACCCATAATCATCGCAGTTCCACGGAAATATTTTTTTCAGTGTTCAATAGGGTTATAAAAATTATAAAAATTTATTTGAGTTTTAAAAAAATATTTTTATTTGTGCAGATTTATATTTATAATTGTAAAATTTAATGGTATTAAAATTGGGAAAATTGGACACTATATTGAAAAGAACTTCAACTTTTTGATCCATAAAAAATTAATTGTCATTCGTCTTTCCAACATTTTCTTCCCGGAAATAGTATTAAACGTCATTAAAATTACTTTGCTCAAAGAAAACATAAAATATCATTCTTCTTTTTTAAAATTATCTTCTGCAGAAGGAACTAAAAGGCACAGAAATTAGTAGGTCAGTAAAAAGGATGAAATAGCATTTGTTTTTTCAATCTATTCTTCTTGAAAAGTTATTGAAAGGCATTAAACTTTACATTCCCACGAATAGTATTGAATGGCATTGACTTCATTCGATACTTTATCTCTATTATGGCATTAAATGACATTCCAATTTTTTAGAATATTTTTAAGGATTGAAAGGGATTAAAAGAAGTTGAGTTATAATCTACTGAGGGCATTAAATGGGATTCAAGACAAAACAGAAATTCAATGGCATTTAAATGCAATCAGACGTGGGTTTTTTCAATGCCAAACAATGCCTTTTAATCTCCAGCTTCTTACCTGGAAATGACAGCAATTGTAAAAAAGACCTATTGAAGAAAAAACGAAGGAATATCGAAAAATTGAAAATTTCCAAAAGACATTGTAGATGAACAAATCCAAAATATTAATACCCAATTTTATTTTGTTTATTGAATTTAATTTTTGTACTTGATTGCAAAATAACACTTATAAAAAGTCAGGGAAAATAATTTTTTTGGTCAGGGAAAGTCAGGGAAAGTCAGGGAATTTCAAAATAAAAATGTGGTGGGCACCCTGTGAGACATATAGTACGCCGAGTAAGGCGGGAGATAGCAAGGCAGACACACCGGTAAAGTCGAGAGGTAGGCCGTCAAATGCAGTGAAATTGAAAAGGGCAAATAGTTTAGAGTCAGGACAAAAACTAGACAGGTGGGTGGTGAATAATGATTTGGCGGGGGGAAACATCAAGGAGGTAGAAAAAATGATGAAAGGGTTGGAGGAAAATATGAAAAGTAATTTTGAAAAGGTAGATAAAGAATTTGGAGAGTTAAGGAAAGAAAAAGAGGATCATAACCAAAAATTAGTAGCAAAATGGACGGAGATAAGAGAGATGAAGAAAGCGCGAAAAGAGTGGGAGGCTAAGTGGCAAGTAGAGCATGAGAAAGTAGTAAAAAGAGTAGAAGAGTTGGAATATGAAATGAAAAAAAAACAGGAGGAAGGCGGAAAGGATATAGGGGAGTTAAAGAAGAGACTAGGAGCGTTGGAAAAAGATATGAGAAATAGAAAAGGGCAGATAGTTGAAATAGACGGGGAAGAGAATAAAGAGAATAAAGAGATGGAAAGAAAAATAAAAGAGTTGGATAGGCAGCTGGAAAGGGTAGATAAGGAGAGAAGGCGCGCGAATTTAGTAAGCAAAGGATTGGACGCGGAAAGGAAGGACGGGAAGGACGAGTTGGAAAAATTGCTGGTTAGCATAGGAGCGAGGGTTCAGATAAAACGAGTGGTAGGAATAGGAGAAGATGAGGGCAATAAACCAAGAATATGGTTAGTGGAAATGGAAAATGAGGATCGAAAATTGGAGGTGATGAAAAAGAAAAAGCTGTTAAAGGGAAGGAAAGAAAGAATAGAAGAGGATAGAACGAGGGGAGAAAGAACGGCTTTAGGAGTGCTGAACCGAAGAGCATGGGAGGAAAGAAGCAAAGGAAATGTGGTAAGGATAGGATGGGAGTGTATGTGGATTAATGGAGAGAAATGGAGAGTGGAAGAGGGGGAAGAAGGATTAGAGTTAAAAAAGGTTGAAAAGGAACTGGAGAAACAAAGGGAGATCGACAAAGAGATAGGAAATAAGGGGTTGCGGGAAGAGCAGCAATAGAGAAAAAGGGGGGAAAATGGAGGAAATAAAAATTGCGTTCTGGAATGTGTCAGGGCTAAAAAACAAAGATGAGGGATTTTGGAAGGTACTAGGGAAATGGGATGTGTTAATGCTGTGTGAAACTTGGATAGATGAGAAAGATTGGGGAAAAGTGAGAAGAAAGTTACCGGCAGGATATACTTGGAGGATGCAAGAGGCAAGGAAAGAAAGTAACAAAGGTAGAAAAGCAGGAGGAATGGTATCGGGAGTGAGACTAGGAATTAAGGAAAGTAAGGAGAAGGCAGGTATGGGTAGGGAAGAGGAGGAAGGTTGCATGATTAGAAAGATAGGAGAGGGAAAGGATAAGTTAACTATTGTAGGAGTTTATAGAAGAAGAGGAGAAGAAAAGGGTTGGGAGATAATGGAAAAGTGGTTGGAGGTAGGGAAGGAGGAAAGAGTGATAATAGGAGGAGATTGGAATGCTTGGACAGGAGAATTAGGAGGTGGCATATGGGAGGAGGAAAAGCAAAGGTATACGAGAAACTCAAAGCATAAGGAAGTGGATAAAGAGGGAAAAAAGATGATTAGGTTGGTGGAGGAAGCAGGATGGTCAATTTGTAATGCAAATATGGAGGGAGACAAACAGGGAGAGTATACATTTAAAGGTATGGGGGAAACGGTAATAGACTATGTAGTGACGGACGAGAATACGAGGAAGGGAATAAAAAAGTTCAAAGTGGCAAGGGAAGTAGGATCGGAGCACTTCCCACTGGTTATCACGATGAGAGGAAGGGAAGGAGGAAGAAGAAGAGGAGGAGGAGGAGGAGGAGGAGGAGGAGGAGGAGGAGGAGGTAAAGAAAGAAAGAAAAAGTACAGGATGGGAGAGTGGGGAGAAAAAAGGCTTAGTGAATTCAGAGAAAGTATGCAGAGAGAAGAAGGAGAAGCAATGGAAGGAAAGAGCGTAGATGAATGGTTGAAAGAACTAAGGGAAAGGATAGATAGAGTTAAAGAGGAAATAGGAAAAGAAGAACAGGGTGATAGAAGGTATAGCGGATGGTGGGATCAAGAGTACGAGGAAAGTAGGAAACTAATGAGGAAGAATATAAAGGAGTGGAGGAGAGGTAAAATGGAAAAAAAGGAATATAATAGAAAGCATAAAGAACATGAGAAAATGTTAGAAGGGAAGAGAGAAGAGCCGAGAAAAAGATTCATGGAGGAAGTGGAAAAGGCGATAAGAGAAGGAAGAGAATGGGAGGTAATAAATAGGGAGAGAAAATGTAGGAAAGAGATAAATAGAGAAATAGAGATGAAGGACTGGACAAAGTTCTTTAGCGAAATGTATGGAGGAGTCAAAGGTAGAGTAAGAGGAGAAGGAAGAAAAAAGATAGAGAAGAGGGATGAGGAAGAACTAAGAAGAGAGGAAGTAGAAGAGGCTATAGATAGGCTCAAAAGGAATAAAGCCACAGGTTGGGATGAAGTTGAAAACGAGAGTTTAAAATATGGAGGAGAAATAGTAAGGGAGCAAATATGGAAAATAGTAAAGAAAGTATGGAAGGAGAGGGATGGCCGGAAGAATGGAAGACGGGACTAGTGGTGCCATTAGTAAAGAAAGGAGAAGGGAAGAGTATAGAAGAATATAGAGGGATAACGCTAATGCCGGTGGGTTATAAAGTGTACGCGGAGAGTTTAAGAAAGAGGCTAGAAAAGAAAGTAGAAGAACTTGGGTGTATTCCACACAATCAAGCAGGGTTTAGAAAGGGAATGGGAACAATGGATAATGTATACGTTTTAAATAGGGATTGCAATCCCGCACAGTTTTCAATCCCGCGGGATCCGGTAACAATCCCGCGGGATCCCGCAGTGTTTTTTGAATTTTTCCCGCGTTCATGGTGTTTTCTGCGTGTAAGTGCATGATTTAATAAATAAATTCTGCTAATTAGATAATTCTAATATGATGGGAACTTCAAAATTAAAACTATTTTTATTAAAAAAAGTTAATAATAAAAAGACGATTGTACTGTACAATTAGACTCACTTTTGTAATCAAGAAAAAAAATATGTGTGTTTATGTTTAAGTAATAGGTATTTATTGAGATTGGAAATTATAATTATAATCTGTAATTTTTTTATTCATTTAACTGAAAATATGATCTCAAAAAACATATTATATTAATGGTTTCGTCCCCCAATCTGCTTCTTGAGGAACTACAAATGTATCCTGCTGCTGAAAACGCTCTTTCTGCTTCTACACTGATTGGCGTTATAGATTTTAAATAGTTGTAAACAATAGACAAATGTTTGCCAGTTATTTATTAGGCGATGTAAAAAAAGATGAGTAAACAAGACACACTCATATTTAAGTTTAAGCCAATCATGCTTAAACTCGAGGTATTAATATTGAGGTATTTATATATTTTTTTGACCAAAAAAATTTTATTTTTTTATATACATATCACCAATCGAAAAACCATGAAAAACTCTATCGAAACTGATAGTAGTAGCAAAAAATTTTTAATTTATTGTTAAATATAAAAAAATTACTAAAATTTGCGTTGTACCGTAAAACCCAGAAAGATTACCCCCCTCCCACTCGGAAAATATTGGACAAAAAAAATCACCAAAGATTACCATCTGTACGCACTATAAATACTTCGAATTTAAGCATGATTGGCTAACAATTTTTTTTTACTTTGATCACTTCATATAAAAAACAAATGTCAGTTTTACGGATCCCGCATAATTTTGCGGATCCCGCAGAATATTATGCGGGATCCGCAAGTCATGAAAAGGTGCGGGATCCCGCGGGATTGCGGGATCCCGCTTTGCAGGATTCCAATCCCTAGTTTTAAACTATCTAATAGAAAGAAATCAATAAAAGAAAAAGGGAAAGTTAGTAGCATTATTCATAGACTTTAAGTCAGCATTCCCTTCGGTAAATAGAGGCAAGCTGTGGAAAGTTTTGAAAGAAAGGGGAATAGAGGAAGGTTTAATTAAAAGGGTAAAAGAAGTATATGAAGACACGAGGGTAAGAGTAAAGATAGGAGAGAGATTGGGGGAGGAGTTTTGTTTAGGCAGGGGATTGTTATAAGGGTGCCCGCTAAGTCCCTTGCTGTTTAATCTATTAATATCGGATTTAGAGGAAAAGTTATGGAGAAGAGGTAAAGGAGCAGTGGTACTGGGAAATACAAGGATTTTTTCCTTAGCATATGCGGACGATGTGGTGTTGCTGGCGGAGGATGAGAGGGGTATGAAACTGATGATGAGTGAATGCGAGAAGTATGTAGGAGAGAAAGATCTATGGGTGAATGTGGAAAAAACAAAGATAATGAGATTCAGGAAAAGAGTGGATGGGGAGCAAGAGGAATGGAAACTGAATGGAAAGATGGTGGAGGAAGTTAAAGAATTTTTTTATCTGGGATACTGGTTTGAGTGCAAGGGGGGTAGCAGATTGAATGTAAAGAAAAGGTGTGAGAAAGCGGGAAAGGTGATGGGACAAGTATGGGGGATAGGAAAGAGAAGGTTTGGGAATGATTGGAAGAAAAGAGTGTGGATGTTTGACGTGCTAGTGTGGTCAGTGATGAGCTACGGAGTGGAAGTGTGGGGATGGAAGGAGGAAAAGAGCGTGGAACGAATGCATGAGAAGTACCTGAGGTGGACGATGGGAGTAAGCAGGAATTGTCCAGGGTATATGCTAAGGGAGGAATTAGGAAGAGAACGAATAATGGTCAGACAGAGAAAGAGAGCATGGATGATGGAAGAGAGATTAAGACAAGGAAAAGGAAGCAAGATTGCCCAATTATGCCTGAATCAGATTGAGGACAGAGCCAAGAGGGGAGACACAGGTATGTCGGAATGGGAAAAGAAAAGGAGGGATGCGCGGAAAGATGGGCGGAAAGGAAGGGTCGAAGTAGGAAGGTAGGAGGATATAGAAGAGGAATTAAAAAAGAAGGATAAGATGGAGAGGTGGGAAAAAATAGAGGAGTGGAAGTACAACAGGTGGTATAAAATGCTGAAAAACGAAAGAGAACCTGAATACTTAAGGAGAATGAAAAAGGAGTGCAAGTGGAATAGAGTGTTGAGATTCAGAATGGGAGAAGGGATGAATGGGTGTAAATATTGGAAGGAAGAGGATGAGAGAAAATGCAGAGTGTGCATGTATGAAGAGGAGGACTGGGGCATGTGTTGGATGTGTGTATGGTAGGTGAAGATGTGGAAAAAAGTTTGGGAGAGAGAGTGTTAGAGATTTTTCATGAAAGTGGAAAAGGAGAGAAGTGGGTGAGAGAATTAGAGAATAAGAGAGAGAGAATGGAATAATGAAAAGGCCAAAAATATTTTGAAATATTTTGAAATAATTTGAAACTAAAGAATCGTGTTGAAGATAAAAATGTATATAAAGGTAATAGAAAACGGAAGCCCTGGCACAGCAAAGAGCATTTTAGAGAGTTTAGGAATACTATAAGCGTTAGTAAGTAAGAGAACGTTAGTTTAAGTGTAATTTAGGTTAAGATAGAATAAGTTTGTAAAAAATATGTAAAGGGAGCGGAGTCCCTCGAACCCGTAAGGGAGAGT
This sequence comes from Ganaspis brasiliensis, assembly GCA_037103525.1. NCBI lineage: Eukaryota > Metazoa > Arthropoda > Insecta > Hymenoptera > Figitidae > Ganaspis > Ganaspis brasiliensis. The sequence goes on from JAZKLR010000661.1 coordinate 132,168, forward strand.
AAATAAAGTATATATTAATGAAAATAATTAAAAATTGAAGAAAGTAATTTAAAATTTTAGAGAAATAATTAAAAAAACATTTCAGATTGACGAAAATAATTGATAATTGAACAAAAATCGTAAACTGTCAAGAATAATCGACAAGAGAAAAAAATTAAAGAATAATTCTAAACTTTTAAGAGAATAACTGAAAATTGAAAAAATTCTAGAAAATAATTGAAAGAAATACTTGAAAAATATAGTAACAAGAACAATTGCAAAATGGAAGAAAGTAACTGAAAAGTGACTAATAAAATTGACAATTGAAAAAACAATTCGAAAAATGGCTAGAATAAAAAACAATTTGAAACAATAATTTTAAAAATTAAACAGTAAACATTAAATTTAAACTAAATAATAGAAAAATTAGGAAAATTATAGAAATAATTGTAAACTACCGTAAAACAGGCTAACTTCGCTCATGTAGGGTAACTTCGCTCAGTGGAAACTTTTTTTTTCAAAATTTATTTATTGTTATTTCTAGAAAGAAAAATATAAAATTTGCAATTGCTAATGTTAAGAAAAGTATCAAAATGTGTCTCAAAGGTATTTTAAAGCAGAATTATAGTGAAGTTTTAATAAAAATAATATTTATTTAAAGATGTCTATTCTGCTCATTGATCAAGTAGTGTGTAAGAGTCGCTTGTGAAACCTATATTTAAAATATTTTACGGTAAAATCATGTAATAATCTTATTTCCTATATCCCTGACATGATTTAGCAAAAATAAAATTACTGAAAAGTTGAATAGATTTTGAAAAAAGTCAATTTAAAAAAAATATTCCATATTTGTTGGGTAATTTCGTTCATGAATACAATGTATCATTCAATTGTTTATCAAGTATCTAAGGTTATTTCTCAGGATAAAATTCTAAAATTTTATCAAATTATAAAACACAAAATGTGGTTAAATATTTATTCTGATGACTGTTAATGTTGTTTAAATAATATTTTTTTCTTTCTAATGATTTTATAAAGTGATTATAGCTTGTAAACTAACATATTTTTATTGTTAAAAATTAAAGTCTTAAAGTTGAGCGAAATTACCCCACATTGAGGTGTAATTTCGCTCACAGTAAAAAGGTATATTAAATAGGTTTACGCAATATATAATAATTTTTTTACTTTGTGAAATTAAAGAGGAAGAGTCAGAGATTATACATTTTCAGTACCAAAATTTATTATTAACTTTTTCCTATACTTTTTTAAAAAAAACATGAAAATTTGAGCGAAATTAGCCTGTTTTACGGTAAACGATTGAATTAAAAAGGCAATAAATTGAAATTAATGAAAATAATTGATAATTGATGAATGTAATTGAATCTTAAAAAATATAATGAAATATTTTAATAAGTAATTTAAAAAAGATTATAATTATTAAATACAGAAGAAAATATTTAAAAACTGAAGAATTCAATTGAAAATTTAAAAAAATAATTAAAAATTTAAGTAAATAGTTATAGAATTGAACAGTTGAATTGATAATTTAAAATCATTTATTTATGATTGTTAACAAAATTTTTAAAAAACAGAATAATTATTGAATATTAAGAAATACATTAAAAATTTAAAAAAATAATTTAAATTTGAAGAAAGTAATTGAGAATTGAAGAAAATAGTTTTAGAATTGAACAATTGAATTGGAATTTTAAAACAATTTTTATAAGCGAAAAAATAATTTAAAACATGCGAGAATTTTTAAATACTGTGGAATTAATTGATAATCGTTGAAAATAATGGAAAAAAAGGAAATAATTAAAAATTGAGGGAAATAATTAAAATTCTCAATATAATTGAAAATTAAAGATTTAAATTGAAGCTGTGTAATAATAATTGATAATTGTAGAAAAAATTACAAAATGACGAAAATAATTAAATGTTATGGAAAATAATTGTCAACTGATAAAAAATTCGATAAATAGCAAAATTAATGGGCATCAGAAAGAAATAATTTTGAAGATTAAAGAACAACTATAAAACGGAGGGATAATAATGAATTATCAATTGAAAACTGTAGATAATTAAAGAAAAAATTGTAGGAATGAAATCAAAATTGAAGAAATCGACTGGAATTTTTAGAAATGTATTGAAATTTCAAGAAAATAATTAATAATTGAAAAGAGGCGAGAATTAGTGAATATTGAATAAAATAATTAAAAATTAAGGAAAAATATTGATAATTGACGAAAAAATTAAAAATTAAAAAAATTAATAAAAGATTAGAATTAAATTTAAATATTAAGAAAATAGGTAACTGATAATTGAAAGAAAGATTACAAACTGACAAAAATATTTGAATGTTAAAGAAAATAATTGAGAAATGTGTAAAATAATTCATAATATTAAACAAAAAATTCTGAAACTGACGAGAATAATTGACAACAGAACAAAATAATTAAAAAAATTAAAGAATATTTACAAAATTTATGAAATTGTAATTTAAAAACTGCGTTGACAATTAAGGGCATGTGATGGAGTATGACATTAACTGGTATAGGCAAAATTTGTCCGTAAACTTTCTTTTAAAATAATAAATATTTTAACACCAAACTTTGTAGAATTAATTAAAATATCATTAAAAAGGTCTCTCGGACCCGATTTTGTTTAAATTTTTTCTTAATCTTTATGTTTTTTAATTTTAGACAATCAGTTAATTTTTTTGAAAATTAACTTTAAGACAAAATTTAAACAAACTTGGGTCAGAGAGACCTTTTTACTGATATTTTAAGTAATTAAACAAAGTTTAGTGTCAAAATATTTATTATTTTAAGAGAAAGTTTACGGACAAATTTTGCCTATACCAGTGACGTCATTCTCCATAAAATTCCCTTAAAGAAAAAATTATAGATTTATTAAAAATGAAATTAAAATTATTTCAACTAATGTTATTAAATTAAAATTTTAATGAAACATTTTTTAAAAAGTAGCTGGTTTAGAACAAAAAATATCTAATTGCCAAACTTCAGGTGTGGATAGGCAAAATGAATGAAGGAATGAAAGAATTTGCGAATTATTAGTATATGTACATAGATTCTTCTAAATACTTGCTAATATTCTCGAATTTTCAAATATTCAGATTATTCCCAAATATTCCTACATGTTCACAAGTATTCTCAAGTATTTCTTTAAAAATAATAAAATAAAAAAATAATAATAATTGAAATTAATTATATATAAATAGTCTGGAAGTAGTTATAAACAGTTTATAACAAGTTCTTATATCAGTTTTAACCCATTAACGCCCATGCTTAGGGAAAAATTTGTATCAAAAAAGTGAATACGGCAAAGAGGACCGTTGACCAAAAAATTATTTAAGACATTAAAAATTGTTAAAAAAATAATTTGTTTAAACAATTTGTTATAAACAAATAAAAAAATAATAAAAATTATAAAAAATAAACAGCGCCAATCGATTGTACGCGAAAAATTACTGAAGGAACATGTGTGACATTTTTTAATTTTTCACTACATTTGTTATAAATAATTGATAAACAATAACAATGACCATGAACCCCTCTCAGCCCATGCTTAGGGAAATATAAATATCAAAAAAGTGAATACGGGAAAGAGGACCGTAGACCAAACCATGATTTTTGACATTAAAAATTGTTAAAAAAATAATTTGTTTAAACAATTTGTTATAAACAAATAAAAAAAATAATAAAAATTATAAAAAATAAACAGCGCTAATCGATTGTACGCGAAAAATTACTAAAGGAACATGTGTAACATTTTTTAATTTTTTACTAGGGTAACTGTACCATCTACTACGAGTTTTCAAAATCGTCGTTTTTAAACCTACGTTTTAATAGTTTAAACTAAAAATTTATCCTTGAATTTTTTATAATAAATATTTGAGCATTCTTAACATTAAAAAAACCAATGTATATCATTGGTAAATGTCTATTAATGTTTAAAAAAGGCAATTTAAAAAATTAATACAATGTTGGTATTACTACGAGATGGTTTGCATTACGACACGTGTATTACTACGAGTGTTTGTGTTACTATGATGGCAATACTACGAATAAATTTCACCTTAGAAATTACTTAAAAAGTTTTATTTTCGCTATTAATTAATGCAAAATATACGGGAAAAAATATTTTTATACGTCAATAGTTTTTATTATTTATTTATCAACATTTATATTTCTCTAAACTAATTTTATATTAAAATAGAATAATGTAGAATCAAGTTTAAAATCACTTTGTAGAATCACAAAAAAAACCAAATAGGTTCTGTTTGAGGAAAGTTTAAATCAAATATATATTAATATACGTATTAAATTAATGTTTCATGTTTTTCTTTTTTGGAGATCTTTAATTTTTTTCTCGATTTTCTCCTTCTCTTTTCTTTTCATGCTTCTTCGGTTTTTTGCTTTTTTCTTCAATTTCTTGCAGCTTTTTTTGATGCTCTCTTTTTAATTGACCACTTTTTTTTAGAAATAATATCTTTCTTTGGCATCTTTTCTTTCACTAAAAGCACTTATATCTAAACTAATATTAACTCACGGTGCTAGTCATAAACAGTTGTCATTATTCAAAACATATTTGTAGGTTAGGTCAATCAACTTTTTTTGTATTGTCGTAATAGATGCGTGCGCATAAAATTCTGTACACATTACTACATTTAAAAATAAATAATGAAAATATTAAAAATATAAAACATTGTTAACATTTTTAAATATTACAATATTTACTTTATCTGGAAATAACTTTACTTTAAATGTTTCTGTCTCAAATATATTCAAAAAACTAAATATCAAAAAGGACTTTCAATCTACTAAAAGCAAAATTCTGTGTTGTGATGCTGAGTAGTAACTTTTAAAGCAGTTTTAAATAAATTAAAAACACTTTTCCAGAAGTTTTCAGCAATAATAATGTTCTTAATACATTAAAATTATAAAATTAGTTTGTAATACATTATTTATCAAATTTTTATTTCACTATTTTAGGCTGATTCGTAGTAATTGGAGCATTCGTAGTAATTGGTACATTTACCCTATATTTGTTATAAATAATCGATAAACAATAACAATGACCTTGAAACCATCTCAGCCCATGCTTCGGAAAATATACATATCAAAAAAGTGAATGCGGGAAAGAGGACCGTTGACATAATAATGATTTTTGACGTTCAAAATTGTTAAAAAAATAATTTGTTTAAAAAATTTGTTATAAACAAATAAAAAAATAATTAAAATTATAAAAAATAAACAGCGTCAATCGATTGTACGCGAAAAATTACTAATGGAACATGTGTGACATTTTTTCATTTTTCACTCCATATGTTATAAATAATCGACAAACAATAACAATGACCATGAACCCATCTCAGTCCATGCTGAGGGGAAAATTTATCTAAAAAAAAAAAAAAAATACGGGAAATAGGATCGTAGGCAAAATAATAATTTTTGACATCAAAAGTTGTTCAAAAAATATTTTGTTTATTAGTTTAATTTCCGAATGCATGGCCTGAGGTTAGGTTAAAGTCATTGCTATTGTTTAAAGATTATTTATAGCAAAAATAGTGAAAAATGAAAAAATGTCACACATGTTCCTTTAGTAATTTTTCGCGTACAATCGATTGACGCTGTTTATTTTTTATAATTTTAATTATTTTTTTATTAGTTTTTAACAAATTGTTTAAACAAATTATTTTTTTCACAATTTTGAACGTCAAAAATCATTATTATGTCAACGGTCCTCTTTCCCGCATTCACTTTTTTGATATGTATATTTCCCTAAACATGGGCTGAGATGGGTTCATGGTCATTGTTATTGTTTATCAATTATTTATAACAAATGTAGTAAAAAATTAAAAAATGTCACACATGTTCCTTTAGTAATTTTTCGCGTACAATCGATTGGCGCTGTTTATTTTTTATAACTTTTATTATTTTTTATTTGTTTATAACAAATTGTTTAAATAAATTATTTTTTTAACAATTTTTAATGTCAAAAATCATTGTTTGGTCTACGGTCCTCTTTCCCGTATTCACTTTTTTGATATCTATATTTCCCTAAGCATGGGCTGAGATGGGTCCATGGTCATTGTTATTGTTGATCAATTATTTATAACAAATGGAGTGAAAAATGAAAAAATGTCACATATGTTCCTTTAGTAATTTTTCGCGTACAATCGATTGGCACTGTTTATTTTGTATAATTTTTATTATTTTTTTATTTGTTTTTAACAAATTGTTTAAACAAATTATTTTTTTAACTATTTTTAATGTCTAAAATAATTTTTTGGTCAACGGTCCTCTTTGCCGTATTCACTTTTTTGATACAAATTTTTCCCTAAGCATGGGCGTTAATGGGTTAAATAGTGTCAGACAAGTGATTTTGAAGGATGTCGAATAAAAGAAAGGTTATAAATGTTTTTTAACAAGTTGTGAACAGTTTCAAATGAGTTGACAGTTTTAAACTGTTTTTATTTATAGTTAGCAATATATTAAAACATGTTCTAAACAGGTGTGAAAAAGTTAAAAAAATTGTTTAATAAGGTTGTGATAATTTTAAATAGTTTAAGAAAGTTTTCAGTTTTGAATCAGTTCCCCCTGAAAATTACAATTACTTTGAGGAAATGTGCGGCCCACTTGTAAATAATATCTTAAAATCTTTAGAAAAACTTAAAGGTTTAAATTCACTAAGGGGTTTTGATGTGACACGAGTGTCTTGTTCAAGTAAATAAATAAACAAAATAATTATAGTCAAAATTGTTAAAATTGGAGAACAATTTTTGAGAGTTCATAATTTCTAGAATAATTAAAATTTTGTATTTTCTTTTGTGTAAAATTAATCTTTATTTCATTAACTTTAAGCTCATCTGACTCAGAGTCATTAATTTTTATTCTTTTTTATTTTTCATCACTTAAAACATTCAAAACTAGGGCTAGGGACAGGCAGACAACGTTTAAAACAGGCCCTTATTTAAGCAACAAATTTATGTAATATCAATTGGGAGATATAGAAGATATAGAAGTTAAAAGTTCCTGAGATAGGCCCATAAAGTAACTGCAGAATTTTTGCGCATGTCTGGCAATTTTTACTATATACTTTTGAAGTAACTTTTAGTAAAATAATTAAAATTTACTCTAAAAAAGAAATAGAATTAAAATTTCGAAAGTAAGATTTTAATAGAAAGTAAAACTAAAGAGTAAATTAAATAGGAAACAGAACTAAATAGAAAATTAAATAGAAACTTTAAATTAAAACGGGTCTTTTAAAACCCTATTTTGTGGAAATCAGAGACAAGGAACTACAGCATGAGAATTACAAATATAAATAAAAATCGGGAACCAATTTTATTTACATGATCTAGTGACCTAGTATGCCAATGTATTGGGCAATAAAAGTCAGTCGGTATAATAAACATGAAAATTCAAAATTTCTATTTCTATGTGGAAAGTGTATATTTATTGAAACTCTGAATTTAATCAGAATAACCATAAATTCTGAAATTTTAAACATTAAACATTCTTTGTTAAAAATAATTTCTAACATTGTTACTAAATTTTTATTCACCCAATTTTGGGTACATCATTTATAGGTCCAGTTTTTTTGTATATACTAAGAGTGTAATTTTGTTTAAAATTTATTTCTCGATACTCGATATGTCGAGAAATAAATTTAAAAAATGTACACTTTAACAATAGAATTTATAATAAACAACGGTTTTAATCAAAAGAATATACCCTTGAGTTTCAACTTTTATGAAAGCCTGATGATATCGAAGCAACGTACTTTAAAGTCCGGTTGACCGACTTGACTTTTGTGAAACTTTCTGTTTAATCTCTATAATTGATTTCATTGCACAGAAAGAAAGATCATTGATCTCAATAGTGATCTAATAGTACACATATTTTTATAGACTTACCTCTTTAATTTTTAAATTATAACTTTGAGAATAATCCATATTTCATACGAAACTACATTTTCTAGCTGTTATTCGCTCAACAGCTTTTTTTTTAAATTGAAAACATGATAAAATTTGTCAACATTGTGAAACTAGATATATACTTAATTAAAGTCACTGTGATGGAAAATTTGAATATTTTGAATATTAATTTTATAAACTCTGTTTTATAAAACTTTAAAAATAGTACAATTTTACAAATATAATTTATAAAATGTTTGTATATTTTTTGTTGAAAATTTTTGGGAATGTTTGAAGTAAATTTTTCCAGTTAACGATCGGTACGAGAGAGTTTTTCTTGAGAAAGTTCTGTACGTATTACATGGAGGGCGATAAGTGCATTATTCAGATAAAGATTTAATAAAATTTTAAATAAGAAATAAGCAAGAAATAAATATCTAAATTTACAACATTTTTATAGAATAACTTTAAAGTTTGTTTTTATAAGAAAACAAAAAATTTTTTTTTCATATTTAAAACAATGGGTAAAATAATTTAAAAATTCATGGTTTTCGTACAAATTTATCGATGAAAAAGTATAAAGATATTTACAATATTTTTACAATTATCACTTTGTCTAAGTAAATTACAGGTTCTACAGTAAAAAAACGCTAAGTATAAGAAAAAATTATCATCAAATCAAACCTTAATAAAATTAAACCTATTATATGGTTCTTATAACAAATATGTTAAAATATAATATAAATCTTTGTACATTATTAGTTTAAGAATTCCTCAAGAAGGAAAATGCAATAACAGTAACAATTTTAACAAAGTAAACAATAATTTATAATATTTAACAAATATACGTATAAAAAAGGAACCTAATTTACAACCATTCACATTGATGAGTATCCTACTTTATCAAACTTTTTAAATATCAATCAACAAACTCTTTTAACCCTTTCTAATATAATTAAATTAAGATTTTTACTCTTTTTTCAAACTTTGGGATCAAAAGGATTAATGTTTTATTTTAATAATCGACATTATTGTTTTTGCATTCAACATTGGATTCGAAAGGGTTAAATTATATTATTACAATACACTAGCAATTAAACTGATTTAAATTTAAAAATATACATTTTGTCTTCACAAAACAATTGTTATCACAAAAATATTAAATTTCTGCAAAAGCTTGAAGGATACTTATTTTTAAATCTAAAAATAATGACTAATTCAAATAAGTGAAAATTTCTCTTTTATAATTTTTAGTTTTGTTTGATGTAAAATTTTAACGACAAGTTTAAATCTAGTGAATCAATTAAATTGTAATGACTGAAGTTAGTCATAATTTCTACTAATTTAAATTAGTCAATTGAGATTTAGAGAATTTCATCCATTTAATCGCGGGACTTTCCTCGTTGATTCTCGTAATGATGGTTATTTACTTCTTTCTTATCCAAAACTTTGGTCGGGTTGGGTAGAAAGCGTAAGCATAGACCACTGAAAAATCAATATTTAAATTATTAACAATTAAGTAATAATTTTAAAAATACTTTTCAATTATTTAAAAGGAGTTTAGTTCAGTTGAATTTTAAAAAAACCTGGTACAAAATTCAAATATTGAACATATATAGTTTTAAATAAGTATGTAACTTTTAAGAAAACTGTAGCTTGAATTAAAGATGTAACTTTTAAAAAATTATAAATAAATCGTTTTGAAGTAACTCTTAATTGATTTTTTAATCTTTAAATAACTTCATAAAAACAATTAGTAAGTTTGAATTAAAGACGGAAGTATAGTAAAAATTACCATAATAAAGTCATTAACAATTATGACTTCATTGACATGTTTAAAAACACTTATACAAGTGACATTTCTCGAAGAATATAACTGATTTATGTTTATACAATACTTTCACTACAATTAACACTTTAAAATAATTGAAAGGAAGTTAGAAAACCACCTGTTTATTAATCACCTTTAATTATTATAATACCTTTATATACTCATATGTATTTTTTTTATTTTATTCAATTTAAATAAAAAATTAAATAATTATAATTACCCGTGTTTAATTTACATACAAATAAATGTTATTTATTGCTCTTAATTGCTTTAAATACAAAATAAGCTAATAATAAAGTTGTTAATTATATATTTAAATAAAAAAATAAGTGATAATAAAGCTTTTGTGAAAGTAATCTTTTAGTAACTCTTACGCTTGTCAGCTGGTCGTCTTATGAAATAATAGTATGTAAATTATTCTCCAGTTTATAGTAAAAGACTGTGGTATAATTAAAAAAAAAGAAAACAATTATTATCAAATTCTTTGTGAGTCTGTTACTTTCGCTGATGGACCTAAAAGGCTCGCGCAGCAGATTCAAGTTAATTACTTGATTATAGTCTTAGAACGTTGGCAGTGAAAAACGAAAGTAAAATCACGTTCCAAAGGTGTCACGGGCGAGACAGTTTCTTTGTTTCTTTAAGAATTTTTTGTTACTCGTTTTCCTGCAAACAATGACTTCTTATTATTTGTTAAATTAGATAATTTTAGAAAGGTACATTTTCCTTCACTTTCCGATATCAAAAGGGTACTGAAAGAGATTTTATTTTCGATTTTCATTGCATCAAAAGGTTTAATCCAAGTTTTCTCAAGTTAATTTAACTCAAAAGTTAAATCAACTTCTTCATGATGAAATTTAATTATTGAAGATTCTATTTTGGTCTGAAATCTAGTGGTTTAATAAAGGAAAATTTACTAATTTTCTTTCATAAAGGATTATAATAACACAGCCCCACAAAAAGAATATATATTTTTTGTCCGAGACACTACACTAGAATGTTTCTATGTATTCTTCTTCGTAGAATCCAAATCCGAAGTCAGAATTGCTAGAATTGTTCTTTTTTTTTTAGATAATCTGAAAAGAATTTTTTTCAAAAACACATATTCAAACCAAAAAAGTTTTTTCTTTTTTATTTACTTATATTTTTAGAATATTTACGTAATATTCTTACGTATTATTCTTCCCTGAATCCTAATCCGGAGACAGAATAACTAGATTGGTTAACATTTTTGAGACAGTCTTAAAAAACTGCTCAAAAACATGAAAAAACAAAATTTTTTTGACCGAGACACAACAGTAGTGTATTTTTACGTATTTTTCTCTGCTACATCCGAATCCCAAAATGATCAGACTAGCTAAAAATTTTGAGATAATCTCAAAAAAGTGATTTTTTCGTGTTTTTGATCAGGTTTTTGATATTATCTCAAAAAGTTTAACGAATCTGACAATTATAACTTCGGATTCGGATTCAGCAGAGAAAAATACGTAGAAATACACTAGCATATTGTTCCAAGCAAAAAAAAATTTTTTTTTGATATTTTGAGCAATTTTTTGAGATTATCTCAAGAAGTTCGGCCAATCTGATTATTCTGACTTTGAATTTGGATTCAGCGGACAGAAATACTTTCAAATTCATTAGCATATTGTCCCAGACAAAAACAAATTTTTTGGGGGTTTTTGGGCAATTTTTTGAGATTATCTCAAAAAATTAGGTCAATCTAGTTCTTCTAACTTCGGATTTGGATTCAGCGGAGAAAAATACGTAGAAATACACTAGCATATTGTCCCGGACAGAAAATTTTTTTTTGTGGGTTTTTCGGGTTTTTTTAGCAATTTTTTGAGTTTATATAAAAAATTTTAGCCAATCTGGTTATTCTGATTTTAAATTTGGATTCGTCAGAAAAAAATACTTAGGAATAGATAAGCATATTTTCCCAGCCAAACAAATTTTTTTGTGAGTTTTTCGGGTTTTGATACATTTTTTGAGATTATCTGAAAAATGTAGGTCAATCTAGTTATTCTGACTTTGGATTTGGATTCGGTGGAGAAAAATACGTAGGAATACACTAGCATATTGTCCAGGACAAAAAAATTTTTTTTGGGGGTTTTTTCGGGTTTTTGATCTATTTTTTTAGATTATCTGAAGAAGTTTGGCCAATCTGATGATTCTGACATTGGATTTGGATTCAGCGGACAGAAATACGTACAAATTCATTAGCATATTGTCCCAGACAAAAAATTTTTTTTTTCGGGTTTTTGTGCAATTTTTTGAGAATATCTTAAAAATTTTAGCTAATCTATTTTCCTGACTTTAGATTCGGATTTAACGGAGAAAAATATGTAGGAATACACTAGCATATTGTCCTGGCCAAAAAATTTTTTTTCGTGTTTTTTCGGGTTTTGGAGCAGTTTTTTTAAGATTACCTCAAAAATTTCCACTAATCAAATTATTTTTACTTCGGATTCAGCAGAGAAAAATACTTAGAAATACACTAGCATAGTGTCTTGGCCAAAAAAAAATTTTTTGTTTTAATTTGTGTTTTACATTTTTTTTTTGAGGTTATGTCCATAAAAGTAGAACCAATCTAACAATTCTGGATTCGGATTCAGCGAAGAAAAACACTAGTGTATTACCTCAGACAATAAATTCTTTTTTTTTTGTGGGGCTGTGTAATCAGTGTTTTTTTAAAATCTTTATTCACATACTTTATCAACAAATTTAGTACCTTATTTGAATTTAAATTTTTCCCATCGTATATTGTCAGGAATATTGACTGAAAATCTGACATGTAAATTAAATGAATATAAATCGATTGATTCCTCTTTAGAAGCAAAATAGAAATATTTCTCTATGCATTTTCAAAGATTCCGAATGCAGAGTAGATTCCAAATCTTAAAAAAAACAAGAAGAAATATTCCTGTTGTCTTTTACCCTACTTGAATAGTTAATAATTCATTTTTCATAATTAATATGTCAACGTCAAAGTCTAATCGTAAGTTACCTTAGTCTCAAATCTCAGTCTCAAATTCTATATCCTATGCAGACCAGCCTCCTGCAAAGTATATCCAATAGCCGGCTGAATTTCAAGACTCTGAGAAATTATTTTCCCGCCAAAAAGTCCATCTCCAAACTGTTTTGATTGAAATGCTTCAAAAGCTTCCAAGGGAAATGGTCCATTTCCAATGTCCTGATAACGATGTCGATGCTCTTTAGGTAGTTCACTCAAAATCGGTATCTTGTATGGCTTTTGATGACCAAGTGCAACTGGTATTCCAGAAATGAATGGATCATTAAAACTATTAATCTGTGGGCCGAACGAAATCTGTTCCTTGGTAATTAACTGATTAAAACTCGGCAATTTTGTGAAATCAACAGCTCCTGTCTGGAAAAGTGGATATCCACTTTTAATCTTTGGCGACTGAAGAATATTGGAAAAAGTAGGTTTACGATCAGAATTGTGGGGAGGATAAGCGATGTCTAAACTGTTGCTTGGATTGGTTGCAGAAATTGGAAGAGGTGCTATTTTTGGGATTTCCACATGATAGCCATTGTTTGGATTTGGATACAATCCTTTATTGTCTGTGCTGAGGGTATTTTGATGATTAATAGTCGCAAATTGAGTGTGTGGTTTTGTAGTTGGCAATTGAAGTTCTTGAAGCTCTTGATTAGAAGTTTGATCGAGTCCTCCAGAGATGCTATTCTGAATATTAGCAGTATGAGAGGTTTTGAGAGAACCTCCAAAACTTTCTTCAAGTGCCTGGATGTTTGGGTGTCGTGGATCCAAATCCGGATGAAAATCCTCATGATGCTGGTCAGAATCAGTTGGAGTCATGATCACAAGACCGGATTGCACATCGTCTGTAAATGTAACGTCTGTCAGGTCCTGTCGACTGTATTTTGTTAGTAAGTTGTGTTTATTTTTTAGTAACATTCCGTTAAAGTTATAAGTATCGTGTACAATGTTGGGTAATTGGTATTTTATATATTTTTGTTCTTTTATTTATTTATCTTTATTAATTATTACCTTTATTAACTTAAAATGCAATAAAATTCCGTTTCACAGAAAAAAGCAAATGTTGTTTTCATACAAAATGGTGTTGTTTTAACATTAGATATGGTGTACGCAAAGCTTATGCTTATACAGAGAATCTGATGTTAAAATAACACTCGTGGATTGTTATACATTTTTTAAGGAACACTAATTGATTTTTTGTACTGATTCTACCACAAGGAGAAAAGTTTACTTTTCAGTAAAAGAATATAATTTGGTACCAATCAATTTAAGTTTAAAGACTGCTATACCCAACATTAATATCGTAAACTAGTTTCTATGGTACAAGTGTCCTGAAACGTTAGAATAAAGTTAGTTTGTCTTTGTACTTTAATAAACACAAACACCATTAAAATGTTTTTAAACATGATGATAATTGTTAAAAATATTAAATGGTACCTCTATATTAATGATATACTACATTAATTTTTATCTTAAAAACTTCTGGTAGTATTAAGTTTTATGTCAAAAAATATTCATTTCATTAACTTTTAACATCTAATCCATCACATCCGGTTGATTGAAAGCAACAACTCTTGGAAGAAAGGTAGTAAACTAAATTCAGTAGAAAGTTTATTGAGGACTTCCATTCGATTATGTGCTAAATTAATAATGTCGAAATCGAAACTTGAATTTCTAATTTTTTAATGATTTTAAAGTTAAATTTTAATAGAATGAGCAATTTTTTTAATTTCAATATAATAATTTCATTGTTCTAGAGGAATTTTTGTTTTATGTTTAGAAATTAGGTCTAATAAAAAAGTTAGTTCACGTCATAGATAAATTAAAATGTGGGAGAAAACTAAAGGTGGTGTATGTTATCCACACATTTCTTTTATGACCTCTCACATCTATCATTTTCGCTTTTTATTGGAGGGTCGGTGTGAATATAAGACTAGAAAGTATTTTTACGAACCCAATTTTTTCTTTTAATTATATACTATATTAATATAAATCGCACTTTTATACGATAAATCTTTACTTTTTTTAAAAAAAAAACCTCAAATTGACAATTTTGAATTAAGATATAGTTAATCAAATTCTGAACGATTCTCTAAAATTATTTCATTTAATTACGTAATTTAGTAAATTTTAATAATGAGATGATGAGGAAAAATTTCAACCATTATTTAGTAAGTACAAAGTGATTAAATAAAAATATGAAATTAGTCATGCGAAACATGAGAAACATATGCAAAATAAAATTAATTTCAATTTAGTAAATAGAGCAGATAATTCTGGGAATTATTTTCTTGACAGGCAGTAATAAAATTTGACCAACAATTACCACAATTGTTAATTAAAAGCAACTTTTTTCTAAAAATAAACAAAATGCATACCATCAGATGCTGCTCCAAAATTATTTTGAGGCTGATAACTGTCCTCAAATGCGGCAGACGAATAATCATGAGAACTAGGGGGTGATCCCTCGTAAGATTCGTCGTGACCTAGTTTTAAAAAACCATATGAGCATGTGATTGATATTTAAAAATGTTAGAGCACAAGTCGTGATTCGACTCCCAATCATTTCAGCACAAATAATTAAATTTGCAGTTCAATATGCATCGAATTACATTCTTTGACTTGAATATAAAATATATGTGAGTAAAAAAAATTTTTTTTTAAAAATCTTCATTTCATACGAGTTAGTTCTGGTGTTGAATTTTAAATCATAGTTTTGAGATTATAAAAAAAAAATTTAGCTTACTGGAAAAGAAATCGATTTACAAAAAAATTATATATTTGAATTCGTTTAAAACTGTCCATAACCAGTGGCGTAACAATAGGGGATGATGAGGATGTGATTCAAAGGAGACCCCAAGAGCGACATATAGATGAGTTTTTTTTACAATATACTCCACTACGTATATTTTGTAAAAGCTGTTTTTATAAGAAAATTTGGACAAATTTCTGCAAGAAACAACGAGTCAAAAAAACGTGATATTGAAACCGGAATCGGTAAAATTAGTTTAAAAAGTTTGTTATAAATTTTTTTATGGTATATTGGGAAAATTCCTTCAAGGTGCATCACTGACAGAAAATTACAAGACGAATTTAAATAATTTTTATCTGTATTACTATCTATACTTTTTCTATATTATTATATTATGTTTACTTTGTAAAGGCTGTTTTTATAAGAAAACCTGGAAAATTTTCTTCAAGAAACAAGGAGTCAAAAAACGTAATATTGAAACTGAAATTAGTAAAATTATTGAAAAAGGGTTTTAAGAATTTTTTTTTATGGAATAATGGAAAAATTTTTGGAAAAAAAGTACAAGACGCATTTGGTAAATTTTTATTTTACTATATTAGAAATGATTATTTTTTAAAGGCTGTTTATATAAGAAAACCTGGAAAACTTATGCAAAAAGCCAGTCAATAAGACGTAATATTGAAACCGGAATCGGTTAAAATTAGTAAAAATTAGTTTAGAAAGTTTTATAAGAATTTTTTTATAAATTGATGGAAAAATTTCTTCAAGGTGTATTAGTGACAGAAAACTACAAGACGAATTTGGTAAATTTTTATTTATATTATCTATTAGACATAATTATTTTGTAAAGGCTATTTTATAAGAAAACCTGGAAAAATTTCTGCAAGAAACAACGAGTCAAAAAAACGTATTATTGAAACCAGAATCGGTAAAATTAGTTTAATTTTTTTTTTTTTTTTAATAATGGAAAAATTTCTGCAAGGTGCATCAGTAACAGAAAACTACAAGACGAATTTAGTTAATATTTATTTATATTACCTAATAGAAATGTTTATTTTATAAAGGCTGATTTTATAAGAAAACCTGGAAAAAATTTTGCAAGAAAAAGCAAGTCAAAAAGACGTAATTTGGAAACCGGAATCAGTAAAATTAGTTTGAAAAGTTTTATAAGAATTTTTTTTATAAGTTAATGGAAAAATTTCAGCAAGGTGCATTAGTGACAGAAAACTACAATACGAATTTGTTTAATTTTTATTTATATTCCCTATTAGAAATGCTTATTTTTTAAAGGTTGTTTTTATAAGAAAATCTGGAAAAATTTCTGCAAGAAAAAGCGAGTCAAAAAGACGTAATATTGAAACCGGAAACAGTAAAATTAGTTTGAAAAGTTTTTCAAGAATTTTTTTAATGGAATTTTAGAAAAAACTACAAGACGAATTTGGTAAATTTTTATTTATATTACCTATTAGATACGTTGATTTTGTAAAGGCTGTTTTTATAAGAAAACCTGGAAAATTTTTTTCACGAAAAAGCGGGTCAAAAAGACGTAATTTAGAAACCGAAATCGGCAAAATTAGTTTGAAAAGTCTGTTAAGAATTTTTTTATGGATTAATGAAAAATTTCTGCAAGATGCATCAGTGACATAAAACTAAAAGACGATTTTTGTCATTTTTATCAATTAAAATATTTATTTACTTTTTATTTTTATTGTCTATTTTGTAAAAGCTGTTTTTATAAGAAAATCTGGAAAAATTTCTGCAAGAAAAAGCGAGTCAAAAAGACGTAATATTGAAACCGGAATCGGTAAAATTAGTTTAAAAAGTTTGTTAAAATTTCTTTATCTGCATGGTGTAGACCCTCACAAGTGAGATAGATATTTTTTTTTTTTGTAACCCCTGTCGTGTTAGGTTCCAAAGAACCCCCAAAATCTATTTTCATCGGGTCTCAAGCTCCCTAGTTACGCCACTGTCGATAACTGGTTCGAATCTAAGGTAAATGTGTCTGTAATCGTTACATCATGCTTTCGTAATCGACAGATATTTGATCTTAATTTTACTTTGGTTTTTTCATTACAAACACATTTTTTATTGAGTTTTAGCTAAAAGCATGGTCTCTGAACCAGCGAAATATTTAGAAAATAGTTTTTAAAGAATATTTTGTGGATTTTTTGAAAAAATGCCGATAACTAAAGCAGCGACAATATAGTGCATTTGCCTTATTTATAACTAGTTTAGAACAGTATAAAAATGGTCCAACACAGTTTATAACTACTCGAAACATTTTATAACTTGTTAAAACTGTTAAGAACTAGTCTCAAAACTATTTGTTTTGTAACTATATTATTTAGTTAAAATTTGTTTAGAACTGATTTAAGACCATCTAATGTAACTTTTTTTAAAGCTATTTAGAACTAGTTCAAAACATTTCAAATATTAATATATTAGCTACTTAAGGGTATTGTGATGGAGTATAACGCCACTGGTCGAAGCAAAACTTGTCCGTAGACTTTCTTTTAAAAAAACTGAATATTTTGTAGCACAAAACTTTGTAAAATTATCTAAAATATCATTAAGTGTGTCTGACCCGAATTTGTTTAAATTTTGACTCAATATTAAGTTTTGGAGAATTTTATAAAAACATATCAGTGACGTCATAAAAATGCCCTTAAGGTATATCCAGTATAATTAGCCTCAGTTAGCTTAAAATAATGTTTAACAAATTGAAATAATAATAATAATAAGAATAATTGTTAAGTATAAAGATATATTAAATAATATTACTTACTGACGGTTTGACCTGAGGGTGGATTATAAGCGTATCCACTATGGGTATAAGCCGGCTTTGGAGCAACTACATATGTGCTACTAGCAATATTGCGGCCCAAATTTGAAATAGCTTCTCCAGTACTACTAATAAGACGTCCTTTCGTGGAAATAAGGAATCCTCCTCCTTTAATTAATTGACCCTTTAGAGCAAGTACTCCTCCACTTATAGCTTTAATTGCTTGAAAAACCGTATTCAGAATGGCTTTTTTGAAGTCCCAGGCATTAAACGACTGATGCTCGTACTTTAATTGAAAAACATAAATAGCATCAAAAGTATGATAAATTTTAAATGCATTACAGAAGAAAATATCTCCTTCAAAACCTAAACTTTTTAGAATATAATATTCATATTTAAATTAATTAAATGAATTTTTAAATCCGTCAAAGTATTGTCTTTGATTTTAAAATACAAATGTTAAATCCATAAAAGCATTTTTTAATATCATGAAAATTGTAACTGAATAAAAACAAAATATTGAAGAAAAAATTGAAATGTAAAATAAACTGTCTCTCAGTTAATATTTGTAGTTTTAGTTTTTAATAAACATTATGAAGGACAAAGTAAAAAAAATAATAACATATAATCCACGGTATAGGTATAGGTTTTAAAATTGCGAAAATTTTTTATTTTGAAATGAAATAGCCCGATACGTGCCATAAAATTACACAAACATGATTTGGCATTTTTTTTTTATTCTGCACTAATTGAAGTTTGAGAATCGCAGTTTATTCACCAAACACATGTTATATTAATCAATATTAGCCATGCTTTTGTAACCAATAATTTATCAGAGTTAGCTGGCTCTTAAATTTGTCGTAGCTTCGATTTTATGAGAGTACTAAATTAATAGTTCGATATTCAATTGATTAAAAATATACGCTCCAATATTTCCACAACAAATCAACAACGCTATTTCAATAAAAATCACAAAGTTCTTTTTGAAAAACTGCTCTTTCATCATCCGCAAATTAAAAGCGCTTCTTTATACGAAATTAGAAATGGTTGAACAAATTTTGAAAAATAGTATGCAATGTTTCTTAATCCTTCTTATTAGCTGGAAATGAAATGTAATCTGTATGTATTACGAAAGGGCTTTCCTTTTTTAATTTTCCGCGCTTTTTTATCAGGACTTAAACTCGTGCTAATGGCCATTTGCAATTGCCTATTTGTAGAGGGAATCTTGCTCGCAAGGCTAGCAACCTAAAAAAAACTTGCCTGGATTTCCCTCCATAATCGCAATGGTTCTACCTAGAATCTAGAGCATGGATCTTTAAAGGCAATATCCACAGCTTTGAATTGTTTCTTTCATGCAGTAAATTAAAAAAAAAAAAAAAAAAGTACTCAAACGTTTTTTCTAAAAGCTGCAGAATTAAAATTATTCAAAAACACTAAATACGTCAAAGCTTATGGAACTGTTTAAAGCAGAACTGATAAAAATCATGATTTTTTTTTTTTTAAATCCGATTTTTGTTATTTAAATAAAAAATTAATTTTTTTTTTAAATATAATCAGTATATAAAATCTCCAAATGTTTATTTGTAAGTAGTTTATTTTTTAAACTGAGAACATTTAATAAGAAATAATGAAGAATAAAACATTAATCAAAATCAAATAAATTATGTCGAATAAATGAGAATATTTCAAACAAATATCTTCACATTCATATAATCGCAAAATTAAGTAAATTAGGTAAAAGTAGCGAAAAAATAATAAAGTAAAAAAGAAAACAAGAACGTAAGAAGATAATAAAACAGTCTATTAAAGAAATGAGAAAATTCCGTGAAATAAAAAATGTCATGGATATTATTAAAGGAATGAAGTAAAAATGAAAAAAAACAACACAAGAATAAAACAGTTAGATAAAAATATATAAAAAAGTAGAAACTATTTTCAAAAAATTAAACTATTTTTTTAAATTAAACGAATAAGTAAGAAGATAATTAAAAAAATGTTAAAATATATTACTAAAGAGAACAAAATTTTAAAATTAGAAGAATTAGAGAATTATTTTACAAATTGAATACAATTTTTGAAAATTTAAAAAAATTTTAAAAGAAAAGAAATTTTATGAAATAGAAGAACAATGTTAAAATGAAAATATTTAGTACAAGATTAAATTTACATAATATAAAATAAAAGAATAAAAGTTTTCAAAAAAGTAGAAAATTTAAAAATGTTAAAAATGTAGATAAAAGTATCGAATAAATGTTTTCAAAAATTTGTTAATTACAAGATAAAAACTAAACAATTATTGAAAAGAAGAAAAATGTTTCTGGGAAATAGAAAAATGATGACAAAAATTAAAGAATTAATTAAAGTGCAAGGAATAAGGACTAAAAAAATTGTGAAACGACAAGAAAATTAAATAAATAGTAAGAAAATAAGGAAATGTTTCTTTTTCTTAACAAATTGTAGAAAAATGTATAAAGTACAAAAAATAATAAAATTTGGTTAGAATCTACTAAAAAATTAGAATTAATAAAAATATGATATAAAATGTATATATATGAAGTTAAAGTAAAAGTTCACAAAAGATATTTAAAAATCCTTTAAAAATAAAAAAAGTTTAGGCAAATTAAACTAAAAACATTTTTATAAACACTTGAAACAAACCAACAATAAATTTAGAAAAATAAAGAAAATCTAAAAATTTTATAAAATAATAACTAAGTTTGCAAAAAATTTCGCAAGAAATAGAAAAGATGTGAAAACAAATTAAAGAAATTTACAAAAAAATGAGCGTATTTATTTTTAAACATATGAAAATAATTATGAAAATCAACGAAATAAAAAGTTTAGTGAATGATATAATAACAAAATTGTGTAAAATAATATTAAATTATTTGCATAAAAAGAAGAAAATTAAAAGAAAATTTTAAAATAAAAAGACAAATAATAAAAAAAAATATCATAAGTAAAAGAAGAAAAATCTTTAAATTTTGTAAAATTAAAAATTTATAAGATAAAAATTAAACAGTTTCGAAAAAGTGAAATCTCTTAGAAATATTGTAAGAATTAAAAAAAGGAGTATTGTGAATATGGGTCAGAATTCGTGAAATCAGCAAGCATAGAAAAAAAAGATTTTTCTGAAAAAATTATTATATTAAATTGTAAAAATGTTTCTACCAAACGAAAAATTTGTAAATAATTTTTTACAAAAGTTGTTGCAAAATGAAAAATTTAAACACTTTTTAAATAAAAGCTTATATTTCTTAAACGAGTTTTCCGATTTTTTTCAGAATTTGTTTATAAATTGTTTATAAACAATAATTTTTTGCAATTTTCTGGACCTCTTAAAAATCAGGAAAAGATATTAAAATATACTTTAAACTCTAAAAAATCGAAATTCATTGAGAAAATAATCGCTCGTCAGCTTTTCCTCAATGGATTTTGAGTCCATGGAGTTTTAAGTGTATTTTAATATTTTTTCCCGATTTTTAAATGGTCCAGAACATTCAAAAAAATTCATTGTTTATAAACAATTTATAAACAAATTATGAAACTTTTTTTTTTTTTTTTTTGAATTTTCGAACTGTAATTGGAAGTTTATTTTATGCCCTTTGATTCTATCCAAGGTACACTTAAATTAATAAACTCATTTATAAAATATAAGCTTTTATTTAAAAAGTGTTTAAAATTTTCATATTGCAATAATTTTTGTAAAAAAGGTTAAAATTTTTTTTTCGTTTAGTGGAACTATTTTTATGATCAAACATAATAATTTTTTCAATATTTCGACAAGAAAGAAAAATCTTATTTTTTTTATGCTGATTTCACGAATTCTGAGAACCCATATGGAAAATAATTAATATTATTTAATTATTTTGCATTTATTAATATGCATTTAAATTTTAATTCATTTGAAAGTTTTAACAAATTGGAATATGAGTTATTTGACATTTAGAATTGATTTAAATTAAAATGACCGAAATTATATAAAAATTTTATAATATTTTTTGCTATCTTCATACAAAAAATTTGTAAATCGTAGGTATTTTTATCATCTGTATTAGCACAATTTTTTCAATCTTATAAGGGGTCATTCATAAAAAATGTTCCACTGTTAGGGGGGGGGGGGGGGGCAGTTTAAATTTAGAACGTTTTTAATATTCTTTCTTATCTTTGAGACTTTAGCTTAAAAAGGCAGTAATAGAAACATTTCTGAAAATTAATATTATGTACCTAATATACATTTTAAAAAATCATTTAAATATAAATAAATTCAATAAATTGTTGTAAAATATAATTTTATATGCGTGTTAATTACTACTAAGGATAAATATATACATATATATGTGATAAATAAAAACAATTTGATTTTATTAATTTATAAGAACAAAATTTTGGTTTTTGAGGGGGGTTAAAAATAATTTTTTAATATTCCATTTGGAGGAGGGGGGGGGGGGGGGTAAAAAACTTCAAAAATTGGTGGAACTTTCTTTATATGGATGATCTCTAAAGATTAAAATATTAAAATTGAAATTTTGAAGATTTATCCACAAATTTGTGGGTTTTGTTTATGGTCTGCGATATTTTACATGCAGTATTAGAAATCCGGAGAATTGTAAAGCCTTTTTTTTTTTATTTTGTGGATTTATTTCTCAAAAAATTAAATTTTCGGAATAGACTGTATACTTTTTCAATAAAAAGTTGTTTTTTTTCGTTTAATAAAATAAAAAAAATATCTTACTGAATAAACAGGAGGACCATATGCCGTTGTGCCATATGATTGAGAAGAATCAGACGAACTTGATGAGCCTTTTGAAAGACCAGATGAAGCCCCAACAATGCCACCGACGACTTTAGAAGCAATTCCGGAAATAAAGCTTCCTGAGTTGGATCCGGATCGTTTGATCCTCTCTTGCATAGGGTCATAGTTCAGATCTTGAATAGAGTTAGGATTTATATTAAGAGTACCTTCTTTTCTTTCAATTTCAAATTCCGTTCCTTTTATTTGATTGTTTCCGAGTATTTGCAACAGTTGAAGTGGAAATCGAAGCTGCTCTAATTTCTCATTAGTCTGTGTTTCAATCAGTCTGTCTCTATTGGTCTTATTTGAGTAATAAAAAAAGTGATTCCTAAAATTGTTCTGATTATTTTCCGGAAGTTGTTTCGCCTTCCGGAACGGGGCAAGTCTTTCCAATTGAGCTGCTGCCGACTCTAATAATTCTTCCTTTGTTTTTTCATCAGAACATCTTACACTGGTGCACGTTAATATCAGCAATAAGGCAAACTGCAAAAAAATTGCATTTTTAATTCCAGAATTTTTCCCATATCCAAAGTGAAATTTTTTAACGACAAGTTGTTAAGGAACTTGACATTTTTGGAAAGTTTAAAAATTTTGAAAGTTATTTTAAAATTGGAATTTTTGTAAACAATTAATATAAGTTTAGAACTGAAGTAGTTTAAAACTACAGATATACTTGAACAATTTTAAAACTATCCATAGCAATCAATCAAAAATGCGTAGAATTTGCTTAAAATTATTTAAAATCTGTTTAGAACCGGATTAAAATGAGAATACATATTTTTCAGTAAAACTTTCTTAAATTGATTTAAATCTTAAAACTATTTCGGACTACTTAAAACTGATTTAGACTGTTTGAAAATTGTATGTAACTTGTGGAAAATTATTTATACCTTAAAATTATTTATAAATAGTCTACCATTTTTTGTTGTTGAAATTTTTAATTCTATTTTCTATTATTGTTTTTTTAAATGAACAGAATTAATATCTATAAAAGATAATGATGTTATAAGGTCATTTAATCAAGACTTATTGATGATATGACGGAAGGAAGTATAATTTGCTAAAACTGTGAATACTCAGTGCGTTTTAAACAAGTGGAGCAAAACTGGTGAAAGTCCCACAAAACGAATACAATGATACACGTTTAAGCTGCTTAATTTGAGTCAGAGGACAATGTGATGTGTGTCCAGCTTTATTTTAATTCCACGAGAAATTTTGAAATAAATTTGAATAAACGTTAAAACAATATATTTCAGAGATAAAAGTCAAAAACTTAGAAAAAATATTTAGAACCAAAAGAAATTAATTTCAAATCAGGACCTAATAGATAATTTCAAATACTTGTTGAAATTAAAAAATATTGGATTCACTTCAAATTTGACATTTTAATAAAACAAGGTTAGTTATTAGTAATTAAATGAATTTTGATTTAAATAAAGTCAATTTATTTTTCAATTAAACGAATATTGACAATAATTCAGTGAACGTTTATTTTAATTAAATATAAAGCTAAATTTCAATTCCGTTAATTTTTTATTACTTTCGATAAAGTGCTTTGAAAGCCGGTTGAACAGTTTTTCATTATTTTAATAAACCTATCAATATCGAATGTTCAGTTAACACAAACTAATTTATTGATTAATTTACGATCCTCGATAATGTTTATATTGTTTATTAAAATAAATATTATTATTAAAAAAATTTTTAAATAATGACAAAAAAAATATCCAATTTATTTACTTTCTTGTAAGAAAAGGAAACGAAAGTCAATGCTCAAAATGTCCTTGATCTTGTACCTCGAGTTCGAGATACGACCCAGATCCTTTCTCAAGGTTCTCTAAAGAGAAATTTAATACATTTCCTTAAATTTCAAAATTATATCTTTAATGGTAGTTTAGAAAGTGAAACCTCAATAAATTGTCCAAGTGCAGGATTTTTCTGTCAATTAAAAAAGAGAGAAAAAAAAAACAAAATTTTTCAAAACGATTCGATATTTCTTTATATATAAATTCGAGTATAAATTTTTTGTTTCATGAGTTAGGAATTTTGTTTTCAATGAAAGTGATCTAAGTCATCAATATGTAAATTACAAAAGTAGTGACGCAACATTCGAAAGCTCTCTAAGAAGAATAATGATGAAAGGGAAAATTTTTATTACTTTAAAAAATGATGACGATTTCTGAGAAAAATAATAAAATTTAGACTAATTTTCTCTCAGAATCATTATAAAGATAATAATTAAAATAATTTGCCATTGTGATGTGAGAAACTTGCAATCAGGATAAGAAATAAGGAAGAAAGGTTACGGGCAGATGAATGTAACTTTCACATAAAGGCGATTAGGTTGACGCATTTGTTCTCGATCCGAATAACTCTTTCTTGGAATTAGGAGAATTGATTTGCGGTCGAAAGTCGGATGTCGCGGTTCGATGACGAATATTCTCCACATATACGTATGTAGTTATTTAGTCAATTAACTTTTCGAAAAAAAAAAAAAAAAATCCATAAATTATCATGATTTCTCTGTAGCTTCTACGAGCTTCATATCGAAAGTTGTTTCAACAAGTTTTGCTTATTTTATTTTGCATATAATTTTAATTCACTGAATTTTGTATTTTATATTAATATTTTATTCATTTATTTTATAATCTGTTAATTATCGATTCATTAATATTATTTATTGGCAAAGAGAATTATTTTCAAATTTCGTTTACTGAATTCATTAATTTTCAATACTCTTTTATTAACAAGTATTTTATAAAATTTTTGGTAAAAGGTAATTAGTTATCTAAATTAATTGAAAAAACATTAAATTAATTTAGCTTATTATTTAGTTAATTAATCTTGTCAAATTGTAAATTTTGCCTTGAATTTTGTCTCCATTTCTGCGACGAAAGTGAAAGAAGAAATTCTGTCGGAAGTTATTTCTCCCTTAAATCCTTGAAATTTGACACTTCACCCACGATTTAAAAAACACTTTAATCGATCATTAAACGTATGTTCATGTTTCTTCATGGTAAACTTTCGCAGAAGATCAGTTGAACCTCTCAGCACTCTCACTGAACTCACTGACTGTCGCTAAAGACTATTTCCTCTCACTATATACCGTCCCACTCTTTAAAACATAAAATCACGTGGCTTATGTGATTTAATACAAAAAATTTTTCTCTATTAATTAACTAATCTCAATATTATATATTTGAGAATAATTTGTTTTTGAAAAATCAGTTTCTAAACAGTTGCTTGTTAGAAGAAGAAGAAGAAGAAGAAAGAAGAAAATAAAAAGAATGAAGAAAAGAAGAAAATATGTAAAAAGGAAGTAAAAAAGATTGAACAAAGAAGATAAAACAAGAAAAAAGAAAAGAAGATAAAGAAAGGAGAATAAAAAACAAAAGAAGTTTAAGAAGTTGTTAAAAAGAACATTTTTTATAAGAACGAATTTTTTGGTTCTTACATAAAGAAATAAATTCCATTTTTGATTTAAAAAAAAATTCACAATTATCCGGGTGCCTAAATGCTGTATGTAAAAAATCGAAAACCATAAAACAAAACCAGAAATTTTGTGGATAAATCTTGAAAATTTCAATATTTTTTTTAATTTTCTACTTTTTCAACACTTTTATTCTTTTAATTTATATATTATGTAAATTTAACCTTGTACTAAATATTCTCATCTTAACATCGTTATTCTATTTTATAGAATTTTTTTCTTTTCAAATTTTCCAAAATTTTATTCATTTTTTCTTTCTTTAACTTCTAAAATGATTCTCTAATTTTAATTTTTTCCCCCTATTTTGTAGTATATTTAAACTTTTTTTTTAAAATTATCTTATTCATTTTTTTAATTTAAGGCTTACGCAGGCAAAAAATAAGCACCTCTTTACTATTTTTTTTCAGAGACAATTTAATTAATTTAATCAATTTAAAAAATAAACTACTTACAAATAAACATTTGAAAATTTTATATACAGATTTTGTATATATTTAAAAAAAACTCATGATTTTGATCAGCCCTGCATAAAATATTGTTCTACATAAAGAAATTGTTTAGAAAATGCATTAATTAATTATTTTATACAATTAATATTCAGTCTTTCAAAAATGAGAATTTGCTCTGAAGATTTTATAAATTCTAATAAAATAAAATTCTTTTATGTAAATGATATTTCTTAATTCCCCTGTATAATTGCGGTTAAATGATAAATCTTAAAACAAGAATAGAAACAATTATATTTTTATTATTATTATATTATTATATATATATAATTAAGAATATATATATTCTTAATAATAAGTTGATAATTTTAGTAATATTCCGACTACTGAAAATTTACAGAAATACATTAAAACAAAATTTACTTTAAAACAACTCAATTACTTTTATTCACTGCTTTATTTATTTTCCCGTGAAAGCAATATTAAGTCAAACGCAGTCATAAACTATTTTTCAAGTAAATAAAATCTCAAAGAAAGTAAATTCAATCATAAAATAAAACCAAATGTAATAAAATGCTTGACTCGTTCAATTGATTAATGTTTTTTGTTTGAAAAATTCTCTCACAAACAAAACAGTTTTTCCATATTAAAAGGAATAAATAGTTGGCATGAATAGACATCTTATACAGTGATCTGATAATAATCGCTTCTACTTAACATGATTGAAGAAGTTCTCGAGTATTAAAATTCTCAATGCAAAATGAGAAGTTTCATGAAAGTACGCGGGTGAAATGTCGCTTATATGTACACTGCCATGAATAAAGAATTTTTTTCTTTATCTACTTTATACATCTCATTCGTAAGCCAACTTAGGTTTCTCTACTTAAAAAAGAAAAAAAAAAGAATAATCTCCCAAAAAAGTGCACTCATGAAAATTCTAATATTTCTATTACTGGCATTTTTACTTGAATGTATTTTTGGAAAATATTACAAAAATGTAATAAAAATATCTTTCTCGTCGTTACAGGAATTTAATATGAAAGTACCTACCAAATTTCGTTGATTCTATAAAGAACATTACATTTTTATTATAAATTTATAATACAGTTTCGTCTTTCAAGTAGACGACAAAAATTATCTATTATCGACTTTTCGGGAAACTTTCAAATATATCAGATACTGTTCATTTTGTTGCATTTTTGGGGTGCACATGAAGTATCAAAGAATTTTGCAAAAAATTGTTAATTGGAATTTTGTGGTCATCTTTTTTAATGAATTTTTATCTCGTTTAATTGTCTAAACAATTTTTATTAACGAATTTGTTTTTTTGTAATTTTTTAAAGATACATTTCATTTTTTTTGGCAAAATTAGTTCAATCAAAAGCTCTGTAAGTTTATCCTTTTTATAAAATTGTTTATCAATTGCTTAAACAATTTTAGTTAACAAATGCTTTATTTTTGTATTATTTTTAAGAAATAATTAGTCCTTTCGGGAAAAATCTTTTTTTTTTCTTTATCGCCATTTAACTGGGTTAAACTATAAGAGCTGATAAAACGATTTTTTTTTAGAAAAATCACAAAAATACGAATATGTTAACAAAAATTGTTTAAACAATTAAACAATGGTTTTAATTGTTTATTCGTAAACTTCCTCCGGATAAAAAAACTACAATAAAAAAATTATTGTTTAAACAAATTAGGACCAGTAGTTAACGAGATAAAAATTGATGAAAAAAAGTGACAAAAAATTTCAATTATAATAACTTTTTCCACAATAATGGAAATTTTGCAAAACTCTTTGGTAAACTTCATTTGTGCCCTAAATACAACAAAATCACCAAGTATTAACAATATCTGAATTGTTTACTTTCCTAGTTGCATAAATATATTTTTCGAGAGAAAGGGAAAAGAAAGTTTACTGGTGATTTTCGTTTTGAAAATAATATTAGCCAATAATATCAGGTAATGATGAGGCTTGTTTCTATCCAATTAATTATAGTTATCACACAGTGAGTCATATTTTAATGAATATTTTGTTTAAATCGATTTCTCGATTTTTGCCTAGTTAACGAAGAATTCCGTGATTTATGATTTCTACGTTCAAAGCTATCATTAGCTCTTCTTTAGAAACGTTAAGGAAGTCCTCGTCACGGGTTCATACATCCTAAATATATTTACAATAATAATATCCACTTTCAATCAATTCATGAACAACTTTGTATCATTTTATTACTTCCTCAAAATTTTAAGTAGTTTTTAATTATTTTTCTTGACAGTCGTTGACAAGATTTCTTTAGTTTTAAATAATTTTTAATACAAATTTTAACATTTATTCTAATTTCGAAGGGTCGTCAACTCCATTTTAGAGAGTACGAAGAATATATTCTTAAAGAAATAATTGAGAATACTATTGAACATTTGGGAATACTTGTGAATACTTAGGAATAGGAAATATTCTGAATACTTGAAAATCGGAGAATATTAGCTAATATTTAGGAGAATTTATGTATACTAATAATTCGCAAATTCTTTCATTCCTTCATTCATTCTGTCTGTCCACACCTGAAGTTTGGCACTTAGATATTTTTTGTTTTAAACCAGCTACTTTTTAAAAAATGTTTCATTAAAATTTTAATTTAAAAATATCAGTTGAAATAATTTTAATTTTATTATTATTAAAACTATATTTTTTTCTTTAATTGTCAACAGTTTTCAAATTACAATTATTCTTCTTAACTTTTGTAATTATTCTTTAATTTTTTTAACTATTTTGTTCTATTGTCAAATATTCTCGCCAGATTTAGAATTTTTTTTCAATATTGCCAATTATTTTCCACATTTCTCAATTATTTTCTTCAATATTCAAATATTTTTGTCATTTTGTAATCTATTTCTTTCAATTATCAATTATCTATTTTCTTAATATTTAAATTTACTTCTTTAATCTATTTTTTTAAAATTTTTTTTGTCAATTATCAATTATTTTCCTTAATTTTAATTATTTTATACAATAATCAACAGTTCTCGTCGCTTTTCAATTATCAATTATTTTCTTGAAATTTCAATACATTTCTGAAATTTCCAGATGAATTCTTCAGTTTTGATTTCATTTCTACAATTTTTTCTTTAATTATCTAGAATTTTCAATTGATAATTTATTATTATTATCACTCAATTTTATAATTAATTTAATTGTTAATTTAATTTCAATTGTTCTTTAATCTTAAAAATTATTTCTTTCTGATGCCCATTAATCTCGCTATTTATCGAATTTTTTATCAATTGACAATTATTTGCCATAACACTGCAAAAACAGGTGTCTTAAATTGTTCAAAAATGTCTTAAATTAAGACATTTTTTGTGTTTTAGACACCAAAAGTATCTCAATTTAAGACATTTTTATCCAATTTAAGACACCATGTTTTTGTAGTGAATATTTAATTATTTTCGTCATTTTGTACTTTTTTTTTACAATTATCAATTATTATCGTACAGCTTCAATTTAATTCTTTAATTTTCAATTTATTTTTACAATTATTTTTCTCAACTTTTAATTATTTTTTTTTACATTATTTTCATCGATTATCACTTCATTCCTCAGTACTTAATAATTCTGGAATGTTTTCACTTATTTTTTTCACTCATAAATGTTGTTTCAAAAGTCCAATTCAATTGTTTAATTCAATAACTATTTTCTTCAATTCTCAATTACTTTCTGCAAATTTCCATTCCATTTTTTTATTTTCAATTATTACTTTAATGTTACAAAATTTCCGCCTTTGGCCAATTACTTTTTTCAATTATCAATAAGTTTATTTAATATTAAATTCAATTGTTCAAATATTTCCTTCAATTCTCAATTTTTTTTTAAATTTAGTAATTCCATTTTTCCGTTTTCAACTTTTTCTTCTACATTTAATAGTTTTTGGATTTTATCAATAACTTTTTCAATTTTTAATTATATTCTTCTAATTTCAATTACATTCTTCGATTTTCAATTATTTGGACGATTTTCAACTAACTCTTAAATATTAAAAAATTGTCGGCTTTTTAAATTAATTTTTTCAATCATAAAAATCGTTTTAAAATTTCGTGTCAACAATTTTCTTTAGTTTTCTTCTTCCTTGAATTTTCTACAACTATTTTCTGCAATTCATAATTATTTTCTTCAAATTTCAATTCCATTTTTAAAATTTCAATTATTTTCTTTAACAATAAAAAATTCTCGACTTATATCAATTATTTTTTCTCTACATCAATAAATTTCTTTAAAATTTAGATACAAGTTGTTTAATTATATTCTACAAATTTTAATTTCACTCTTCAATGAAATTTTTAATTTGTTTGTTTTTTTTCAATTTTCAATCAATTCTTCAATATTCAATAATTAGCTGATTTTTTAAAGTTTTGTTGACAATCATAAAAATGGTTTTAAATTATCAATTCAATTGTTCAATTCTAGAACTATTTTTTTAAAATTTACTATCTATTTAAATTTTTTTCTTATATTTTTTAAATTTCAATTACATTAATCAATTATCAATTGTTTTCATCAATTTCAATTTTTTTTCCTTTTTCAATTCAGTTGTTCAATTTAAAAATATTCCTATAATTTTCCTAATTTTTCTATTTTTTAGTTTAAATTTAATGTTTATTGTTTAATTCTTTAAATTATTGTTTCAAATTGTATATTATTCTACTCATTTTCGTATTATCTTTTCAATTGACAATTATTTTCGTTACTTTTCAGATATTTTCTTCCATTTTGCAATTGTTCTCGTTACTTTCAGTTTTTTTCTCCCCTTTTTTCAGTTACTTTTTTCAATCTTTTATTATATTCTTTAAATTTAAATTTAATTCTTAAATTTTTAATTATTTTCTTAAATTTTTAATTGTTCTATTTAATTTTCAATTATTTTCTTCAATTTCTGTTTTTTTCTACTTTCAATCCAGTTGTTCAATTTACAATTATTTTCAACAATTATTTTTATAATTTTTTAAACTTTTTTTTGCAATTATTTTCTTGCAATTTAATTTTAATTGTTTTTATTTAAAAATTATTTTTAGTAGTTTATTAATCTAGACATTTTTCGAAAACGAAATTTGGTTGGCTCAACCAAATTTTTGTTGATGTGACTAAACATTTTTTTAGTGTACATTAAAAAATCTGCTAAAAGAAGGTAAAAAAAATCATTTAAGGGAACTTTTAAAACATCATATACTTAGAAGCAAAAAAAAAAGAATATTGAATATATGCTGGAATTGATGGGAATATCAGGGAATATATGAGAATATTTGGAGGGTATATGAGAAATGCTGGAGTTGACGACCCCTCGTCTAATTTCCATCGAACCCAATTTAAATTGGATCGATTTTTTATGCGACTTTTATTTATTTTAAATTTAAGCTTTTATAATGACATTGATGCAAGATTTTGAGATATTTTCACATATGCAGAATATATATTGAGTAATGTGTATTATGTTTGAAACCCACTAACAAGGGTTTCCAAGTAATCCGAATATAAAGCAGCCTATATTACGAGATCAAATTTTCAACATATTTCAGAGACAATCACTGAAGTGACAGTTTTTCCATCAAATAAAATTTGATTTTCATGCTGAACAAGTTT
This sequence comes from Ganaspis brasiliensis, assembly GCA_037103525.1. Classification (NCBI taxonomy): domain Eukaryota; kingdom Metazoa; phylum Arthropoda; class Insecta; order Hymenoptera; family Figitidae; genus Ganaspis; species Ganaspis brasiliensis. Next base: position 164,830 of record JAZKLR010000661.1, read on the forward strand.
ATCGATATTCGAAAGATTCTTCTCTTATTATCATATAAATTCAAAAAATTACAAAATGAAGATAGAGATAAAACATTATTTTTTGGGAGAAATTTATTCTGAAAATAAATAGAAATTAAGTAGTTTTCGATTTGCGTTGAAAAATATTTTAAAATCTGCTGAATTTTCAGAGACTAGAATTTTTTGATATAGTGAATTTTTACAAGATTCGTTGAATTATTTAAACTATAAATATATTAAGAAGAAAGCTCTGAGGGACATATTTATTTTTATATAAAAAGACCTTTCAAGAATTTGAACTGTTTATGATTTATGATATTCTCTTTAAAACGATATCTTAAGGATAACAAATTATTGATAAAGAATATTTGAAATTAAAAGAATTAAAAAGAATTAAGTGTTTTCTTCGTTTTTTTTTCTAAAACAGGTTTAAAAAAAAATTGTTTCCATTGTTACGTGAACTAAAGTCATTTCATTTCATAGTAATTTGTCTTATAGAAATAATAATAAACTTTCTTTGCAATTATATTCATTATATTATACTTTTAAATTGCATATTAATTTTTTTTTACTTTAATGGTAGTATAACATTACTTTATTATTAGCTAATATGAATCATAATTTGGTGTGAGTCTTCACACATTTTCAAGTCAGTAAATGTTTTTATATAAAATAGAACTACACTTTCAAATACGACAGCAAGTAACGCTGTTGACGAGAAAATACAGAACTTTTTGTATATACACACTTGTCTCGTCGATAACTTTTTTTATCAACATTTAAACCAATATGTTGTGTAATTAAAAAGAATTTTAAATTATAATTGAAAATTATCCTAGGGTATAATTAAAACTCAAATTGTCACATAATTAAAAACTAAATTATAATATGTATTTAAAATCCATTTTATATAGTTATTAATTTTTTTAACTGTATTATAAGTGAAAATCATCAAACTTCTTGATTGCTTACAGTTACAATATTTAGACATTACAAAATTAAATATTTATAAAATTTTATAAACTAAATTTATAGAAATGTTAAATTAAAACTTGTTAAATAATTTTCTTTTTTAAATAAGAATATTATCTGAATTTTGCATTCATATATATGTATTTGTTACAGTTTGTTTGATAAATATATTAAAATTTATTGATTAAACAAAATGTTATTTGGTTGAAGTACCTAACATTTTATTTGAGGGAGAAATAAAAATATTTAACTATAATTATATAGTTAAAGTCAATATAACATTTTTCTTTGTGTGTAAAAAAGCAACAAATTGTAATTCTACTTCCACTATAATACTATACTTCTGTTTAATTCTCATTACTCTTATAAAAACTTGTAAATTGGTTTTGGTCTATAGGGTGCTATTATGTACACTATTAATAACACATTGTTCTTGAATATTGCATAAGAAACTTCTAATATATATAGAGAGAATGGTTTCTAAAGCAGTTAAGTTTACTATTGTCTGAAACTTCATTAATTGGAATTTGGAGTATATATACCTATAATTGTTACTAATACATACTCTCTAAATCTGAATTAGTTAAAAATAACTAAGTATTAGTCAAATTCATTTTTAGATTCCGTCAAAATACCTTCAAATTTATTTCTATTATACTATTATTCATTAATTTTATTAATTTAAATGTAAAAAAATATAATTTACAAAATGCGATGTTCAGTAATTAAGATTTAACTTTTAAAATCCTGATTTGACTTTTAAAAATTGCATAACTAAATTAAAAAATCTTCCTTTAATGTTTGCTAGGATAATTTTGAATAATAACATGAATTTTGTCGTTTATTCAATTAATTTATTTATTTTAATTTGTTACGAAATTCAAATTCAGTTGCATAAAATATAAGCCTGGGATTCTTTTCTGTAAATTATTGTTGCATAAAGAGTAGATTAATTAAAAAATTAATTAACAATTATTAAAAATAATAAAATAGTAAATAAAAAAAGCAAAATTTGAGATATATGAGATTTTTGTTGAAATAAACATAGATAACGTCATATTTTCTACCATACAGAAGTGGACTAGGTAATTGAGATTAAAAACAACTGTAAATTTTATATTTTCTTTTTTCTCAGAATGCATGAAAAATTGAAATAATAAAAGCAGATGAGCACGAGGATGGAAGTTTGCTAGTTATATAAGATCCTTTTATTATACATGCACATTGACTATGTCATTATAAATGAGTTTACTCAGTATTTACTAACAAACTTTATTCACGTGATCAATTATGTATATACTTAAATTTCATATAAAGAACGCGAGACATAAAAGTGCTTTAATTGTTCAAATTGCTTTTTTTTTTAACAAATAAATTGCGTTATTACATAAAACATTATGTTAAAGAAATAAGTATAATGTTAAAAAAGAATAGTTAATAAATTTTATTAATAGGTATAGCGAATCAGAAGATTAATTATTTTTGATCATAAATAGCTCTTTTAAAAAAGTCTAAAAGAAATGTTTAAGTTTGAATTTATGAAACCACATAGTAGTTAGCTATTATAAAATGTTGCACTTGTATAGAATTTATTTGGAAGAAGTTTGAATGATTCCAACCAGTTTGAAATAAAGTTTCAACTAACTTCCGTGCAAATAAAAATCTCTACACTTGATATTCTGCAGAGAGATTTTCAAAGAATAGAAGGAAAGGGATTTCATGCAGCATTGCATATAAAATCGAGATGGAAGAAGAACGATGGAAATTTTAGATGTATTATCGAATATCAGATATCAAGCAAACTTCTTCCACAGGTGTAAAATTATTTTATGATGTTTATATAAAAAAATCCGTTTCGTTTTTTTCAAAGCATTGATCTATATGTATAGTTTTTGACAGTAAAAAGGAAATTCAAAAAAACCTTGGAAAAGCTCGTTAAATTCTGATGTAATGGGATATTATCAATTTAAACAATGGAATATATAACAATGAATAGTTGACTAAAACAACTGATATTTTAAGAAATAAAATTTTTGTTTAATTAATTTAATTATTTTATATAACCTAGTTAAAAAAAAATGTATTATTAATTATTCATATATTTTTTCCTAATTAGAAAGTTTTGTCAGTATTGTTTTTTATACTTTTTTAGATTGTGAAGGTTTATCAGCGCTGACAACTATTTCCGTAAATTTCAATCGCGTGGGTTGAAAGCTAATTTATTTTCATTTCTTTATAAAGCAAATATTTTGTGTGAAAATTGATTAGAAGTTAATTTTACTTCCTCTTAGAATTCGCTATTGTTGGAAACTTTTAACTTCGTTTCATAAATTCATACAAATATTTTTTCAGATTTTTAAGTATATATGTACTATTTTTCAATTTTTAAGTAAAATTAACTACACATCTTTAAATAATCCCCATGTTTTTTGTACAGACTATAGAATTTCTATTTAAAAATTAATTAAAAATGCATCTTTCGGAAAGTACTATAATTGTATCTTTGTAATTTTAATGATTAATATTCTTTGTTTGAACTAAGCTAATTAAAAGTTTCGCTAAACAATTAGTTAAACCCGCATGTTCACATTTTCACATATGAAGTCAAATTTATATTTAGCATTACACATCTGGAATACATGATTAATGTCGAGTGGATAAATTTAATCACTGACGATAATTTATAGAAATTGAAACATAGCAGAGAAAAATTTAGATTTTTAAACAACAATAAAGTGTATTATTTATTATTTAAACTATTATTGAATGATTTTAATATTTTAACAGGTGAAATAATAAACTTTCGTTTTACAATATTGGTAAAAAATAAAGTGTTCTGAAAAGTGAATATATATAATTTATATACACATCTTTGCACTGGCTTTAAATTATATATGCGTGTTTGTATGTATAAAATTGAGAGAGCTTTGTAACTTCATTTCATATGCAGTTCATGCAGGAAAATGTTCATAGCATTTTCGTTATAATACAGACTAGCAGAGAATAGTTTCCGAAACTTGTGACATCGAGTATAAAATCTGATTACCACCGTCAGTTTGGGTAATCTCGCATCGTGAGATATTATAAAAGCTTATTATTATATGAATATCTTCACCAAATCTGAATTAGTGATTTTCTACTAATGAATTAGAGAAATGTCGGTTACGATTAAATAGTGAATATTTCACTATAATATTTTGTAAAAAAAACTACTAATTTGAAAGTGAAATATGCTCTCTAAATCTGAATTAGTAGTTTTCTACTATGAATTAGTAAAATTCTTACTATTTTAAAAGTAGCTCACTTTTCGCTAATTTATTAGTAGAAAATCACTAATTCAGATTTAGAGAGTGCTGATTAAATAAGGGAATTTCATTGTCAAATTTAACTTTCAAATTAGTAGGTGTTTCACTAAATATTAGTAAAATATTTATTTTTCAAATTTTAATAATTTCCTTCAATTTTCAATTATTATTGTTATCATTTTGCATCCGCTTTTTTTATGTTTTAATCATTCTTTATTTATTTTTCTCAAATTTCAATTACTTCGTCAATTTTTAATTATTTTTTTTAATTTGCAACGATTTTCACAATTCTTATATTATGTTTTTAATATTTGTTGATTAATTCCAAAAATTTCAATTATTTATCTTAAATTTCCATTATTTTCTTCAATAAATTTTCGATTATTTCTAAAATGTTGTAATTATTTTCCTGAATTTATAATTCTTGAAATCATTTTGTAATAAGGTACTTTCTTTAACTTCACAAATATTCTGTATTTTTTATAATTATTCTTCTAAAATTGCAATTAATATCTACAAATTTTAACTATTTTTATCATCTTTCAAAATTTTTCTTCAAAGGTTTTCATTATTTTCCAATTTTTACCCTAAAATTTAAATTCAAAATCTCTGCAATTTTCAATTATTTTCTTTAATTTTCGCAATTAAAACTTTTTCAGTTTTAATTATTACCTTTCATATCAAATAAGTTTCTTTATTTATTAATTAACTTTCAATATTCATCGACATTTTTCAATTATTTTTACAAAATATAATTTTTGTTTTTAAAATTTTTTTTTCTGTTAATTACAATTAATTTTTTCAGTATCGAATTATTAATGTCAATTTTTAATTTAATTATCAGTTTCACTATTTTCATCTTTTTCCATAATCTTTTTCCAAATAATTTTCAATATTAAAAAACTTGTTTCATGTTCCATCAATTTTTTTTTTTTAAATTTTCTTTTATTGTTTTTATATTTGATGAAATTTGAGTTGTCTTTAAATTTTATTTTTCCAGTATTTGAATAATATTCTTCGATTTTCAATCACTTTCTTTTATATCAATTAAATTTGATAATTTTCTCAATTTAGTTCTTAAATTTACATTATTAACATTGATATCCAATTATTTTTATCCTTTTTCAAGTAGTCTTGTTTCTCTCAAATATATTCTGTAATTTTTACAATTATTTTTTACAAATTTTTATTAAATTCTTTAATTATCAATTATTTCTATAAGTTTTTTTTTAGTTTTAATTATTACCTTTCATATCAAATAAGTTTCTTTATTTATTAATTAACTTTCAATATTCATCGACATTTTTCAATTATTTTTACAAAATATAATTTTTGTTTTTAAAATTTTTTTTCTGCAAATTACAATTAATTTTTTCAATATCGAATTATTAATGTCAATTTTTAATTTAATTATCAGTTTCACTATATTTTCATATTTTTCCATAATCTTTTTCCAAATAATTTTCACAATTAATTTTATCATTCTGCAATAATTTTTTTTTATTATAAATATATGTTATACTTTTTTCAATTATTTATCACAAGTTAAAATTATGTTCTTCAATTTTTATTATTTTTATTACATACTTTGCAAATATTTTCTTGAACTTTTAACTATTTTCAATATTCTTTAATTAATTTCCTAGATTTTAAAATATTTTCCTTAAATTTGAGTAATTTACTTCAATTTTTAATATTATTATTGTTATCATTTGCAATGCAATTTCTTCAATTTTTAATTATTTTTACTATTGATCGCCAATCGGATCGTCTGAAATTTTAAAAATTCTATTTCTAATGAGACATCATTTTTTTATCCTTAAACTATGTAAATTAGTCTATAAAATTATTAGATTTTCGGCGTTCAAAATTTTTTTTGCATAGGTAATCGCGGGCCATTTTTTTTCTTAACGGTTTTATTATCAAAAAATTGTCAAGAATATAACAGTATTTTAAAATTATACGTAATGCACGCAGAAAGCTGTTTTTTATTAACATTTATTAAATAAATAATTTAAAAAACAATAAAAATTAAAAACTCTTAAGAACAAAAAATATTTTTAAAAACTACGTTTCAAGACAATTAAAATGCTTTGTTAACTTTTAAAATCGGTTAAGAAGAATTCGAGAAAAATATATTTTCATTTTGCACTATTAAAAATTTCAATCACTAATAACTTCAAAAAAAAATTTTTTTTGTTCTAATAATTTTAGAGCCTAATTTACATAGTTTAAGGATAACAAAAATGATGTCCTTATTAGAAACAAAATTTTTATAATTAATTTTAGCCGATCCGCTTGTCAAAGCCTGACCCTATTACGCAATTAAATTCATAAACTTTCAATTATCTTTTTCAATTTTAGTTTTATTGATCTTTTTGCAATTGTTTTGTCTACCTTTTAATTCGATATATTAATTATTTTTCAATTAATGTCCTAAAATTTCATTTATTATCTCAAATCTAAATTATTGTATCCACTTTTCAATGTTTTAATCATTCTTCAATTATTTTTCTCAATTTTCAATCAAAAGTTGGTCAATTTTTAATTTTAATTTTTAATTATTTTCACAAATTTTATATTATTTTGATTATTTGTTTATTAATTCCAAAAAGTTACTCTTAATCAAATAAATTGTCAACTTTTGCGTTACAATAATTACACTAATTAAGAAACACTTTAATTTAACATTGTTTTATTTCTCTTTTCTCCCCGGTCAATATTAAGTATGCAGATGGCAAAAATTTACAAGTCGCCATCCCTGCTGAATTAGTTATAAATAAGTAATTATTAGTAAAACAGTGGCAAAGTTTTTGTTTCACCAATTAGTGTGCAATAACTGATTATTATTAGTAAAGTATCACCACAAATTATTAGTAAAAAAAAAAAACTTAAAAATAGGTAAATATGACTAATCGAATTAATAAACAGAATTATACTAAAATATAAGTTATTTTTACATAACCTAATTCTAAATTCGACTAATAGTATGTTATGTCCGGAAGGGACATTGACAATTTAATTATTTTAATGTTTTAAACTCCCTGATTTATTTGCAAAGCTGGAAAGCTTTGAACTAAGGGAACAGGGAAAAGAAAGTCCACTGAACAATAAGCAACTGATAGATTGTACAAATTTAAACATTTATTTTATCCAATACATTTATGAGAGTAACTAGAGGAAGATGAGAGGAAGAATCCCTTGTCTATCTGTATCCTGGTTGCAATCGTCATACACTGTAACAATCACAATTTATTAGACAGGATAAGGGACTTTTACAAAAATACTCAAAACATAGATTCTTACCCTCACTATAAAAAACAGTGGTTGACCCTGGTCCCTCAAATATCCGTTGCGGGATCAAAGTTGGACCCAATGAGAGATTTATGACCTGCAGTCTTCCTTGACAATGCGTTGACGGCAGGAGCAAAAGGTCCAGGCAAGTACGGAAAGATACTTGGGTCGAACAGAAGGCTGGTTCTGTGATGGTGTCAGGTTGTATTTTATGTTTCCGTAGCAATCCCAATTTTACGCAAGTGGATGAGAGTCCTTCCAGATAATTAGATGAAATGGTAATTCCGGATAGAATTGTTCAATTGTGAGTTTCTGGCGATTAACAACTCTTAATTTTCTGAAGCAAGGGTTGGGATTTATTGTTAATGGATTTATTTAGAGGGTTATTAGATTTGGAGAGCAAAGGATTGAGATTTTGGAATTTCAAGAAAAAGGATTAAATTTAGGAATGGATTTATCAAAAATGTCTCGGAAGCGTTTACAGTTATTTGTACCGACAAGCTATGCCGGGAGTTCTCAACACACAGTTCACTTACACTTTGACAACATTATTTATTTAACAACAATACAATTTATTTTCGGATATTGTTAAAAGATTGCGACAATACTCGTTCGAATTCTGTCCTAATAATTTTTACGTAGTGTAAGGTTCCACGTTCAAACTTGATTTTACACGTATTACAAAGTCGCGGGCCAATACTGGCAAACAACACTTCACAGGTAGGAACTTGGAACCAGAGCTGATTGTCGCGAATCGAGAACTAGAGCTGACCGTAGCGAATTGAGAACTGAACTTCCAAGCTTGAGGAACCCTTTTTATAGTCAAAAAACACTAGTCAAAAAGTGGTAGCCAGTGGTTTCGTTGGCATAGAAACGGTGAAGTAATAGCTTAAAATCCCGAGGGTTTGTTCCCTCAGAGAAAAGTGGAAGTTCACCCCTTCGGAAGTATTCTTGGTTTCGTCAAATAGCTAGCTAACTCACAGGTATTGAACTTAAAACTTTGTACCCGAAATTCATGTAGGTTTTTCACAAAACACAGCGTGCGTATATTTTTCCACGAAAGTTACAATATTAACTTTAAACGTATTTAAGTGTTAAGTATAATATTTCTATAATGAGTCAGATTTTAAACATAATACGTCACGAGGACGTGACACCTCCCCCCTTTTAAATTCGGAAAATAGAAATGAAATTGATAATTTTCCGAATTCAAATTTTTTAGCTTAAATTTGAAAATTTAAAAATTTTCTCCGAAAAGTAAATAATTATAAAAATATTTATAAGTTTGAATGTCGGCCCAATACTGGCCCAATACTGGCACAATACCGGCGTAATGCTGGCATTATGAATTTTGGTTAGTTTATTACTGGCATTGTATGACAAAAGACAAATTATATTAAAAACCCGTATATAGAAATATTATGTTGAATTGCATATTACCCCTTTTTACCTTGAGTTAACTATAATCTTATAAAATAATTGCGACTTACAATGACACTTTTTAGACATTAAAATTGACATTGAAAATTAAGATTTTTAAATCTGTCGAGCAGTAAATAACAACAATTTTTTTTTATTATAATTAATATTTATAATATTTGCTGGTACTGGAATATCATATAAAACACACAATATTTGGCACAACTATTAAATTCAAATCAATAAATGTACTTAGATATATGTTATAGATGACAATTTTAATAATATAATGAGAAAAATTTCGCGTATACGCAAAAGAGAGAGAGAAATTTGAGATAGTTTAAGTGAGTATATTTAATATAATTAAGCTGTTCAAACGCGTACATAAAGACGCTCTTCCCCCCTTATGAAAAGAATACGAAAGAGAAACTTGAGTATTCGATACTTTTTCAGTAAAAATAATACACATTAATTTTCTGAATATATGTCATAATTAACATCTAATTATTTTCAAAATATTACGGAATGATTATTATATGGATACATGACTGGTATACATGTTAATTAGACATTGATTTTAAGTACACACATACATTTCAAATAGTTGCTTGCATAAATCTTATAAAGATACTGAGAGGGTGAAATTTTCTTAATTTTAACTCTTAATTAATTTACTAAACTTGTCATAGTGTATTACTTTAAGTATCATTAAATTTTATTTATAATAAGTTTTATTAAGTTGAATTAAGATTAATACAAGCATTTGCAAAAAAAAACATTTTCGCATGAGTATTTGCATTAACAATTATATTAATTACGCAGAATTCATTTTGATTGAAATTTCAAATGAATCTAACTCCCTAAGATAGATAATTACTCTTGTAAAGATTTTTCTAGATTATTTCAATTTCTGGACTTATTTTCTAAAGATAAATTTATTTGTTTAATGATAGCGAATATTAATAATTAAACAAATATTATAGTACATAGATGTACATTATGCTAAGATTAGTTTTATATTTGATTTAAATTATAAAGAATACACACATTTATGTTTCAAAACGCACATACATAAATATTTTTAATAATCAGGTGTCTTTCTTTGTTCTAAGTATACAAACGTTTTACAACAAAATGTCATTTTGCAAATATTTTATGTCTTTCGTTCTAAAATTTTATCCCAATCCATGAAATTTTTATTTCGTTTAAGCCCATTACATTTCGAAGCGACGTGATATCGAGAAAAACACCTCTCGCATGAAGTTAACCATTTAAACAGTTTTATTTTTTCCCAATTTTGTGTTAATTGTACGTCATTTTCAGTATAATGCTCACAAAAGTCATATCTATTTAATATTCTAAAGAGCATTTTCTCAGCTAATTCTTTTTTTGTATCTTTAATTCTGTTTCTATTAAATATACTTATTTTAAGTGAGTCAGATTCTATTTGAACAGAGCATGTTGAAATTTCAATTGTTCCCATTGGGTTTGGCAAGAAGTAAGTTGGTTTTGAAAATCCAAATTCGATACTTAAATTTTCCAACTTGGTAATTGGACAGCAATTGCCCGTATCCATCTACAATAATTATTGAAACTTTTTAGGAATGTTTTTATTAATTTATCAATAGCTATTACTAAAAATATGTAATTATTGAATAACGAAGTTCAATCTTAGAATATACAGTTAAATAAGGTTGAAATTCGTTTCTATGGAGACGAGAGAACAGAGGGTATGATCTGGAAAACTTTGAGGAAAAGAAGGAACATGGATGCTGGCTCAGATTTCAGACTGACCGAATGTCATCCGGAGCTCGTAAAAAGCAAAACAAATGACCTAAGTGTAACGTAGGCTACGCAATTCTCATCTGCTAGTAATAAAAAGCAATTTTAAACTTCCCTAATTTCTAAGATTTTCCCACTACTGTCCTTTTCCTTGATAATTTAAACATTTAGAGGACTATGCTCTTAACTACAGGGCTCAGTCTTCCTTCAGGGTTCGAATTAGATTCTTCAACATGAGCGATATACCAGATTTTTCGGACGGGTCTTTTGACGGTGTCGACAACGATACTTACGTAAAAATTTTAAACGATTTGAAGAGTAGTACGGGTAACAGTGTTATAAGTGCCAATAATTTTACGGATTTTCCGATTAATCCTAGTTTTTCACCGTTACCGATTCCAACTCCAGATGAGTTAAATGAAATTAATCGGTTTATTGACAACATTATTAGTGATAATGAGCAAAGTGGACATAGTTCGGATGTGTCAAATACTGGAACATTTTTACCGGTTTTGGAGCAAAGTGCGGTGAATCCTTACGAACAAAGTGGGGAACAAAATCAAAATTTGGATTTAATAAACGATTATATTATTAATTCAAATAATGAATCTCAAGTGACAAATTCAGAATCAAGTCCTGAAATTATTGAAGACAGGGAAGAATCAATTATACCATCGACTTCAGGCCAAAGTAGTGAAATTTTTCAAACTACAAGTTCGACGAGTTTTAGATTTCAAGGAAAAAATGATGAAAAATCTACTTTAGGAACATACGTAAAGACAGGCGGATTTACTATCCGGATTGACTCGGACGAAAATATTGAGACATCCTTTCCAGTACCTTTAAATTTAAAACATGGAAAGATTATTTCATGCAGATCTCTATGGAATTTGGAAAAATGTGGATTTACAATTTTTTCAACCTTTAAAGGAAAAAAAATTATGTTACCAAGGGCATGGTCTTGTTTTCATCGTGAGACACAAGTTCAGCTTCATGATGAACTAAAATGTGAAATTAATGTCCATGGGCTGCAGGGTGTATTTCTCTTAAGGAAAACGTATTGCAGAATAAAGGATAATCGTCTTGTACAGGTAAGAATTCTTTATCTATATAACATTTGAATATAAAAAAAAAAAATAAAAATAGCACAGTCAAAAAGAGTTAAAATTAAGTAATTTATTGATTAAATTTTTATCCATAACAAAACAACTATCGAAGTTTAATCAATGCTATTTTTGATTTGTTTGTTATTATTATGGAAAAACAATTGTTGGAAATTTATTTTAAAATAATATAAATTTTTCTGTAATAGTTTAAGAATAATGACCTTGTAATTTTCGGAATTTGATTTTTATATATTTTTCAAAAATTGAAATTCACCGAATTATAAAATTACAAGGGGCACTTAACTGTTTTAATTTATTAAGATTATTATTTAAATTTTAATTTTATGGGCTTGATTGAATTTTAATTTAATTTAATTTTAATCAAATTTTATATTAACTGTTGTGTTACTCTTTTATTCAGGTTGAAACTAGCAATGTTAGTTACGTGGGATATACAAGGATATTCAAATCATATCCAGAAATTAGGATTGATCGAAGTGTTTATTTTTTACCCATGAGTTTTCATGGATTCCCCGAATTTATATTAAACGAGATGAAGGAAAAAGCGACTGAAGCTGCTAGAGATAAGAGAACGACTTTCTTTCTCTATGGGAAAGCTTTCTATTTTCGTGGTGATTTTATCATTGAGGTGAGCAGCAATTTAATTTGGTATTTTATTTGTTAAAATTAAAAATTTATGAATAAACATGTAAAAGCATATTGTTATTATTTCAGATCGAGACTCCCATGGAAAGAAAACGAAAAAGAGATGAAGGATTATTGGATTGACATAATCACATTTTTGTTATTTTAAATTGTAATTATTAATGTTAAATAATTTTTTTTTTTTTTTTTACTATTAGTTTTTTTTTTGCTTTTTATTATTATTATTATATATTTTTTTTTTATGGATTTTTTTTTGTGAAACGCACAAAAGACAAATTTTAAGATGTCATTTATAAAAATAATTGTAACTGTAATTATTATTATTAATAATTAATACTAATTAATTTAAAATAAATGTGTTTTTAAAATAGTATCCTTATTTTACTTTCCTTCTTTATTAATACTTTTCTTGTTTAAATTTGTAAATTATTATTGAAATAAAATTAGCTAAATTGAAATTACGCTGAGAAAACTGGAGTGTTAAATTTTCAAGGGTAAAAATTTGTTTAATTAATCCAACATTTCACGTAATATCACTTACACTCTACTATATTTTTCCTTTTGTAAACATTACACATAATTTATTAATTACAATAATTTATCATTTCTTTTACACTCCGGAGAGTTAAACTGATGAGTCGTATGTTTAATTGTATAATGTTTAAGTGTAACAAAGTTTTTAAGAATAAATGAATCACGATAATTACAATTTGATGGGTTAACATTTTTCTTTATGTGATAATTAATAAATAAACGAAAAAAAAAAAAAATTGGTTATTAGTAACTTCATAATTGCTTAAATGTTTAACTGTTTTAATTTTGTATTTAATTTTAATTCTTAGTGATTTGAGTGAACCTATAATGTTTTTAATTGTTTCTAAAGTTTTTTTTTTTTTTATCGATTTATAACCTGTATAATATAAATTTTAATATTTTCAGGACTTTAAATTAACTCCTACAAAATAATCATTTTACAAAAATTGTGTTTTATTTTTAGATTTATAAATTCAAAATTGTATTCAAAATTAATTTTAATAATTAATAGACAAGTAGTGTGTTTTTAATATTTGGATTTGGACGTTAAATTTGTTTGAATAAACTATTGTTTTTTAAACTAAGTAACATTTCGCAACGTAAATTAAAAAAAAAAAAAAAAATTTTTCTTTGAATGTTCGAATTAGTATATAAAAAATACTTCATTTTTAATAGCAATTTTGTTTAACTTTTCTTATTAATTAAAGCATTGAGACAAGAATTAAAACAGTCTTTAGTAAATTATTTGAAAACATAAAAATTTCTTGAGATTTAATATTTTTATTTCACAAATAAAATATTTTTAAATTTGTAAATAAATTTACTTAAAAACGTGAAGTTGAACCTCCAGGATTGTCAAACAGATTTGACACTCTAAAGATAATAACTTTTATATAATAGAGTGTTGTCCTATAAAATTGTTACGTTTGACACTCTGCGAGATAATTTTTATTATTCTTTTTTTTTTCTCAATGTAAGAAAGAATCGGACAAACGTTAAAAAAAAATAAAATGTCAGAAATTTTTGAAGTTTGAAAAATGTTATTATTTGGTATAACAGCAACAAAAAAAAAACATGCAAAATTTGAGAATTTTTGCTAAATAATTTAAAAGTTATAAAATTATTTATTTAACATGGTCTCTTATAGAGAACGGCAACCAAGCTGCTTTGAAAGTAAATATTTAATAGATATATCTGTCAGATCTGATTTAAACAGTTATATTTGAAAGATAAATGTTTAAAGTTTAATAAATTACAAAATCTTCGTCACCTTTGAGATCATTTAAAATCAAAAATGTTAAAAATACTAAAGGATACATAAAGTTCTGTGAATAGACACCACAACGCTGTAAAACTGTCAAGTGCAGTAAAGAATGTAAGGAACGTAAGTAAGGTTTAGGTTACGTTAGGAGTTCCGGCTACAAGTGCGCTAAATTCAAATTCTGTGTTATTTATTTATAAATATTTAAATATTATTGCACCTATATAAAAAAAAAGATTTTATGAAATTCTTATTTTGCATTTTCAATTTTTTTTTTTTTTTTTTAAAAAAAAAAAAAAAAGAAATAAATAGTACTATAGATCCTAAACGGAATTATTAACTTATTTTATTTAGGATAAAAGATTTCAAACAATAATCCTTATTACGTTATGCTTCCTCCATAATAGTACTGAGTCTATTCATGGGGTTTGTTATAAGAAATGGCGTTGGTTGGTATGGGTGTGGAAGATCATACGTATTTTCTCTGGTAGGTATGTGTCTATACCAAAATGATAAATTTTCAATTTGATTTTTTGATAACTTATGAGTAATGAATATCAGGACTATTATTATAAATAATATAACCGTTGAGATTATTAACAGGACTACATAATATTGTTCATGACGTAATTCGTTTTGATTCTCTTTAAGAATAGAACTTTTAGTTTTTCGAATAAAATTTTCTAACTGGGTAATAGAAATTTGTTTTCTTTGCGAAATATATTGTTGGCATAATGTTGTTAACTTTTTAACGGAAAATGTTTCTTTGTCAAAATATTCAGTAAGATATTTATTAATTGGTTGGGCAATCGGTAAATATATTGATAAATCTTCTGAGTTTAATATCATGTTATTTGGTGAGACGGATAAAGATTTTTGGTGATTTGAAATACAATTTGGTTTTATTCGTATTT
Source organism: Ganaspis brasiliensis (assembly GCA_037103525.1). NCBI lineage: Eukaryota > Metazoa > Arthropoda > Insecta > Hymenoptera > Figitidae > Ganaspis > Ganaspis brasiliensis. The sequence continues at coordinate 180,083 of JAZKLR010000661.1, forward strand.
TTCCGTTGCCGTTAATAAAGAATGTGGATTTTGTATTATTTAAACAAGTCATTTCAAAGAAATAGTTTGGTTGTAGGTCATACAACCAAGAATTATTTTGAAGTAAGGGCAACCATTGAGGTTCTGGTTCCGATAAAATTTGAAAATCACAATTCGTGATTAATCCTTGAAAGAAGAGTGAACTTTCACATACTGATTTTGATTCAGATGACATAATCTCTGGTGGTATTTTACATATTAGTTCCGGCAATTGAGAAGAACATGATTTAAACCATTCGTTGTTAAAAGTAAAATATGTTTCGTTTTCAACTGAAAATGCTATATATTTATTTTTAGGATTTACGTCAATCACAGTTTTAAAATTTTTATTCCAATCTTTAATTCCTCTAATCGAATGAATTTTAAATAGTTGATATTTTTCTTTTGACAAGAGGGGGATATTTATGCGAAAAACCATATATTGTTTAATATGATGTAATGAAGTTTCTGCTGGTTTGAAAAAATCTGGAAATGGTATATCAGTAGGAATATATATTTTTGGATTAATTTTTTGGATATCTTGGTATGTAGAGTCAGAATTTGATGTCATTAAACGAGGATACCAAAAATTATTGGGCGCAAAAATTAGAGCTTGATATAAGTTATCTAAAGTAAATAGGTATCTATCTAAAAATTCAAGAATTGGAGGCAATTTATTTTTATGTAAGGCATGTTGAAGAACAGTTGCTGTTAATTTTTTGTAATCTTGTAAAATATCATTAAATGACGAAGGGAAGATATGTGAAGAAAATGAGTTCCAGCGAAATTTACGATAACCATTTCTTTCTATATTACTCATAATTTTTTGAATTTCAGAATAAAAACTAGTTGTTTCGGGTGACATATTTCTAGTTTCTTTTACTATATTATTCAGAAATATTTGGATTTGTTTGTTAATATTTTTTATCTTGGTGATTTTTGCATTAAAATCTAATTGTAAGCATTCGGTAGAATTTTGTATTAATCCACTCTCGTGTTCATAATCTAAAATGTACTTGGAAATCTTTTCTTCTATCTCCATAATATCGACCAACTCAACATAAGTTAATATTTTCCATTTGTCAACAACTAATCTTGCTGTACCGAGGTACTCATAATATAAGGCAGGATTTTTGGAATAAGGAAAATTTGAGAAAGGTAGATCATTTTCAGATGAGGAAATATAGCTGGAAAATATAATTAGGAAAATAGTTAGTAAGAAGTGAGCGGCCATTCCGCTTCTGGTTTTACCTGAAACAAAACAGAAAGTTTATTAGTTGTAATCTTTTTAGATTTGTAAAATAAAGCATCAGAATATCAATGTTTGGTATGAAATCCACAATTAGGGCATTTCATGCAAATTTTTAATTTCCTTAATTTTCTAAGCATTCCTTTATTATTTAGGTGTCTCGGAAAATTTGATTGTAAAACTGTTGCTAAGGGTGTTTTGAATGGAAATCGTTTAGTAGGACCTTGGGGATTTGGTTGAAAATATGAACTTGGTTTAGATGTAGTTGCTAAAGGTTCTAAAGCTTCTACTTGATTGTTAAGCGAAATTGTATAAGAAAAATCTGTAGTAGATAAAGTACTATTATTCAATGAAAATTGGTTTTCTATTGGAATGTTATAAGTAGTAGGGTGCATTAGATTTGGTTGTAATAAAAAATTTGGATTAGGTATGGAAGGTAAAGCAGAACGGATAGTTGTAAGCATGCTAATAACTGCTTGAAGATGACCAATTGAGGGATCATTCGCAGTTACCGACTTTTGATAATCTCGTATTTTTATTATAACTATAAACAAAAATTTCTCATTATCTATTTGGATTTGAAGAAAGCTAAAAGTAGGATTGGGTAGTTTATGCCAATAGCATAAACTTTTCAATTCGATTAATCCGAGAAAAACATTAGAAGGGTCCTGCATTTCGCAACCCTCCTTTCTCAGAACTTCAAAAAGAGTCCTTGCAGCATCCTGTTCTAACTTAGTTGGGTTTTTCCCTGTTACTATTATAGTTTTATCTAAATGTTTAAGAACACAGGTAAATGCCAAGTTATCCTTTTTGAAATTTTGCGTAATCTCAGTTGCAGGTAAAGGACATGAATTTTTAATTAATAAGTTATGCAATAGGGTTACATAGCAGGCTTCATGCGTCATTTTATTTTCATACATGCACGACATAGTTAGTTTCAATATTAGGATTAGGATAAATATGTCGTATTTGAGGATTTTCCCAGTTACCTTGTGCTTTTGATTCTGGGTTTTTAAATTCGGGTAATCTTGGCTCAGGTGAAGGAGGTGGACAAGTTAAATGTCCAAGTTCTATATCATGCGTTGGGGCTACTGCAGGAGCTGGTTCATTCCTACCAAGATGTAATAGTAAATTTGTGACTGAATCCCAGAAAGCTCCTAATAATTTGAATGACCAACCAAAAACAGCATGCAAGGTATAGCCATGGATAAATGTGTCAGCTATAAGCTTAAAACACCGAACAATTATAACTATACCAATCAAACCAGCACTAGCAGTACCAAAACTCGTAAAAATAGACCAAAATCTTCCCCAGGCTGAGGATGCAATTTTATTCAAGGTTTGTTCATCCATAAATCCCATAAGAGATAATTTTTGATCCGCAATATCGTGACCAGAAAACCCTCGAGCTAAAGTATTTAATATCATAGGTTTTTCCGCGGGGAACATAACATGTTCACGTAATTTCTCTAAATCTGATTGTGAATAAATTCCGCTAGTTGCTAATGATGCTGGGTTAGTATATTTCCACGTATGATTTTGCATAGGTTGTAATATTTGGGGTGGAAAAGATTCTACTGGATTTGGGGAAATCTTATACCATGTATCACCAATTTGATACATAGTAGGTACAAAAGAATTGCAATCAATTATGGTACCTTGATTAGTTAATATATGTGTGCGTGGACTAAGAAAAAGGCTCTCATTACCTTTGAATACTGGTAATTGTTGATAACATTGATTTACTTTTCTATAAACTACTTCTACTTGTACACATTTGACTATATGAACTACTTCTCCTGCTATTACAGACATGTAACCAGGCCCTTTCATTAAATGAAATGCAAATTCATCCGGTCCTTGGGTCGCAAGGATCAATGAATTTCGAAACACTTCCTGTTCAAGTTTACAGCGTTGATACATAATATTTTGATACAAGGTATTTATTTGTGTCCGAACATGTCTTTCGACATAAACGAATTTTGAATTTACATATAACATCATATCTAAAGCTTCAATTGTTAATTTTCTATCTTCCAAAAATGGTCGTCCTTTTTCGGTTTCAAAAATGAAAAGTTTAGGATGTTCAGTACGATACAATATATATTGGCAAATTGAAAATTGTCCTTTCTGGCTTAATACAAAGGTTATTTCTTTTGTTTCTAGGGAAAATAAAGTTTCATCAGTTTCTTGATCTTTTAGTTTATTAGCAAAGCCCTCATAAAGTAATGAGTATTTATTGAATTGACAAATGTCTTTAGGTAAAGGGTGCCAAAAGGAGTGTCCGTATTCATTATCAAAACATGATGTATCTGATAAAGCACATGTTATTCCTGAACTTAAACGTACTCTATCTGCTTCGAGATCAGCTATTGCATATTGCTCTGCTAATGTTATTTTTATTATCCCCTGGACAACAACATTTTTCCAACTACCTATAGGGTCAATATAACTAACTCCCGTACATTTACCATTTGTTTCAACATCTCCGGCAAATGTTACACTTTTTGAAAGAGTCTGATTCATTTTTAATTCATGAATTTTTACTTGTTCATTGTGTTTATAAGTTCTTATATTATGTATTGCCCTGCAAGAATCATGCGAGATTTCATGCAAGTATTCTGCCACTCCATTTTCTACTATGGACGAGTGTGAATGCATTCCGCAATAAAAAATAGTACGCTTAATTTCTATTTTACATTGGATTACCTTAATTTTAGTAATTCCGGTAAATTGCATCAGCTGTATATAAGTTTCTGTTGTATTTGGCTTACCCTTTGGTGCCTCGCAATTTCCAACATCAATTAATGATAACGTCGTAATATTTAATCTACTAGAAGCGCAGTCATATCCTAGAATACAGTAAGCTGGTGTTGCGAAGAATACTATTCCACATACAATTAAGATGATAAGTTGTATAGTCCCCATCTCCTGAAACAGGAGGGGTTTATTATTTATTCGAAAGTTCTACTTTATTAATTAAACAAATATTAAGTAAAGTACATTTAATCGAGAATTCCTGCTTCCCTGGCTTCCCGGTAACCAATAATACCAGTATCCAATCCAATTAGATCGGAATAATATTGGTCGATAATATTGAAAGGTACTTCTTTTTCGTTTAAAGTAAGAAGAATCCATCCTTTCGATTCTACAAAGTGACCATGTATGCAATGGCCATCTGGGATTGCAATGTAATTATAATCTTGGGCAAGTATTGTTTCAGCAACATAACTATGTTTAATGTCTAGATAGACATCAAATAAATCCTCTCCATGGCTCAAAAAAGGTGATGTTACTACTGCTTCTAAAGGCATTGCAGAATGATGAATAAAATCGTACATACTAACGACCATTTCTGACTGATTTCTTGAATAAATTAATTTAGTATTGCGGGTTTTGCTCTTCTGGAACAAAAAGAGTGATTTTCCTAAGTGATACTTGCTTTTAATTCTCATTAGGATGTTTAATATGAGATAGTCTAAGCCTGTTTATGTGAACAATTTTAGGTCCTTTACTTAATTTTATTTTTATGTTGCCTTTGCCTAAAATCTCTAAAACTTCATGTGGACCAGTATACTGATCGCCCAACTTACCAGGTTTAGGTCCTTGTAACAGGAATACGCTATCGCCGACCTTAAAATTTTGCGGATTGATTTTACGGTCATAGTAGGTTTTTGACTTTTCTTTCGCGCCAATTAAATTATTTTGAGCTAAGGATTGAATGTCGTGCAATTTAGTTACTAAATTTATCAGATAATCATCATAAGTTTTTAATTTTTCTTCTGGTAATAAGGGTTGACTTGAAGGCAATCTTGCTAAACGACCAAAAACTAATTCATATGGGGTGCATTTAGTTCCTTCGTGAACACTAGTATTATATGAAAAAGTTGCCAATTCTAACCAATCATCCCATTGCACATTTTTACTAACGAATTGTTTTAAATATTCTGCTAAAACATGGTGCGATCTTTCTAGTGAGCCATTTGATTGTGGATGGAAAGCTGTTGTTTTGAATTGGCGAATACGAAATCTTTTTGCTATTCGTTTTAGAAGATTACTCAGAAAATCACGACCCTGATCAGTTAATACAGCTTTTGGTGCACCATAAATGCAAATAAACTTTTTGATAAATGCATCCGCAATAGTACTAGCTTGATGATTTGGTAATGGTATTGCCAAAGAATATTTAGTTAAATTATCCTGAATCGTAAGGATATACTCATTTCCATTTTTAGTAACAGGTTTTAAAGGGCCTACAATGTCTAAACAAACTTTTTCGAAAGCAATTCCTGGAGTGTCAGTAATAACCATTGGATTTTTAGTTTTGACACGAACAAGCTTTTTCAATTGACATTGCAAGCAAGTCTGTATGTACTTTTGAATATCAGTTTTCATATTTTCCCAAAAATGTTTTTGTCTGATGCGATTATAAGTTTTACTTACTCCTTTATGACCACCTAAAGCTGAAGAATGAGCTTCTTCAATTAAAATTTTTCTTTGTTCATTTGTTGCATACTGAGTATAACCATTACAAATTATTATAGTGGTAAAGTTATTTTGAAAAATTTCACGAAACATTAGAACAATTTCATCCCAATTTACATGGTTTATAACCATAGTTCTTGCAATGCTAACAGATCGAAGTTTTAATTTTTCTACTAAAAGTTTAAAAGATTGAATGGATGATTTTATATTTTTATGCATTTCGGTTAGGCTAGCACTAGAATCTGAGGTTATTGGTAATGCGAAATGATAAAAGTTTCCCTTTTTAAATTCTTTAGCTTCACCAATTTCAAGGTTTTTAAATTTGGGTAATTCATTTTGCTTAAACAGGCTTTTTGAACCATTGTCCTGTGGTATGCATGTCGTCGATAAAAAATACACATAGTTATCCTTTCTCATTCTTAATTGATCTTTACATTCAACAATATTGTTACGAGAAGAGATATCACTATTAAAAGTAGAGGGACTGTCTAAGGGTGGGGGTTCGGGAGGGGGACGTTTATTGCTTTCGAAACCGAGATCCATTCCTTCTATATCATAGTCTACATCATCTACATCATCTTTATTTTCTTCATCTTCTTCAATTTCTTCACTTTCTTTAATCTCTTCATTTTCTTTAATATCCTCGTTTTCTTTAATTTCTTCAATTTCTTCATCATGATTAAATGCTTCAGTTTCTTCATAATCTTCAATACTGTCATCACTGTCACTAAATTCTTCATTTTCTTCATTATTTTCATAATCTTCGTAAAGCTTCCTGGGTATTTCATAATTATCATTTTGAACAAAATATTCTGGATCTGAATTTTCGCTGTCTTCATTTTCTTCATTAATAGAAT
>JAZKLR010000662.1:0-186270 GCA_037103525.1 Ganaspis brasiliensis
TTCAACTTGTCAAAAAATGAAAATTCAATCAATTTTTGCCTCGCCAGAAAAATTTGGCAAAATGGACAAAAAAATTTTCAGACAAATATCATATATTTTCCATATTTTTAGGTCTAATTTCAGACTATTGCATCTAGTAACGAACAAAATTGAACAAATACTGAAGGACTGCGCGTTACTTTCAACTTGTCAAAAAATGAAAATTCAATCAATTTTTGCCTCGCCAGAAAAATTTGGCAAAATGGACAAAAAAATTTTCAGACAAATATCATATATTTTCCATATTTTTAGGTCTAATTTCAAACTATTGCATCTAGTAACGAACAAAATTAAACAAAAATTGAAGGACTGCGCGTTACTTTCAATTTGACAAAGAATGAAAATTCAATCAATTTTTGCCTCACAAGAAAAATTTGTCAAAATACACAAAAAAATTTTCAGACAAATATCAATTTTTTTCCACATTTCTAGATCTAATTTCAAACTATTGCATCTAGTAACGAACATATTTGAACAAAAATTGAAGGACTGCGCGTTACTTTCAACTTGTCAAAAAAGGAAAATCCAATCAATTTTTGCCTCGCCAGAAAAATTTGTCAAAATGCACAAAAAAATTTTCGGAACAAATATCATATATTTTCCACATTTCTAGATCTAATTTCAAACTATTGCATCTAGTAACGAACAAAATTGAACAAAAATTGAAGGACTGCGCGTTACTTTCAACTTGTCAAAAAATGAAAATTCAATCAATTTTTGCCTCGCCAGAAAAATTTGGCAAAATGGACAAAAAAACATTCAGACAAATATCATATATTTTTCATATTTTAAGATCTAATTTCAAACTATTGCATCTAGTAACAAACAAAATTAAACAAAAATTGAAGGACTGCGCGTTACCTTCACCTTGTCAAAAAATGAATATTTAATCAATTTTTGCCTCGCCAGAAAAATTTGGCAAAATGGACAAAAAAATATTCAGACAAATATCATATATTTTCCATATTTTTAGGTCTAATTTCAAACTATTGCATCTAGTAACGAACAAAATTGAACAAAAATTGAAGGACTGCGCGTTACTTTCAATTTGACAAAGAATGAAAATTCAATCAATTTTTGCCATACCAGAAAAATTTGTCAAAATACACAAAAAAATTTTCAGACAAATATCAATTATTTTCCATATTTTTAGATCTAATTTCAAACTATTGCATCTAGTAACGAACAAAATTGAACAAGAATTAAAGGACTGCGCGTTACTTTCAACTTGTCAAAAAATGAAAATTCAATCAATTTTTGCCTCGACAGAAAAATTTGGCAAAATGGACAAAAAAATATTCAGACAAATATTATATATTTTCCATATTTTTAGGTCTAATTTCAAACTATTGCATCTAGTAACGAACAAAATTGAACAAAAATTGAAGGACTGCGCGTTACTTTCAATTTGACAAAGAATGAAAATTCAATCAATTTTTGCCTCACCAGAAAAATTTGTCAAAATACACAAAAAAATTTTCAGACAAATATCAATTATTTTCCATATTTTTAGATCTAATTTCAAACTATTGCATCTAGTAACGAACAAAATTGAACAAAAATTAAAGGACTGCGCGTTACTTTCAATTTGACAAAGAATGAAAATTCAATCAATTTTTGCCTCACCAGAAAAATTTGTCAAAATACACAAAAAAATTTTCAGACAAATATCAATTATTTTCCATATTTTTAGATCTAATTTCAAACTATTGCATCTAGTAACGAACAAAATTGAACAAAAATTAAAGGACTGCGCGTTACTTTCAACTTGTCAAAAAAGGAAAATTCAATCAATTTTTGCCTCGCAAGAAAAATTTGTCAAAATGCACAAAAAAATTTTCGGAACAAATATCAATTATTTTCCACATTTCTAGATCTAATTTCAAACTATTGCATCTAGTAACGAACAAAATTTAACAAAAATTGAAGGACTGCGCGTTACTTTCAATTTGACAAAGAATGAAAATTCAATCAATTTTTGCCTCACAAGAAAAATTTGTCAAAATACACAAAAAAATTTTCAGACAAATATCAATTTTTTTCCACATTTCTAGATCTAATTTCAAACTATTGCATCTAGTAACGAACATATTTGAACAAAAATTGAAGGACTGCGCGTTACTTTCAACTTGTCAAAAAAGGAAAATCCAATCAATTTTTGCCTCGCCAGAAAAATTTGTCAAAATGCACAAAAAAATTTTCGGAACAAATATCATATATTTTCCACATTTCTAGATCTAATTTCAAACTATTGCATCTAGTAACGAACAAAATTGAACAAAAATTGAAGGACTGCGCGTTACTTTCAACTTGTCAAAAAATGAAAATTCAATCAATTTTTGCCTCGCCAGAAAAATTTGGCAAAATGGACAAAAAAACATTCAGACAAATATCATATATTTTTCATATTTTAAGATCTAATTTCAAACTATTGCATCTAGTAACAAACAAAATTAAACAAAAATTGAAGGACTGCGCGTTACCTTCACCTTGTCAAAAAATGAATATTTAATCAATTTTTGCCTCGCCAGAAAAATTTGGCAAAATGGACAAAAAAATATTCAGACAAATATCATATATTTTCCATATTTTTAGGTCTAATTTCAAACTATTGCATCTAGTAACGAACAAAATTGAACAAAAATTGAAGGACTGCGCGTTACTTTCAATTTGACAAAGAATGAAAATTCAATCAATTTTTGCCATACCAGAAAAATTTGTCAAAATACACAAAAAAATTTTCAGACAAATATCAATTATTTTCCATATTTTTAGATCTAATTTCAAACTATTGCATCTAGTAACGAACAAAATTGAACAAGAATTAAAGGACTGCGCGTTACTTTCAACTTGTCAAAAAATGAAAATTCAATCAATTTTTGCCTCGACAGAAAAATTTGGCAAAATGGACAAAAAAATATTCAGACAAATATTATATATTTTCCATATTTTTAGGTCTAATTTCAAACTATTGCATCTAGTAACGAACAAAATTGAACAAAAATTGAAGGACTGCGCGTTACTTTCAATTTGACAAAGAATGAAAATTCAATCAATTTTTGCCTCACCAGAAAAATTTGTCAAAATACACAAAAAAATTTTCAGACAAATATCAATTATTTTCCATATTTTTAGATCTAATTTCAAACTATTGCATCTAGTAACGAACAAAATTGAACAAAAATTAAAGGACTGCGCGTTACTTTCAATTTGACAAAGAATGAAAATTCAATCAATTTTTGCCTCACCAGAAAAATTTGTCAAAATACACAAAAAAATTTTCAGACAAATATCAATTATTTTCCATATTTTTAGATCTAATTTCAAACTATTGCATCTAGTAACGAACAAAATTGAACAAAAATTAAAGGACTGCGCGTTACTTTCAACTTGTCAAAAAAGGAAAATTCAATCAATTTTTGCCTCGCAAGAAAAATTTGTCAAAATGCACAAAAAAATTTTCGGAACAAATATCAATTATTTTCCACATTTCTAGATCTAATTTCAAACTATTGCATCTAGTAACGAACAAAATTTAACAAAAAATGGAGGACTGCGCGTTACTTTCAACTTGTCAAAAAATGAAAATTCAATCAATTTTTGCCTCGCCAGAAAAATTTGGCAAAATGGACAAAAAAATTTTCAGACAAATATCATATATTTTCCATATTTTTAGGTCTAATTTCAAACTATTGCATCTAGTAACGAACAAAATTAAACAAAAATTGAAGGACTGCGCGTTACTTTCAATTTGACAAAGAATGAAAATTCAATCAATTTTTGCCTCACCAGAAAAATTTGGCAAAATACACAAAAAAATTTTCAGACAAATATCAATTATTTTCCATATTTTTAGATCTAATTTCAAACTATTGCATCTAGTAACGAACAAAATTGAACAAAAATTAAAGGACTGCGCGTTACTTACAACTTGACAAAAAATGAAAATTCAATCAATTTTTGCCTCACCAGAAAAATTTGGCAAAGTACACAAAAAAATTTTCAGACAAATATCAATTTTTTTCCATATTTCTAGATCTAATTTCAAACTATTGCATCTAGTAACGAACAAAATTGAACAAATATTGAAGGACTGCGCGTTACTTTCAACTTGTCAAAAAAGGAAAATTCAATCAATTTTTGCCTCGCCAGAAAAATTTGTCAAAATGCACAAAAAAATTTTCGGAACAAATATCAATTATTTTCCACATTTCTAGATCTAATTTCAAACTATTGCATCTAGTAACGAACAAAATTGAACAAAAATTGAAGGACTGCGCGTTACTTTCAACTTGTCAAAAAATGAAAATTCAATCAATTTTTGCCTCGCCAGAAAAATTTGGCAAAATGGACAAAAAAATTTTCAGACAAATATCATATATTTTCCATATTTTTAGGTCTAATTTCAGACTATTGCATCTAGTAACGAACAAAATTGAACAAATATTGAAGGACTGCGCGTTACTTTCAACTTGTCAAAAAATGAAAATTCAATCAATTTTTGCCTCGCCAGAAAAATTTGGCAAAATGGACAAAAAAATTTTCAGACAAATATCATATATTTTCCATATTTTTAGGTCTAATTTCAAACTATTGCATCTAGTAACGAACAAAATTAAACAAAAATTGAAGGACTGCGCGTTACTTTCAATTTGACAAAGAATGAAAATTCAATCAATTTTTGCCTCACAAGAAAAATTTGTCAAAATACACAAAAAAATTTTCAGACAAATATCAATTTTTTTCCACATTTCTAGATCTAATTTCAAACTATTGCATCTAGTAACGAACATATTTGAACAAAAATTGAAGGACTGCGCGTTACTTTCAACTTGTCAAAAAAGGAAAATCCAATCAATTTTTGCCTCGCCAGAAAAATTTGTCAAAATGCACAAAAAAATTTTCGGAACAAATATCATATATTTTCCACATTTCTAGATCTAATTTCAAACTATTGCATCTAGTAACGAACAAAATTGAACAAAAATTGAAGGACTGCGCGTTACTTTCAACTTGTCAAAAAATGAAAATTCAATCAATTTTTGCCTCGCCAGAAAAATTTGGCAAAATGGACAAAAAAACATTCAGACAAATATCATATATTTTCCATATTTTAAGATCTAATTTCAAACTATTGCATCTAGTAACGAACAAAATTAAACAAAAATTGAAGGACTGCGCGTTACCTCCAACTTGTCAAAAAATGAATATTTAATCAATTTTTGCCTCGCCAGAAAAATTTGGCAAAATGGACAAAAAAATATTCAGACAAATATCATATATTTTCCATATTTTTAGGTCTAATTTCAAACTATTGCATCTAGTAACGAACAAAATTGAACAAAAATTGAAGGACTGCGCGTTACCTCCAACTTGTCAAAAAATGAATATTTAATCAATTTTTGCCTCGACAGAAAAATTTGGCAAAATGGACAAAAAAATATTCAGACAAATATTATATATTTTCCATATTTTTAGGTCTAATTTCAAACTATTGCATCTAGTAACGAACAAAATTGAACAAAAATTGAAGGACTGCGCGTTACTTTCAATTTGACAAAGAATGAAAATTCAATCAATTTTTGCCTCACCAGAAAAATTTGTCAAAATACACAAAAAAATTTTCAGACAAATATCAATTATTTTCCATATTTTTAGATCTAATTTCAAACTATTGCATCTAGTAACGAACAAAATTGAACAAAAATTAAAGGACTGCGCGTTACTTTCAATTTGACAAAGAATGAAAATTCAATCAATTTTTGCCTCACCAGAAAAATTTGTCAAAATACACAAAAAAATTTTCAGACAAATATCAATTATTTTCCATATTTTTAGATCTAATTTCAAACTATTGCATCTAGTAACGAACAAAATTGAACAAAAATTAAAGGACTGCGCGTTACTTTCAACTTGTCAAAAAAGGAAAATTCAATCAATTTTTGCCTCGCAAGAAAAATTTGTCAAAATGCACAAAAAAATTTTCGGAACAAATATCAATTATTTTCCACATTTCTAGATCTAATTTCAAACTATTGCATCTAGTAACGAACAAAATTGAACAAAAAATGGAGGACTGCGCGTTACTTTCAACTTGTCAAAAAATGAAAATTCAATCAATTTTTGCCTCGCCAGAAAAATTTGGCAAAATGGACAAAAAAATTTTCAGACAAATATCATATATTTTCCATATTTTTAGGTCTAATTTCAAACTATTGCATCTAGTAACGAACAAAATTAAACAAAAATTGAAGGACTGCGCGTTACTTTCAATTTGACAAAGAATGAAAATTCAATCAATTTTTGCCTCACCAGAAAAATTTGGCAAAGTACACAAAAAAATTTTCAGACAAATATCAATTTTTTTCCATATTTCTAGATCTAATTTCAAACTATTGCATCTAGTAACGAACAAAATTGAACAAATATTGAAGGACTGCGCGTTACTTTCAATTTGACAAAGAATGAAAATTCAATCAATTTTTGCCTCACCAGAAAAATTTGTCAAAATACACAAAAAAATTTTCAGACAAATATCAATTATTTTCCATATTTTTAGATCTAATTTCAAACTATTGCATCTAGTAACGAACAAAATTGAACAAAAATTAAAGGACTGCGCGTTACTTTCAACTTGTCAAAAAAGGAAAATTCAATCAATTTTTGCCTCGCCAGAAAAATTTGTCAAAATGCACAAAAAAATTTTCGGAACAAATATCAATTATTTTCCACATTTCTAGATCTAATTTCAAACTATTGCATCTAGTAACGAACAAAATTGAACAAAAAATGGAGGACTGCGCGTTACTTTCAACTTGTCAAAAATGAAAATTCAATCAATTTTTTGCCTCGCCAGAAAAATTTGGCAAAATGGACAAAAAAATTTTCAGACAAATATCATATATTTTCCATATTTTTAGGTCTAATTTCAAACTATTGCATCTAGTAACGAACAAAATTAAACAAAAATTGAAGGACTGCGCGTTACTTTCAATTTGACAAAGAATGAAAATTCAATCAATTTTTGCCTCACCAGAAAAATTTGTCAAAATACACAAAAAATTTTTCAGACAAATATCAATTATTTTCCATATTTTTAGATCTAATTTCAAACTATTGCATCTAGTAACGAACAAAATTGAACAAAAATTAAAGGACTGCGCGTTACTTTCAACTTGTCAAAAAAGGAAAATTCAATCAATTTTTGCCTCGCCAGAAAAATTTGTCAAAATGCACAAAAAAATTTTCGGAACAAATATCAATTATTTTCCACATTTCTAAGATCTAAGTAATCTATTTCAAACTATTGCATCTAGTAACGAACAAAATTGAACAAAAAATGGAGGACTGCGCGTTACTTTCAACTTGTCAAAAAATGAAAATTCAATCAATTTTTGCCTCGCCAGAAAATTTGGCAAAATGGACAAAAAATTTTCAGACAAATATCATATATTTTCCATATTTTTAGGTCTAATTTCAAACTATTGCATCTAGTAACGAACAAAATTAAACAAAAATTGAAGGACTGCGCGTTACTTTCAATTTGACAAGAATGAAAATTCAATCAATTTTTGCCTCACCAGAAAAATTTGTCAAAATACACAAAAAATTTTTCAGACAAATATCAATTATTTTCCATATTTTTAGATCTAATTTCAAACTATTGCATCAAGTAACGAACAAAATTGAACAAAAATTAAAGGACTGCGCGTTACTTACAACTTGACAAAAAATGAAAATTCAATCAATTTTGCCTCACCAGAAAAATTTGGCAAAGTACACAAAAAAATTTTCAGACAAATATCAATTTTGTTCCATATTTCTAGATCTAATTTCAAACTATTGCATCTAGTAACGAACAAAATTGAACAAATATTGAAGGACTGCGCGTTACTTTCAATTTGACAAAGAATGAAAATTCAATCAATTTTTGCCTCACCAGAAAAATTTGTCAAAATACACAAAAAAATTTTCAGACAAATATCAATTATTTTCCATATTTTTAGATCTAATTTCAAACTATTGCATCTAGTAACGAACAAAATTGAACAAAAATTAAAGGACTGCGCGTTACTTTCAACTTGTCAAAAAGGAAAATTCAATCAATTTTTGCCTCGCCAGAAAATTTGTCAAAATGCACAAAAAAATTTTCGGAACAAATATCAATTATTTTTCACATTTCTTGATCTAATTTTAAACTATTGCATCTAGTAACGAACAAAATTGAACAAAAAATGGAGGACTGCGCGTTACTTTTAATTTGACAAAGAATGAAAATTCAATCAATTTTTGCCTCACCAGAAAAATTTGTCAAAATGCACAAAAAATTTTCGGAACAAATATCAATTATTTTCCACATTTCTAGATCTAATTTCAAACTATTGCATCTAGTAACGAACAAAATTGAACAAAAAATGGAGGACTGCGCGTTACTTTCAACTTGTCAAAAAATGAAAATTCAATCAATTTTTGCCTCGCCAGAAAAATTTGGCAAAATGGACAAAAAATTTTCAGACAAATATCATATATTTTCCATATTTTTAGGTCTAATTTCAAACTATTGCATCTAGTTACGAACAAAATTGAACAAAAATTGAAGACTGCGCGTTACTTTCAATTTGACAAAGAATGAAAATTCAATCAATTTTTGCCTCACCAGAAAAATTTGTCAAAATGCACAAAAAAATTTTCGGAACAAATATCAATTATTTTCCACATTTCTAGATCTAATTTCAAACTATTGCATCTAGTAACGAACAAAATTGAACAAAAAATGAAGGACTGCGCGTTACTTTCAACTTGTCAAAAAATGAAAATTCAATCAATTTTTGCCTCGCCAGAAAAATTTGGCAAAATGGACAAAAAAATTTTCAGACAAATATCATATATTTTCCATATTTTTAGGTCTAATTTCAAACTATTGCATCTAGTAACGAACAAAATTAAACAAAAATTGAAGGACTGCGCGTTACTTTCAATTTGACAAAGAATGAAAATTCAATCAATTTTTGCCTCACCAGAAAAATTTGTCAAAATACACAAAAAAATTTTCAGACAAATATCAATTATTTTCCATATTTTTAGATCTAATTTCAAACTATTGCATCTAGTAACGAACAAAATTGAACAAAAATTAAAGGACTGCGCGTTACTTACAACTTGACAAAAAATGAAAATTCAATCAATTTTTGCCTCACCAGAAAAATTTGGCAAAGTACACAAAAAAATTTTCAGACAAATATCAATTTTTTTCCATATTTCTAGATCTAATTTCAAACTATTGCATCTAGTAACGAACAAAATTGAACAAATATTGAAGGACTGCGCGTTACTTTCAATTTGACAAAGAATGAAAATTCAATCAATTTTTGCCATACCAGAAAAATTTGTCAAAATGCACAAAAAAATTTTCGGAACAAATATAAATTATTTTCCACATTTCTAGATCTAATTTTAAACTATTGCATCTAGTAACGAACAAAATTGAACAAAATTGAAGGACTGCGCGTTACTTTCAACTTGTCAAAAAATGAAAATTCAATCAATTTTTGCCTCGCCAGAAAAATTTGGCAAAATGGACAAAAAAATTTTCAGACAAATATCATATATTTTCCATATTTTTAGGTCTAATTTCGGACTATTGCATCTTGTAACGAACAAAATTGAACAAAAATTGAAGGACTGCGCGTTACCTTCAACTTGTCAAAAAATGAATATTTAATCAATTTTTGCCTCGCCAGAAAAATTTGGCAAAATGGACAAAAAAATATTCAGACAAATATCATATATTTTCCATATTTTTAGGTCTAATTTCAAACTATTGCATCTAGTAACGAACAAAATTGAACAAAAATTGAAGGACTGCGCGTTACTTTCAATTTGACAAAGAATGAAAATTCAATCAATTTTTGCCATACCAGAAAAATTTGTCAAAATACACAAAAAAATTTTCAGACAAATATCAATTATTTTCCATATTTTTAGATCTAATTTCAAACTATTGCATCTAGTAACGAACAAAATTGAACAAAAATTAAAGGACTGCGCGTTACTTTCAACTTGTCAAAAAATGAAAATTCAATCAATTTTTGCCTCGACAGAAAAATTTGGCAAAATGGACAAAAAAATATTCAGACAAATATCATATATTTTCCATATTTTTAGGTCTAATTTCAAACTATTGCATCTAGTAACGAACAAAATTGAACAAAAATTGAAGGACTGCGCGTTACTTTCAATTTGACAAAGAATGAAAATTCAATCAATTTTTGCCTCACCAGAAAAATTTGTCAAAATACACAAAAAAATTTTCAGACAAATATCAATTATTTTCCATATTTTTAGATCTAATTTCAAACTATTGCATCTAGTAACGAACAAAATTGAACAAAAATTAAAGGACTGCGCGTTACTTTCAATTTGACAAAGAATGAAAATTCAATCAATTTTTGCCTCACCAGAAAAATTTGTCAAAATACACAAAAAAATTTTCAGACAAATATCAATTAGTTTCCATATTTTTAGATCTAATTTCAAACTATTGCATCTAGTAACGAACAAAATTGAACAAAAATTAAAGGACTGCGCGTTACTTTCAACTTGTCAAAAAAGGAAAATTCAATCAATTTTTGCCTCGCCAGAAAAATTTGTCAAAATGCACAAAAAAATTTTCGGAACAAATATCAATTATTTTCCACATTTCTAGATCTAATTTCAAACTATTGCATCTAGTAACGAACAAAATTGAACAAAAATTGAAGGACTGCGCGTTACTTTCAATTTGACAAAGAATGAAAATTCAATCAATTTTTGCCATACCAGAAAAATTTGTCAAAATACACAAAAAAATTTTCAGACAAATATCAATTATTTTCCATATTTTTAGATCTAATTTCAAACTATTGCATCTAGTAACGAACAAAATTGAACAAAAATTAAAGGACTGCGCGTTACTTTCAACTTGTCAAAAAATGAAAATTCAATCAATTTTTGCCTCGACAGAAAAATTTGGCAAAATGGACAAAAAAATATTCAGACAAATATCATATATTTTCCATATTTTTAGGTCTAATTTCAAACTATTGCATCTAGTAACGAACAAAATTGAACAAAAATTGAAGGACTGCGCGTTACTTTCAATTTGACAAAGAATGAAAATTCAATCAATTTTTGCCTCACCAGAAAAATTTGTCAAAATACACAAAAAAATTTTCAGACAAATATCAATTATTTTCCATATTTTTAGATCTAATTTCAAACTATTGCATCTAGTAACGAACAAAATTGAACAAAAATTAAAGGACTGCGCGTTACTTACAACTTGACAAAAAATGAAAATTCAATCAATTTTTGCCTCACCAGAAAAATTTGGCAAAGTACACAAAAAAATTTTCAGACAAAGATCAATTTTTTTCCATATTTCTAGATCTAATTTCAAACTATTGCATCTAGTAACGAACAAAATTGAACAAATATTGAAGGACTGCGCGTTACTTTCAATTTGACAAAGAATGAAAATTCAATCAATTTTTGCCTCACCAGAAAAATTTGTCAAAATACACAAAAAAATTTTCAGACAAATATCAATTATTTTCCATATTTTTAGATCTAATTTCAAACTATTGCATCCAGTAACGAACAAAATTGAACAAAAATTAAAGGACTGCGCGTTACTTTCAACTTGTCAAAAAAGGAAAATTCAATCAATTTTTGCCTCGCCAGAAAAATTTGTCAAAATGCACAAAAAAATTTTCGGAACAAATATCAATTATTTTCCACATTTCTAGATCTAATTTCAAACTATTGCATCTAGTAACGAACAAAATTGAACAAAAAATGGAGGACTGCGCGTTACTTTCAACTTGTCAAAAAATGAAAATTCAATCAATTTTTGCCTCGCCAGAAAAATTTGGCAAAATGGACAAAAAAATTTTCAGACAAATATCATATATTTTCCATATTTTTAGGTCTAATTTCAAACTATTGCATCTAGTAACGAACAAAATTAAACAAAAATTGAAGGACTGCGCGTTACTTTCAATTTGACAAAGAATGAAAATTCAATCAATTTTTGCCTCACCAGAAAAATTTGGCAAAATACACAAAAAAATTTTCAGACAAATATCAATTATTTTCCATATTTTTAGATTTAATTTCAAACTATTGCATCTAGTAACGAACAAAATTGAACAAAAATTAAAGGACTGCGCGTTACTTACAACTTGACAAAAAATGAAAATTCAATCAATTTTTGCCTCACCAGAAAAATTTGGCAAAGTACACAAAAAAATTTTCAGACAAAGATCAATTTTTTTCCATATTTCTAGATCTAATTTCAAACTATTGCATCTAGTAACGAACAAAATTGAACAAATATTGAAGGACTGCGCGTTACTTTCAATTTGACAAAGAATGAAAATTCAATCAATTTTTGCCTCACCAGAAAAATTTGTCAAAATACACAAAAAAATTTTCAGACAAATATCAATTATTTTCCATATTTTTAGATCTAATTTCAAACTATTGCATCCAGTAACGAACAAAATTGAACAAAAATTAAAGGACTGCGCGTTACTTTCAACTTGTCAAAAAAGGAAAATTCAATCAATTTTTGCCTCGCCAGAAAAATTTGTCAAAATGCACAAAAAAATTTTCGGAACAAATATCAATTATTTTCCACATTTCTAGATCTAATTTCAAACTATTGCATCTAGTAACGAACAAAATTGAACAAAAAATGGAGGACTGCGCGTTACTTTCAACTTGTCAAAAAATGAAAATTCAATCAATTTTTGCCTCGCCAGAAAAATTTGGCAAAATGGACAAAAAAATTTTCAGACAAATATCATATATTTTCCATATTTTTAGGTCTAATTTCAAACTATTGCATCTAGTAACGAACAAAATTAAACAAAAATTGAAGGACTGCGCGTTACTTTCAATTTGACAAAGAATGAAAATTCAATCAATTTTTGCCTCACCAGAAAAATTTGTCAAAATACACAAAAAAATTTTCAGACAAATATCAATTATTTTCCATATTTTTAGATCTAATTTCAAACTATTGCATCTAGTAACGAACAAAATTGAACAAAAATTAAAGGACTGCGCGTTACTTACAACTTGACAAAAAATGAAAATTCAATCAATTTTTGCCTCACCAGAAAAATTTGGCAAAGTACACAAAAAAATTTTCAGACAAATATCAATTATTTTCCATATTTTTAGATCTAATTTCAAACTATTGCATCTAGTAACGAACAAAATTGAACAAAAATTAAAGGACTGCGCGTTACTTTCAATTTGACAAAGAATGAAAATTCAATCAATTTTTGCCTCACCAGAAAAATTTGTCAAAATACACAAAAAAATTTTCAGACAAATATCAATTAGTTTCCATATTTTTAGATCTAATTTCAAACTATTGCATCTAGTAACGAACAAAATTGAACAAAAATTAAAGGACTGCGCGTTACTTTCAACTTGTCAAAAAAGGAAAATTCAATCAATTTTTGCCTCGCCAGAAAAATTTGTCAAAATGCACAAAAAAATTTTCGAAACAAATATCAATTATTTTCCACATTTCTAGATCTAATTTCAAACTATTGCATCTAGTAACGAACAAAATTGAACAAAAAATGGAGGACTGCGCGTTACTTTCAACTTGTCAAAAAATGAAAATTCAATCAATTTTTAACTCGACAGAAAAATTTGGCAAAATGGACAAAAAAATATTCAGACAAATATCATATATTTTCCATATTTTTAGGTCTAATTTCAAACTATTGCATCTAGTAACGAACAAAATTGAACAAAAATTGAAGGACTGCGCGTTACTTTCAATTTGACAAAGAATGAAAATTCAATCAATTTTTGCCTCACCAGAAAAATTTGTCAAAATACACAAAAAAATTTTCAGACAAATATCAATTATTTTCCATATTTTTAGATCTAATTTCAAACTATTGCATCTAGTAACGAACAAAATTGAACAAAAATTAAAGGACTGCGCGTTACTTTCAATTTGACAAAGAATGAAAATTCAATCAATTTTTGCCTCACCAGAAAAATTTGTCAAAATACACAAAAAAATTTTCAGACAAATATCAATTAGTTTCCATATTTTTAGATCTAATTTCAAACTATTGCATCTAGTAACGAACAAAATTGAACAAAAATTAAAGGACTGCGCGTTACTTTCAACTTGTCAAAAAAGGAAAATTCAATCAATTTTTGCCTCGCCAGAAAAATTTGTCAAAATGCACAAAAAAATTTTCGGAACAAATATCAATTATTTTCCACATTTCTAGATCTAATTTCAAACTATTGCATCTAGTAACGAACAAAATTGAACAAAAAATGGAGGACTGCGCGTTACTTTCAACTTGTCAAAAAATGAAAATTCAATCAATTTTTGCCTCGCCAGAAAAATTTGGCAAAATGGACAAAAAAATTTTCAGACAAATATCATATATTTTCCATATTTTTAGGTCTAATTTCAAACTATTGCATCTAGTAAGGAACAAAATTAAACAAAAATTGAAGGACTGCGCGTTACTTTCAATTTGACAAAGAATGAAAATTCAATCAATTTTTGCCTCACCAGAAAAATTTGGCAAAATACACAAAAAAATTTTCAGACAAATATCAATTATTTTCCATATTTTTTGATTTAATTTCAAACTATTGCATCTAGTAACGAACAAAATTGAACAAAAATTAAAGGACTGCGCGTTACTTACAACTTGACAAAAAATGAAAATTCAATCAATTTTTGCCTCACCAGAAAAATTTGGCAAAGTACACAAAAAAATTTTCAGACAAAGATCAATTTTTTTCCATATTTCTAGATCTAATTTCAAACTATTGCATCTAGTAACGAACAAAATTGAACAAATATTGAAGGACTGCGCGTTACTTTCAATTTGACAAAGAATGAAAATTCAATCAATTTTTGCCTCACCAGAAAAATTTGTCAAAATACACAAAAAAATTTTCAGACAAATATCAATTATTTTCCATATTTTTAGATCTAATTTCAAACTATTGCATCTAGTAACGAACAAAATTGAACAAAAATTAAAGGACTGCGCGTTACTTTCAACTTGTCAAAAAAGGAAAATTCAATCAATTTTTGCCTCGCCAGAAAAATTTGTCAAAATGCACAAAAAAATTTTCGGAACAAATATCAATTATTTTCCACATTTCTAGATCTAATTTCAAACTATTGCATCTAGTAACGAACAAAATTGAACAAAGAATGGAGGACTGCGCGTTACTTTCAACTTGTCAAAAAATGAAAATTCAATCAATTTTTGCCTCGCCAGAAAAATTTGGCAAAATGGACAAAAAAATTTTCAGACAAATATCATATATTTTCCATATTTTTAGGTCTAATTTCAAACTATTGCATCTAGTAACGAACAAAATTAAACAAAAATTGAAGGACTGCGCGTTACTTTCAATTTGACAAAGAATGAAAATTCAATCAATTTTTGCCTCACCAGAAAAATTTGTCAAAATACACAAAAAAATTTTCAGACAAATATCAATTATTTTCCATATTTTTAGATCTAATTTCAAACTATTGCATCTAGTAACGAACAAAATTGAACAAAAATTAAAGGACTGCGCGTTACTTACAACTTGACAAAAAATGAAAATTCAATCAATTTTTGCCTCACCAGAAAAATTTGGCAAAGTACACAAAAAAATTTTCAGACAAATATCAATTTTTTTCCATATTTCTAGATCTAATTTCAAACTATTGCATCTAGTAACGAACAAAATTGAACAAACATTAAAGGACTGCGCGTTACTTTCAATTTGACAAAGAATGAAAATTCAATCAATTTTTGCCTCACCAGAAAAATTTGTCAAAATACACAAAAAAATTTTCAGACAAATATCAATTATTTTCCATATTTTTAGATCTAATTTCAAACTATTGCATCTAGTAACGAACAAAATTGAACAAAAATTAAAGGACTGCGCGTTACTTTCAACTTGTCAAAAAAGGAAAATTCAATCAATTTTTGCCTCGCCAGAAAAATTTGTCAAAAAGCACAAAAAAATTTTCGGAACAAATATCAATTATTTTCCACATTTCTTGATCTAATTTCAAACTATTGCATCTAGTAACGAACAAAATTGAACAAAAAATGGAGGACTGCGCGTTACTTTTAACTTGTCAAAAAATGAAAATTCAATCAATTTTTGCCTCGCCAGAAAAATTTGGCAAAATGGACAAAAAAATTTTCAGACAAATATCATATATTTTCCATATTTTTAGGTCTAATTTCAAACTATTGCATCTAGTAACGAACAAAATTAAACAAAAATTGAAGGACTGCGCGTTACTTTCAATTTGACAAAGAATGAAAATTCAATCAATTTTTGCCTCACCAGAAAAATTTGTCAAAATACACAAAAAAATTTTCAGACAAATATCAATTATTTTCCATATTTTTAGATCTAATTTCAAACTATTGCATCTAGTAACAAACAAAATTGAACAAAAATTGAAGGACTGCGCGTTACTTTCAACTTGTCAAAAAAGGAAAATTCAATCAATTTTTGCCTCGCCAGAAAAATTTGTCAAAATGCACAAAAAAATTTTCGGAACAAATATCAATTATTTTCCACATTTCTAGATCTAATTTCAAACTATTGCATCTAGTAAAGAACAAAAATGAACAAAAATTGATGGACTGCGCGTTACTTTCAACTTGTCAAAAAATGAAAATTCAATCAATTTTTGCCTCGCCAGAAAAATTTGGCAAAATGGACAAAAAAATATTCAGACAAATATCATATATTTTCCATATTTTTAGATCTAATTTCAAACTATTGCATCTAGTAACGAACAAAATTGAACAAAAATTGAAGGACTGCGCGTTACCTTCAACTTGTCAAAAAATGAATATTCAATCAATTTTTGCCTCGCCAGAAAAATTTGGCAAAATGGACAAAAAAATATTCAGACAAATATTATATATTTTCCATATTTTTAGATCTTATTTCAAACTATTGTATCTAGTAACAAACAAAATTGAACAAAAATTGAAGGACTGCGCGTTACTTTCAACTTGACAAAAGATGAAAATTCAATCAATTTTTGCCTCACCAGAAAAATTTGGCAAAATGGACAAAAAAATTTTTAGACAAACATCATATATTTTCCATATTCTTAGATCTAATTTCAAACTTTTTATCAATTAACGAACAAAATTGAACAAAAATTAAAGGACTGCGCGTTACATACAACTTGACAAAAAATGAAAATTCAATCAATTTTTGCCTCGCCAGAAAAATTTGGCAAAATGGACAAAAAAATATTCAGACAAATATCATATATTTTCCATATTTTTAGATCTAATTTCAAACTATTGCATCAAGTAACGAACAAAATTGAACAAAAATTGAAGGACTGCGCGTTACTTTTAACTTGTCAAAAAAGGAAAATTCAATCAGTTTTTGCCTCGCCAGAAAAATTTGTCAAAATGCACAAAAAAATTTTCAGACAAATATCATATATTTTTAATATTTCTAGATCTAATTTCAAACTTTTTTATCTAGTAACGAATAAAATTAAACAAAAATTGAAGGACTGCGCGTAACTTTCAACTTGTCAAAAAATGAAAATTTAATCAACTTTTGCCTCCCAAGACAAATTTGGCCAAATGCACAAAAAAATTATCAGACAAATATCAATTATTTTCCATATTTCTAGATCTAATTTCAAACTATTTCATCAATTAACGAACAATATTAAACAAAAATCAAAGGACTGCGCGTTACTTTCAACTAGTCAAAAAATGAAAATTCAATCAATTTTTGCCTCGCCAGAATAATTTTGCAAAATACACAAAAAAATTTTCAGACAAATATCAGTTATTTTCCATATTTCTAGATCTAATTTTAAACTATTGCATCTAGTAACGAACAAAATTGAACAAAAATTGAAGGACTGCGCGTTACTTTCAATTTGACAAAGAATGAAAATTCAATCAATTTTTGCCTCGCCAGAAAAATTTGGCAAAATGGACAAAAAAATTTTCAGACAAATATCATATATTTTCCATATTTTTAGGTCTAATTTCAAACTATTGCATCTAGTAACGAACAAAATTGAACAAAAATTGAAGGACTGCGCGTTACTTTTAACTTGTCAAAAAAGGAAAATTCAATCAATTTTTGCCTCGCCAGAAAAATTTGTCAAAATGCACAAAAAAATTTTCAGACAAATGTCAATTATTTTCCATATTTCTAGATAAGATATCAAACTTTTTCATCTATTAACGAACAAAATTGAACAAAAATTGAAGGACTGCGCGTTACTTTCAATTTGACAAAAAATAAAAATTCAATCAATTTTTGCCTCACAAGAAAAATTTGGCAAAATACACAAAAAAATTTTCAGACAAATATCATATATTTTCCATATTTCTAAATCTAATTTCAAACTTTTTCATCTAGTAACGAATAAAATTAAACAAAAATTGAAGGACTGCGCGTTACTTTCAACTTGTCAAAAAATGAAAATTTAATCAACTTTTGCCTCCCAAGACAAATTTGGCCAAATGCACAAAAAAATTATCAGACAAATATCAATTATTTTCCATATTTCTAGATTTAATTTTAAACTATTTCATCAATTAACAAACAAAATTAAACAAAAATCAAAGGACTGCGCGTTACTTTCAACTAGTCAAAAAATGAAAATTCAATAAATTTTTGCCTCGCCAGAATAATTTTGCAAAATACACAAAAAAATTTTCAGACAAATATCAATTATTTTCCATATTTCAAGATCTAATTTTAAACTATTGCATCTAGTAACGAACAAAATTGAACAAAAATTAAAGGACTGCGCGTTACTTTCAATTTGACAAAGAATGAAAATTCAATCAATTTTTGCCTCGCCAGAAAAATTTGGCAAAATGGACAAAAAAATTTTCAGACAAATATCATATATTTTCCATATTTTTAGGTCTAATTTCAAACTATTGCATCTAGTAACGAACAAAATTGAACAAAAATTGAAGGACTGCGCGTTACTTTCAACTTGTCAAAAAATGAAAATTCAATCAATTTTTGCCTCGCCAGAAAAATTTGGCAAAATGGACAAAAAAATATTCAGACAAATATCATATATTTTCCATATTTTTAGGTCTAATTTCAAACTATTGCATCTAGTAACGAACAAAATTGAACAAAAATTAAAGGACTGCGCGTTACTTACAACTTGACAAAAAATGAAAATTCAATCAATTTTTGCCTCACCAGAAAAATTTGGCAAAGTACACAAAAAAATTTTCAGACAAATATCAATTTTTTTCCATATTTCTAGATCTAATTTCAAACTATTGCATCTAGTAACGAACAAAATTAAACAAATATTGAAGGACTGCGCGTTACTTTCAACTTGTCAAAAAAGGAAAATTCAATCAATTTTTGACTCGCCAGAATAATTTTGCAAAATACACAAAAAAATTTTCAGACAAATATCAATTATTTTCCATATTTCTAGATCTAATTTTAAACTATTGCATCTAGTAACGAACAAAATTGAACAAAAATTGAAGGACTGCGCGTTACTTTCAATTTGACAAAGAATGAAAATTCAATCAATTTTTGCCTCGCCAGAAAAATTTGGCAAAATGGACAAAAAAATTTTCAGACAAATATCATATATTTTCCATATTTTTAGGTCTAATTTCAAACTATTGCATCTAGTAACGAACAAAATTGAACAAAAATTGAAGGACTGCGCGTTACTTTCAACTTGTCAAAAAATGAAAATTCAATCAATTTTTGCCTCGCCAGAAAAATTTGGCAAAATGGACAAAAAAAGTATTCAGACAAATATCATATATTTTCCATATTTTTAGGTCTAATTTCAAACTATTGCATCTAGTAACGAACAAAATTGAACAAAAATTAAAGGACTGCGCGTTACTTACAACTTGACAAAAAATGAAAATTCAATCAATTTTTGCCTCACCAGAAAAATTTTGCAAAGTACACAAAAAAATTTTCAGACAATTATCAATTTTTTTCCATATTTCTAGATCTAATTTCAAACTATTGCATCTAGTAACGAACAAAATTAAACAAATATTGAAGGACTGCGCGTTACTTTCAACTTGTCAAAAAAGGAAAATTCAATCAATTTTTGACTCGCCAGAATAATTTTGCAAAATACACAAAAAAATTTTCAGACAAATATCAATTATTTTCCATATTTCTAGATCTAATTTTAAACTATTGCATCTAGTAACGAACAAAATTGAACAAAAATTGAAGGACTGCGCGTTACTTTCAATTTGACAAAGAATGAAAATTCAATCAATTTTTGCCTCGCCAGAAAAATTTGGCAAAATGGACAAAAAAATTTTCAGACAAATATCATATATTTTCCATATTTTTAGGTCTAATTTCAAACTATTGCATCTAGTAACGAACAAAATTGAACAAAAATTGAAGGACTGCGCGTTACTTTTAACTTGTCAAAAAAGGAAAATTCAATCAATTTTTGCCTCGCCAGAAAAATTTGTCAAAATGCACAAAAAAATTTTCAGACAAATGTCAATTATTTTCCATATTTCTAGATCTAATTTCAAACTATTGCATCTAGTAACGAACAAAATTAAACAAATATTGAAGGACTGCGCGTTACTTTCAACTTGTCAAAAAAGGAAAATTCAATCAATTTTTGACTCGCCAGAATAATTTTGCAAAATACACAAAAAAATTTTCAGACAAATATCAATTATTTTCCATATTTCTAGATCTAATTTCAAACTTTTTCATCTAGTAACGAATAAAATTAAACAAAAATTGAAGGACTGCGCGTTACTTTCAACTTGTCAAAAAATGAAAATTTAATCAACTTTTGCCTCCCAAGACAAATTTGGCCAAATGCACAAAAAAATTATCAGACAAATATCAATTATTTTCCATATTTCTAGATCTAATTTCAAACTATTTCATCAATTAACGAACAAAATTAAACAAAAATCAAAGGACTGCGCGTTACTTTCAACTAGTCAAAAAATGAAAATTCAATCAATTTTTGCCTCGCCAGAATAATTTTGCAAAATACACAAAAAAATTTTCAGACAAATATCAATTATTTTCCATATTTCTAGATCTAATTTTAAACTATTGCATCTAGTAACGAAGAAAATTGAACAAAAATTGAAGGACTGCGCGTTACTTTTAATTTGACAAAGAATGAAAATTCAATCAATTTTTGCCTCGCCAGAAAAATTTGGCAAAATGGACAAAAAAATTTTCAGACAAATATATATTTTCCATATTTTTAGGTCTAATTTCAAACTATTGCATCTAGTAACGAACAAAATTGAACAAAAATTAAAGGACTGCGCGTTACTTACAACTTGACAAAAAATGAAAATTCAATCAATTTTTGCCTCACCAGAAAAATTTGGCAAAGTACACAAAAAAATTTTCAGACAAATATCAATTTTTTTCCATATTTCTAGATCTAATTTCAAACTATTGCATCTAGTAACGAACAAAATTGAACAAATATTGAAGGACTGCGCGTTACTTTCAACTTGTCAAAAAAGGAAAATTCAATCAATTTTTGCCTCGCCAGAAAAATTTGTCAAAATGCACAAAAAAATTTTCGGAACTAATATCAATTATTTTCCACATTTCTAGATCTAATTTTAAACTATTGCATCTAGTAACGAACAAAATTGAACAAAAATTAAAGGACTGCGCGTTACTTTCAACTTGTCAAAAAATGAAAATTCAATCAATTTTTGCCTCGCCAGAAAAATTTGGCAAAATGGACAAAAAAATATTCAGACAAATATCATATATTTTCCATATTTTTAGATCTAATTTCAAACTATTGCATCTAGTAACGAACAAAATTGAACAAAAATTGAAGGACTGCGCGTTACTTTCAACTTGTCAAAAAATGAAAATTCAATCAATTTTTGCCTCGCCAGAAAAATTTGGCAAAATGGACAAAAAAATATTCAGACAAATATTATATATTTTCCATATTTTAAGATCTAATTTTAAACTATTGTATCTAGTAACGAACAAAATTGAACAAAAATTGAAGGACTGCGCGTTACTTTCAACTTGACAAAAAATGAAAATTCAATCAATTTTTTGCCTCACCAGAAAAATTTGGCAAAATGGACAAAAAAATGTTTAGACAAATATCATATATTTTCCATATTCTTAGATCTAATTTCAAACTTTTTTTCAATTAACGAGCAAAATTGAACAAAAATTGAAGGACTGCGCGTTACTTTTAACTTGTCAAAAAAGGAAAATTCAATCAATTTTTGCCTCGCCAGAAAAATTTGGCAAAATGGACAAAAAAATATTCAGACAAATATTATATATTTTCCATATTTTTAGATCTTATTTCAAACTATTGTATCTAGTAACAAACAAAATTGAACAAAAATTGAAGGACTGCGCGTTACTTTCAACTTGACAAAAGATGAAAATTCAATCAATTTTTGCCTCACCAGAAAAATTTGGCAAAATGGACAATAAAATATTCAGTCAAATATCATATATTTTCCTTTTTTTTAGATCTAATTTCAAACTATTGCATCAAGTAACGAACAAAATTGAACAAAAATTAAAGGACTGCGCGTTACTTTTCACTTGTCAAAAAAGGAAAATTCAATCAATTTTTGCCTCGCCAGAAAAATTTGGCAAAATGGACAAAAAAATATTCAGACAAATATTATATATTTTCCATATTTTTAGATCTTATTTCAAACTATTGTATCTAGTAACAAACAAAATCGAACAAAAATTGAAGGACTGCGCGTTACTTTCAACTTGACAAAAAATAAAAATTTAATCAATTTTTGCCTCGCCAGAAAAATTTGGCAAAATGGACAAAAAAATATTCAGACAAATATCATATATTTTCCATATTTTTAGATCTAATTTCAAACTATTGCATCTAGTAACGAACAAAATTGAACAAAAATTGAAGGACTGCGCGTTACTTTCAACTTGTCAAAAAATGAAAATTCCATCAATTTTTGCCTCGCCAGAAAAATTTGGCAAAATGGACAAAAAAATATTCAGACAAATATCATATATTTTCCATATTTCTAGATCTAATTTCAAACTATTGCATCTAGTAACGAACAAAATTGAACAAAAATTGAAGCACTGCGCGTTACTTTCAACTTGTCACAAAATGAAAATTCAATCAATTTTTGCCTCGCCAGAAAAATTTGGCAAAATGGACAAAAAAATATTCAGACAAATATCATATATTTTCCATATTTCTAGATCTAATTTCAAACTATTTTATCTATTAACGAACAAAAATAAACAAAAATCAAAGGACTGCGCGTTACTTTCAACTAGTCAAAAAATGAAAATTCATTTAATTTTTGCCTCGCCAGAAAAATTTGGCAAAATGGACAAAAAAATATTCAGACAAATATCATATATTTTCCATATTTTAAGATCTAATTTCAAACTATTGCATCTAGTAACGAACAAAATTGAACAAATATTGAAGGACTGCGCGTTACTTTTAACTTGTCAAAAAAGGAAAATTCAATCAATTTTTGCCTCGCCAGAAAAATTTGTCAAAATGCACAAAAAAATTTTCGGAACAAATATCAATTATTTTCCACATTTCTAGATCTAATTTTGAAACTATTGCATCTAGTAACGAACAAAATTGAACAAAAATTGAAGGACTGCGCGTTACTTTCAACTTGTCAAAAAAGGAAAATTCAATCAATTTTTGCCTCGCCAGAAAAATTTGGCAAAATGGACAAAAAAATATTCAGACAAATATTATATATTTTCCATATTTTTAGATCTAATTTCAAACTATTGTATCTAGTAACAAACAAAATTAAACAAAAATTGAAGGACTGCGCGTTACTTTCAACTTGACAAAAAATGAAAATTCAATTAATTTTTGCCTCACCAGAAAAATTTGGCAAAATGGACAAAAAAATGTTTAGACAAATATCATATATTTTCCATATTCTTAGATCTAATTTCAAACTTTTTATCAATTAACGAGCAAAACTGAACAAAAATTAAAGGACTGCGCGTTACTTTCAATTTGACAAAAAATAAAAATTCAATCAATTTTTGCCTCGCCAGAAAAATTTGGCAAAATGGACAAAAAAATATTCAGACAAATATCATATATTTTCCATATTTTTAGATCTAATTTCAAACTATTGCATCTGGTAACGAACAAAATTGAACAAAAATTGAAGGACTGCGCGTTACTTTCAACTTGTCAAAAAATGAAAATTCAATCAATTTTTGCCTCGCCAGAAAAATTTGGCAAAATGGACAAAAAAATATTCAGACAAATATCATATATTTTCCATATTTCTAGATCTAATTTCAAACTATTTCATCTATTAACGAACAAAATTAAACAAAAATCAAAGGACTGCGCGTTACTTTCAACTAGTCAAAAAATGAAAATTCAATCAATTTTTGCATCGCCAGAATAATTTTGCAAAATACACAAAAAAATTTTCAGACAAATATCAATTATTTTCCATATTTCTAGATCTAATTTTAAACTATTGCATCTAGTAACAAACAAAATTAAACAAAAATTGAAGGACTGCGCGTTACTTTCAACTTGTCAAAAAATGAAAATTCATTCAATTTTTGCCTCGCCAGAAAAATTTGGCAAAATGGACAAAAAAATATTCAGACAAATATCATATATTTTCCATATTTTAAGGTCTAATTTTAAACTATGGCATCTAGTAACAAACAAAATTGAACAAATATTGAAGGACTGCGCGTTACTTTTAACTTGTCAAAAAAGAAAAATTCAATCAATTTTTGCCTCGCCAGAAAAATTTGTCAAAATGCACAAAAAAATTTTCGGAACAAATATCAATTATTTTCCACATTTCTAGATCTAATTTTGAAACTATTGCATCTAGTAACGAACAAAATTGAACGAAAATTGAAGGACTGCGCGTTACTTTCAACTTGTCAAAAAAGGAAAATTCAATCAATTTTTGCCTCGCCAGAAACATTTGGCAAAATGGACAAAAAAATATTCAGACAAATATTATATATTTTCCATATTTTTAGATCTAATTTCAAACTATTGTATCTAGTAACAAACAACATTGAACAAAAATTGAAGGACTGCGCGTTACTTTCAACTTGACAAAAAATGAAAATTCAATCAATTTTTGCCTCACCAGAAAAATTTGTCAAAATACACAAAAAAATTTTCAGACAAATATCAATTATTTTCCATATTTCTAGATCTAATTTCAAACTATTGCATCAAGTAACGAACAAAATTGAACAAAAATTAAAGGACTGCATGTTGCTTTCAACTTGTCAAAAAAGGAAAATTCAATCAATTTTTGCCTCGCCAGAAAAATTTGGCAAAATGGACAAAAAAATTTTCGGAACTCATATCAATTATTTTCCACATTTCTAGATCTAATTTTAAACTATTGCATCTAGTAACGAACAAAATTGAACAAAAATTGAAGGACTGCGCGTTACTTTCAACTTGTCAAAAAATGAAAATTCAATCAATTTTTGCCTCGCCAGAAAAATTTGGCAAAATGGACAAAAAAATATTCAGACAAATATCATATATTTTCCATATTTTTAGATCTAATTTCAAACTATTGCATCTAGTAACGAACAAAATTGAACAAAAATTGAAGGACTGCGCGTTACTTTCAACTTGTCAAAAAATGAAAATTCAATCAATTTTTGCCTCGCCAGAAAAATTTGGCAAAATGGACAAAAAAATATTCAGACAAATATTATATATTTTCCATATTTTAAGATCTAATTTTAAACTATTGTATCTAGTAACGAACAAAATTGAACAAAAATTGAAGGACTGCGCGTTACTTTCAACTTGACAAAAAATGAAAATTCAATCAATTTTTTGCCTCACCAGAAAAATTTGGCAAAATGGACAAAAAAATGTTTAGACAAATATCATATATTTTCCATATTCTTAGATCTAATTTCAAACTTTTTTTCAATTAACGAGCAAAATTGAACAAAAATTGAAGGACTGCGCGTTACTTTCAACTTGTCAAAAAAGGAAAATTCAATCAATTTTTGCCTCGCCAGAAAAATTTGGCAAAATGGACAAAAAAATATTCAGACAAATATTATATATTTTCCATATTTTTAGATCTTATTTCAAACTATTGTATCTAGTAACAAACAAAATTGAACAAAAATTGAAGGACTGCGCGTTACTTTCAACTTGACAAAAGATGAAAATTCAATCAATTTTTGCCTCACCAGAAAAATTTGGCAAAATGGACAATAAAATATTCAGTCAAATATCATATATTTTCCATATTGTTAGATCTAATTTCAAACTATTGCATCAAGAAACGAACAAAATTGAACAAAAATTAAAGGACTGCGCGTTACTTTTCACTTGTCAAAAAAGGAAAATTCAATCAATTTTTGCCTCGCCAGAAAAATTTGGCAAAGTACACAAAAAAATTTTCAGACAATTATCAATTTTTTTCCATATTTCTAGATCTAATTTCAAACTATTGCATCTAGTAACGAACAAAATTAAACAAATATTGAAGGACTGCGCGTTACTTTCAACTTGTCAAAAAAGGAAAATTCAATCAATTTTTGACTCGCCAGAATAATTTTGCAAAATACAGAAAAAAATTTTCAGACAAATATCAATTATTTTCCATATTTCTAGATCTAATTTTAAACTATTGCATCTAGTAACGAACAAAATTGAACAAAAATTGAAGGACTGCGCGTTACTTTCAATTTGACAAAGAATGAAAATTCAATCAATTTTTGCCTCGCCAGAAAAATTTGGCAAAATGGACAAAAAAATTTTCAGACAAATATCATATATTTTCCATATTTTTAGGTCTAATTTCAAACTATTGCATCTAGTAACGAACAAAATTGAACAAAAATTGAAGGACTGCGCGTTACTTTTAACTTGTCAAAAAAGGAAAATTCAATCAATTTTTGCCTCGCCAGAAAAATTTGGCAAAATGGACAAAAAAATATTCAGACAAATATCATATATTTTCCATATTTTAAGATCTAATTTCAAACTATTGCATCTAGTAACGAACAAAATTGAACAAATATTGAAGGACTGCGCGTTACTTTTAACTTGTCAAAAAAGGAAAATTCAATCAATTTTTGCCTCGCCAGAAAAATTTGTCAAAATGCACAAAAAAATTTTCGGAACAAATATCAATTATTTTCCACATTTCTAGATCTAATTTTGAAACTATTGCATCTAGTAACGAACAAAATTGAACAAAAATTGAAGGACTGCGCGTTACTTTCAACTTGTCAAAAAAGGAAAATTCAATCAATTTTTGCCTCGCCAGAAAAATTTGGCAAAATGGACAAAAAAATATTCAGACAAATATTATATATTTTCCATATTTTTAGATCTAATTTCAAACTATTGTATCTAGTAACAAACAAAATTAAACAAAAATTGAAGGACTGCGCGTTACTTTCAACTTGACAAAAAATGAAAATTCAATTAATTTTTGCCTCACCAGAAAAATTTGGCAAAATGGACAAAAAAATGTTTAGACAAATATCATATATTTTCCATATTCTTAGATCTAATTTCAAACTTTTTATCAATTAACGAGCAAAACTGAACAAAAATTAAAGGACTGCGCGTTACTTTCAATTTGACAAAAAATAAAAATTCAATCAATTTTTGCCTCGCCAGAAAAATTTGGCAAAATGGACAAAAAAATATTCAGACAAATATCATATATTTTCCATATTTTTAGATCTAATTTCAAACTATTGCATCTGGTAACGAACAAAATTGAACAAAAATTGAAGGACTGCGCGTTACTTTCAACTTGTCAAAAAATGAAAATTCAATCAATTTTTGCCTCGCCAGAAAAATTTGGCAAAATGGACAAAAAAATATTCAGACAAATATCATATATTTTCCATATTTCTAGATCTAATTTCAAACTATTTCATCTATTAACGAACAAAATTAAACAAAAATCAAAGGACTGCGCGTTACTTTCAACTAGTCAAAAAATGAAAATTCAATCAATTTTTGCATCGCCAGAATAATTTTGCAAAATACACAAAAAAATTTTCAGACAAATATCAATTATTTTCCATATTTCTAGATCTAATTTTAAACTATTGCATCTAGTAACAAACAAAATTAAACAAAAATTGAAGGACTGCGCGTTACTTTCAACTTGTCAAAAAATGAAAATTCATTCAATTTTTGCCTCGCCAGAAAAATTTGGCAAAATGGACAAAAAAATATTCAGACAAATATCATATATTTTCCATATTTTAAGGTCTAATTTTAAACTATGGCATCTAGTAACAAACAAAATTGAACAAATATTGAAGGACTGCGCGTTACTTTTAACTTGTCAAAAAAGAAAAATTCAATCAATTTTTGCCTCGCCAGAAAAATTTGTCAAAATGCACAAAAAAATTTTCGGAACAAATATCAATTATTTTCCACATTTCTAGATCTAATTTTGAAACTATTGCATCTAGTAACGAACAAAATTGAACAAAAATTGAAGGACTGCGCGTTACTTTCAACTTGTCAAAAAAGGAAAATTCAATCAATTTTTGCCTCGCCAGAAACATTTGGCAAAATGGACAAAAAAATATTCAGACAAATATTATATATTTTCCATATTTTTAGATCTAATTTCAAACTATTGTATCTAGTAACAAACAACATTGAACAAAAATTGAAGGACTGCGCGTTACTTTCAACTTGACAAAAAATGAAAATTCAATCAATTTTTGCCTCACCAGAAAAATTTGTCAAAATACACAAAAAAATTTTCAGACAAATATCAATTATTTTCCATATTTCTAGATCTAATTTCAAACTATTGCATCAAGTAACGAACAAAATTGAACAAAAATTAAAGGACTGCATGTTGCTTTCAACTTGTCAAAAAAGGAAAATTCAATCAATTTTTGCCTCGCCAGAAAAATTTGGCAAAATGGACAAAAAAATTTTCGGAACTCATATCAATTATTTTCCACATTTCTAGATCTAATTTTAAACTATTGCATCTAGTAACGAACAAAATTGAACAAAAATTGAAGGACTGCGCGTTACTTTCAACTTGTCAAAAAATGAAAATTCAATCAATTTTTGCCTCGCCAGAAAAATTTGGCAAAATGGACAAAAAAATATTCAGACAAATATCATATATTTTCCATATTTTTAGATCTAATTTCAAACTATTGCATCTAGTAACGAACAAAATTGAACAAAAATTGAAGGACTGCGCGTTACTTTCAACTTGTCAAAAAATGAAAATTCAATCAATTTTTGCCTCGCCAGAAAAATTTGGCAAAATGGACAAAAAAATATTCAGACAAATATTATATATTTTCCATATTTTAAGATCTAATTTTAAACTATTGTATCTAGTAACGAACAAAATTGAACAAAAATTGAAGGACTGCGCGTTACTTTCAACTTGACAAAAAATGAAAATTCAATCAATTTTTTGCCTCACCAGAAAAATTTGGCAAAATGGACAAAAAAATGTTTAGACAAATATCATATATTTTCCATATTCTTAGATCTAATTTCAAACTTTTTTTCAATTAACGAGCAAAATTGAACAAAAATTGAAGGACTGCGCGTTACTTTCAACTTGTCAAAAAAGGAAAATTCAATCAATTTTTGCCTCGCCAGAAAAATTTGGCAAAATGGACAAAAAAATATTCAGACAAATATTATATATTTTCCATATTTTTAGATCTTATTTCAAACTATTGTATCTAGTAACAAACAAAATTGAACAAAAATTGAAGGACTGCGCGTTACTTTCAACTTGACAAAAGATGAAAATTCAATCAATTTTTGCCTCACCAGAAAAATTTGGCAAAATGGACAATAAAATATTCAGTCAAATATCATATATTTTCCATATTGTTAGATCTAATTTCAAACTATTGCATCAAGAAACGAACAAAATTGAACAAAAATTAAAGGACTGCGCGTTACTTTTCACTTGTCAAAAAAGGAAAATTCAATCAATTTTTGCCTCGCCAGAAAAATTTGGCAAAGTACACAAAAAAATTTTCAGACAATTATCAATTTTTTTCCATATTTCTAGATCTAATTTCAAACTATTGCATCTAGTAACGAACAAAATTAAACAAATATTGAAGGACTGCGCGTTACTTTCAACTTGTCAAAAAAGGAAAATTCAATCAATTTTTGACTCGCCAGAATAATTTTGCAAAATACAGAAAAAAATTTTCAGACAAATATCAATTATTTTCCATATTTCTAGATCTAATTTTAAACTATTGCATCTAGTAACGAACAAAATTGAACAAAAATTGAAGGACTGCGCGTTACTTTCAATTTGACAAAGAATGAAAATTCAATCAATTTTTGCCTCGCCAGAAAAATTTGGCAAAATGGACAAAAAAATTTTCAGACAAATATCATATATTTTCCATATTTTTAGGTCTAATTTCAAACTATTGCATCTAGTAACGAACAAAATTGAACAAAAATTGAAGGACTGCGCGTTACTTTTAACTTGTCAAAAAAGGAAAATTCAATCAATTTTTGCCTCGCCAGAAAAATTTGTCAAAATGCACAAAAAAATTTTCAGACAAATGTCAATTATTTTCCATATTTCTAGATCTAATTTCAAACTATTGCATCTAGTAACGAACAAAATTAAACAAATATTGAAGGACTGCGCGTTACTTTCAACTTGTCAAAAAAGGAAAATTCAATCAATTTTTGACTCGCCAGAATAATTTTGCAAAATACACACAAAAATTTTCAGACAAATATCAATTATTTTCCATATTTCTAGATCTAATTTCAAACTTTTTCATCTAGTAACGAATAAAATTAAACAAAAATTGAAGGACTGCGCGTTACTTTCAACTTGTCAAAAAATGAAAATTTAATCAACTTTTGCCTCCCAAGACAAATTTGGCCAAATGCACACAAAAATTATCAGACAAATATCAATTATTTTCCATATTTCTAGATCTAATTTCAAACTATTTCATCAATTAACGAACAAAATTAAACAAAAATCAAAGGACTGCGCGTTACTTTCAACTAGTCAAAAAATGAAAATTCAATCAATTTTTGCCTCGCCAGAATAATTTTGCAAAATACACAAAAAAATTTTCAGACAAATATCAATTATTTTCCATATTTCTAGATCTAATTTTAAACTATTGCATCTAGTAACGAACAAAATTGAACAAAAATTGAAGGACTGCGCGTTACTTTTAATTTGACAAAGAATGAAAATTCAATCAATTTTTGCCTCGCCAGAAAAATTTGGCAAAATGGACAAAAAAATTTTCAGACAAATATATATTTTCCATATTTTTAGGTCTAATTTCAAACTATTGCATCTAGTAACGAACAAAATTGAACAAAAATTAAAGGACTGCGCGTTACTTACAACTTGACAAAAAATGAAAATTCAATCAATTTTTGCCTCACCAGAAAAATTTGGCAAAGTACACAAAAAAATTTTCAGACAAATATCAATTTTTTTCCATATTTCTAGATCTAATTTCAAACTATTGCATCTAGTAACGAACAAAATTGAACAAATATTGAAGGACTGCGCGTTACTTTCAACTTGTCAAAAAAGGAAAACTCAATCAATTTTTCCTCGCCAGAAAAATTTGTCAAAATGCACAAAAAAATTTTCGGAACTAATATCAATTATTTTCCACATTTCTAGATCTAATTTTAAACTATTGCATCTAGTAACGAACAAAATTGAACAAAAATTAAAGGACTGCGCGTTACTTTCAACTTGTCAAAAAATGAAAATTCAATCAATTTTTGCCTCGCCAGAAAAATTTGGCAAAATGGACAAAAAAATATTCAGACAAATATCATATATTTTCCATATTTTTAGATCTAATTTCAAACTATTGCATCTAGTAACGAACAAAATTGAACAAAAATTGAAGGACTGCGCGTTACTTTCAACTTGTCAAAAAATGAAAATTCAATCAATTTTTGCCTCGCCAGAAAAATTTGGCAAAATGGACAAAAAAATATTCAGACAAATATTATATATTTTCCATATTTTAAGATCTAATTTTAAACTATTGTATCTAGTAACGAACAAAATTGAACAAAAATTGAAGGACTGCGCGTTACTTTCAACTTGACAAAAAATGAAAATTCAATCAATTTTTTGCCTCACCAGAAAAATTTGGCAAAATGGACAAAAAAATGTTTAGACAAATATCATATATTTTCCATATTCTTAGATCTAATTTCAAACTTTTTTTCAATTAACGAGCAAAATTGAACAAAAATTGAAGGACTGCGCGTTACTTTTAACTTGTCAAAAAAGGAAAATTCAATCAATTTTTGCCTCGCCAGAAAAATTTGTCAAAATGGACAAAAAAATATTCAGACAAATATTATATATTTTCCATATTTTTAGATCTTATTTCAAACTATTGTATCTAGTAACAAACAAAATTGAACAAAAATTGAAGGACTGCGCGTTACTTTCAACTTGACAAAAGATGAAAATTCAATCAATTTTTGCCTCACCAGAAAAATTTGGCAAAATGGACAATAAAATATTCAGTCAAATATCATATATTTTCCTTTTTTTTAGATCTAATTTCAAACTATTGCATCAAGTAACGAACAAAATTGAACAAAAATTAAAGGACTGCGCGTTACTTTTCACTTGTCAAAAAAGGAAAATTCAATCAATTTTTGCCTCGCCAGAAAAATTTGGCAAAATGGACAAAAAAATATTCAGACAAATATTATATATTTTCCATATTTTTAGATCTTATTTCAAACTATTGTATCTAGTAACAAACAAAATCGAACAAAAATTGAAGGACTGCGCGTTACTTTCAACTTGACAAAAAATAAAAATTTAATCAATTTTTGCCTCGCCAGAAAAATTTGGCAAAATGGACAAAAAAATATTCAGACAAATATCATATATTTTCCATATTTTTAGATCTAATTTCAAACTATTGCATCTAGTAACGAACAAAATTGAACAAAAATTGAAGGACTGCGCGTTACTTTCAACTTGTCAAAAAATGAAAATTCCATCAATTTTTGCCTCGCCAGAAAAATTTGGCAAAATGGACAAAAAAATATTCAGACAAATATCATATATTTTCCATATTTCTAGATCTAATTTCAAACTATTGCATCTAGTAACGAACAAAATTGAACAAAAATTGAAGCACTGCGCGTTACTTTCAACTTGTCACAAAATGAAAATTCAATCAATTTTTGCCTCGCCAGAAAAATTTGGCAAAATGGACAAAAAAATATTCAGACAAATATCATATATTTTCCATATTTCTAGATCTAATTTCAAACTATTTTATCTATTAACGAACAAAATTAAACAAAAATCAAAGGACTGCGCGTTACTTTCAACTAGTCAAAAAATGAAAATTCATTTAATTTTTGCCTCGCCAGAAAAATTTGGCAAAATGGACAAAAAAATATTCAGACAAATATCATATATTTTCCATATTTTAAGATCTAATTTCAAACTATTGCATCTAGTAACGAACAAAATTGAACAAATATTGAAGGACTGCGCGTTACTTTTAACTTGTCAAAAAAGGAAAATTCAATCAATTTTTGCCTCGCCAGAAAAATTTGTCAAAATGCACAAAAAAATTTTCGGAACAAATATCAATTATTTTCCACATTTCTAGATCTAATTTTGAAACTATTGCATCTAGTAACGAACAAAATTGAACAAAAATTGAAGGACTGCGCGTTACTTTCAACTTGTCAAAAAAGGAAAATTCAATCAATTTTTGCCTCGCCAGAAAAATTTGGCAAAATGGACAAAAAAATATTCAGACAAATATTATATATTTTCCATATTTTTAGATCTAATTTCAAACTATTGTATCTAGTAACAAACAAAATTAAACAAAAATTGAAGGACTGCGCGTTACTTTCAACTTGACAAAAAATGAAAATTCAATTAATTTTTGCCTCACCAGAAAAATTTGGCAAAATGGACAAAAAAATGTTTAGACAAATATCATATATTTTCCATATTCTTAGATCTAATTTCAAACTTTTTATCAATTAACGAGCAAAACTGAACAAAAATTAAAGGACTGCGCGTTACTTTCAATTTGACAAAAAATAAAAATTCAATCAATTTTTGCCTCGCCAGAAAAATTTGGCAAAATGGACAAAAAAATATTCAGACAAATATCATATATTTTCCATATTTTTAGATCTAATTTCAAACTATTGCATCTGGTAACGAACAAAATTGAACAAAAATTGAAGGACTGCGCGTTACTTTCAACTTGTCAAAAAATGAAAATTCAATCAATTTTTGCCTCGCCAGAAAAATTTGGCAAAATGGACAAAAAAATATTCAGACAAATATCATATATTTTCCATATTTCTAGATCTTATTTTAAACTATTGCATCTAGTAACGAACAAAATTGAACAAAAATTGAAGGACTGCGCGTTACTTTCAACTTGTCAAAAAATGAAAATTCAATCAATTTTTGCCTCGCCAGAAAAATTTGGCAAAATGGACAAAAAAATATTCAGACAAATATCATATATTTTCCATATTTCTAGATCTAATTTTAAACTATTTCATCTATTAACGAACAAAATTAAACAAAAATCAAAGGACTGCGCGTTACTTTCAACTAGTCAAAAAATGAAAATTCAATCAATTTTTGCCTCGCCAGAATAATTTTGCAAAATACACAAAAAAATTTTCAGACAAATATCAATTATTTTCCATATTTCTAGATCTAATTTTAAACTATTGCATCTAGTAACAAACAAAATTAAACAAAAATTGAAGGACTGCGCGTTACTTTCAACTTGTCAAAAAATGAAAATTCATTCAATTTTTGCCTCGCCAGAAAAATTTGGCAAAATGGACAAAAAAATATTCAGACAAATATCATATATTTTCCATATTTTAAGATCTAATTTTAAACTATGGCATCTAGTAACAAACAAAATTGAACAAATATTGAAGGACTGCGCGTTACTTTTAACTTGTCAAAAAAGAAAAATTCAATCAATTTTTGCCTCGCCAGAAAAATTTGTCAAAATGCACAAAAAAATTTTCGGAACAAATATCAATTATTTTCCACATTTCTAGATCTAATTTTGAAACTATTGCATCTAGTAACGAACAAAATTGAACAAAAATTAAAG
This sequence comes from Ganaspis brasiliensis, assembly GCA_037103525.1. Taxonomy (NCBI): domain Eukaryota; kingdom Metazoa; phylum Arthropoda; class Insecta; order Hymenoptera; family Figitidae; genus Ganaspis; species Ganaspis brasiliensis. The sequence goes on from JAZKLR010000662.1 coordinate 35,293, forward strand.
GACTGCATGTTGCTTTCAACTTGTCAAAAAAGGAAAATTCAATCAATTTTTGCCTCGCCAGAAAAATTTGGCAAAATGGACAAAAAAATTTTCGGAACTCATATCAATTATTTTCCACATTTCTAGATCTAATTTTAAACTATTGCATCTAGTAACGAACAAAATTGAACAAAAATTGAAGGACTGCGCGTTACTTTCAACTTGTCAAAAAATGAAAATTCAATCAATTTTTGCCTCGCCAGAAAAATTTGGCAAAATGGACAAAAAAATATTCAGACAAATATCATATATTTTCCATATTTTTAGATCTAATTTCAAACTATTGCATCTAGTAACGAACAAAATTGAACAAAAATTGAAGGACTGCGCGTTACTTTCAACTTGTCAAAAAATGAAAATTCAATCAATTTTTGCCTCGCCAGAAAAATTTGGCAAAATGGACAAAAAAATATTCAGACAAATATTATATATTTTCCATATTTTAAGATCTAATTTTAAACTATTGTATCTAGTAACGAACAAAATTGAACAAAAATTGAAGGACTGCGCGTTACTTTCCACTTGACAAAAAATGAAAATTCAATCAATTTTTTGCCTCACCAGAAAAATTTGGCAAAATGGACAAAAAAATGTTTAGACAAATATCATATATTTTCCATATTCTTAGATCTAATTTCAAACTTTTTTTCAATTAACGAGCAAAATTGAACAAAAATTGAAGGACTGCGCGTTACTTTCAACTTGTCAAAAAAGGAAAATTCAATCAATTTTTGCCTCGCCAGAAAAATTTGGCAAAATGGACAAAAAAATATTCGGAACAAATATCAATTATTTTCCACATTTCTAGATCTAATTTTGAAACTATTGCATCTAGTAACGAACAAAATTGAACAAAAATTAAAGGACTGCGCGTTACTTTTCACTTGTCAAAAAAGGAAAATTCAATCAATTTTTGCCTCGCCAGAAAAATTTGTCAAAATGCACAAAAAAAATTTTCGGAACAAATATCAATTATTTTCCACATTTCTAGATCTAATTTCAAACTATTGCATCTAGTAACGAACAAAATTGAACAAATATTGAAGGACTGCGCGTTACTTTTAACTTGTCAAAAAAGGAAAGTTCAATCAATTTTTGCCTCGCCAGAAAAATTTGTCAAAATGCACAAAAAAATTTTCGGAACAAATATCAATTATTTTCCACATTTCTAGATCTAATTTTGAAACTATTGCATCTAGTAACGAACAAAATTGAACAAAAATTGAAGGACTGCGCGTTACTTTCAACTTGTCAAAAAAGGAAAATTCAATCAATTTTTGCCTCGCCAGAAAAATTTGGCAAAATGGACAAAAAAATATTCAGACAAATATTATATATTTTCCATATTTTTAGATCTTATTTCAAACTATTGTATCTAGTAACAAACAAAATTGAACAAAAATTGAAGGACTGCGCGTTACTTTCAACTTGACAAAAAATAAAAATTCAATCAATTTTTTGCCTCACCAGAAAAATTTGGCAAAATGGACAAAAAAATGTTTAGACAAATATCATATATTTTCCATATTCTTAGATCTAATTTCAAACTTTTTTTCAATTAACGAGCAAAATTGAACAAAAATTGAAGGACTGCGCGTTACTTTCAACTTGTCAAAAAAGGAAAATTCAATCAATTTTTGCCTCGCCAGAAAAATTTGGCAAAATGGACAAAAAAATATTCAGACAAATATTATATATTTTCCATATTTTTAGATCTTATTTCAAACTATTGTATCTAGTAACAAACAAAATTGAACAAAAATTGAAGGACTGCGCGTTACTTTCAACTTGACAAAAGATGAAAATTCAATCAATTTTTGCCTCACCAGAAAAATTTGGCAAAATGGACAATAAAATATTCAGTCAAATATCATATATTTTCCATATTGTTAGATCTAATTTCAAACTATTGCATCAAGAAACGAACAAAATTGAACAAAAATTAAAGGACTGCGCGTTACTTTTCACTTGTCAAAAAAGGAAAATTCAATCAATTTTTGCCTCGCCAGAAAAATTTGGCAAAGTACACAAAAAAATTTTCAGACAATTATCAATTTTTTTCCATATTTCTAGATCTAATTTCAAACTATTGCATCTAGTAACGAACAAAATTAAACAAATATTGAAGGACTGCGCGTTACTTTCAACTTGTCAAAAAAGGAAAATTCAATCAATTTTTGACTCGCCAGAATAATTTTGCAAAATACAGAAAAAAATTTTCAGACAAATATCAATTATTTTCCATATTTCTAGATCTAATTTTAAACTATTGCATCTAGTAACGAACAAAATTGAACAAAAATTGAAGGACTGCGCGTTACTTTCAATTTGACAAAGAATGAAAATTCAATCAATTTTTGCCTCGCCAGAAAAATTTGGCAAAATGGACAAAAAAATTTTCAGACAAATATCATATATTTTCCATATTTTTAGGTCTAATTTCAAACTATTGCATCTAGTAACGAACAAAATTGAACAAAAATTGAAGGACTGCGCGTTACTTTTAACTTGTCAAAAAAGGAAAATTCAATCAATTTTTGCCTCGCCAGAAAAATTTGTCAAAATGCACAAAAAAATTTTCAGACAAATGTCAATTATTTTCCATATTTCTAGATCTAATTTCAAACTATTGCATCTAGTAACGAACAAAATTAAACAAATATTGAAGGACTGCGCGTTACTTTCAACTTGTCAAAAAAGGAAAATTCAATCAATTTTTGACTCGCCAGAATAATTTTGCAAAATACACACAAAAATTTTCAGACAAATATCAATTATTTTCCATATTTCTAGATCTAATTTCAAACTTTTTCATCTAGTAACGAATAAAATTAAACAAAAATTGAAGGACTGCGCGTTACTTTCAACTTGTCAAAAAATGAAAATTTAATCAACTTTTGCCTCCCAAGACAAATTTGGCCAAATGCACAAAAAAATTATCAGACAAATATCAATTATTTTCCATATTTCTAGATCTAATTTCAAACTATTTCATCAATTAACGAACAAAATTAAACAAAAATCAAAGGACTGCGCGTTACTTTCAACTAGTCAAAAAATGAAAATTCAATCAATTTTTGCCTCGCCAGAATAATTTTGCAAAATACACAAAAAAATTTTCAGACAAATATCAATTATTTTCCATATTTCTAGATCTAATTTTAAACTATTGCATCTAGTAACGAACAAAATTGAACAAAAATTGAAGGACTGCGCGTTACTTTTAATTTGACAAAGAATGAAAATTCAATCAATTTTTGCCTCGCCAGAAAAATTTGGCAAAATGGACAAAAAAATTTTCAGACAAATATATATTTTCCATATTTTTAGGTCTAATTTCAAACTATTGCATCTAGTAACGAACAAAATTGAACAAAAATTAAAGGACTGCGCGTTACTTACAACTTGACAAAAAATGAAAATTCAATCAATTTTTGCCTCACCAGAAAAATTTGGCAAAGTACACAAAAAAATTTTCAGACAAATATCAATTTTTTTCCATATTTCTAGATCTAATTTCAAACTATTGCATCTAGTAACGAACAAAATTGAACAAATATTGAAGGACTGCGCGTTACTTTCAACTTGTCAAAAAAGGAAAACTCAATCAATTTTTGCCTCGCCAGAAAAATTTGTCAAAATGCACAAAAAAATTTTCGGAACTAATATCAATTATTTTCCACATTTCTAGATCTAATTTTAAACTATTGCATCTAGTAACGAACAAAATTGAACAAAAATTAAAGGACTGCGCGTTACTTTCAACTTGTCAAAAAATGAAAATTCAATCAATTTTTGCCTCGCCAGAAAAATTTGGCAAAATGGACAAAAAAATATTCAGACAAATATCATATATTTTCCATATTTTTAGATCTAATTTCAAACTATTGCATCTAGTAACGAACAAAATTGAACAAAAATTGAAGGACTGCGCGTTACTTTCAACTTGTCAAAAAATGAAAATTCAATCAATTTTTGCCTCGCCAGAAAAATTTGGCAAAATGGACAAAAAAATATTCAGACAAATATTATATATTTTCCATATTTTAAGATCTAATTTTAAACTATTGTATCTAGTAACGAACAAAATTGAACAAAAATTGAAGGACTGCGCGTTACTTTCAACTTGACAAAAAATGAAAATTCAATCAATTTTTTGCCTCACCAGAAAAATTTGGCAAAATGGACAAAAAAATGTTTAGACAAATATCATATATTTTCCATATTCTTAGATCTAATTTCAAACTTTTTTTCAATTAACGAGCAAAATTGAACAAAAATTGAAGGACTGCGCGTTACTTTTAACTTGTCAAAAAAGGAAAATTCAATCAATTTTTGCCTCGCCAGAAAAATTTGTCAAAATGGACAAAAAAATATTCAGACAAATATTATATATTTTCCATATTTTTAGATCTTATTTCAAACTATTGTATCTAGTAACAAACAAAATTGAACAAAAATTGAAGGACTGCGCGTTACTTTCAACTTGACAAAAGATGAAAATTCAATCAATTTTTGCCTCACCAGAAAAATTTGGCAAAATGGACAATAAAATATTCAGTCAAATATCATATATTTTCCTTTTTTTTAGATCTAATTTCAAACTATTGCATCAAGTAACGAACAAAATTGAACAAAAATTAAAGGACTGCGCGTTACTTTTCACTTGTCAAAAAAGGAAAATTCAATCAATTTTTGCCTCGCCAGAAAAATTTGGCAAAATGGACAAAAAAATATTCAGACAAATATTATATATTTTCCATATTTTTAGATCTTATTTCAAACTATTGTATCTAGTAACAAACAAAATCGAACAAAAATTGAAGGACTGCGCGTTACTTTCAACTTGACAAAAAATAAAAATTTAATCAATTTTTGCCTCGCCAGAAAAATTTGGCAAAATGGACAAAAAAATATTCAGACAAATATCATATATTTTCCATATTTTTAGATCTAATTTCAAACTATTGCATCTAGTAACGAACAAAATTGAACAAAAATTGAAGGACTGCGCGTTACTTTCAACTTGTCAAAAAATGAAAATTCCATCAATTTTTGCCTCGCCAGAAAAATTTGGCAAAATGGACAAAAAAATATTCAGACAAATATCATATATTTTCCATATTTTAAGATCTAATTTCAAACTATTGCATCTAGTAACGAACAAAATTGAACAAATATTGAAGGACTGCGCGTTACTTTTAACTTGTCAAAAAAGGAAAATTCAATCAATTTTTGCCTCGCCAGAAAAATTTGTCAAAATGCACAAAAAAATTTTCGGAACAAATATCAATTATTTTCCACATTTCTAGATCTAATTTTGAAACTATTGCATCTAGTAACGAACAAAATTGAACAAAAATTGAAGGACTGCGCGTTACTTTCAACTTGTCAAAAAAGGAAAATTCAATCAATTTTTGCCTCGCCAGAAAAATTTGGCAAAATGGACAAAAAAATATTCAGACAAATATTATATATTTTCCATATTTTTAGATCTAATTTCAAACTATTGTATCTAGTAACAAACAAAATTAAACAAAAATTGAAGGACTGCGCGTTACTTTCAACTTGACAAAAAATGAAAATTCAATTAATTTTTGCCTCACCAGAAAAATTTGGCAAAATGGACAAAAAAATGTTTAGACAAATATCATATATTTTCCATATTCTTAGATCTAATTTCAAACTTTTTATCAATTAACGAGCAAAACTGAACAAAAATTAAAGGACTGCGCGTTACTTTCAATTTGACAAAAAATAAAAATTCAATCAATTTTTGCCTCGCCAGAAAAATTTGGCAAAATGGACAAAAAAATATTCAGACAAATATCATATATTTTCCATATTTTTAGATCTAATTTCAAACTATTGCATCTGGTAACGAACAAAATTGAACAAAAATTGAAGGACTGCGCGTTACTTTCAACTTGTCAAAAAATGAAAATTCAATCAATTTTTGCCTCGCCAGAAAAATTTGGCAAAATGGACAAAAAAATATTCAGACAAATATCATATATTTTCCATATTTCTAGATCTTATTTTAAACTATTGCATCTAGTAACGAACAAAATTGAACAAAAATTGAAGGACTGCGCGTTACTTTCAACTTGTCAAAAAATGAAAATTCAATCAATTTTTGCCTCGCCAGAAAAATTTGGCAAAATGGACAAAAAAATATTCAGACAAATATCATATATTTTCCATATTTCTAGATCTAATTTCAAACTATTTCATCTATTAACGAACAAAATTAAACAAAAATCAAAGGACTGCGCGTTACTTTCAACTAGTCAAAAAATGAAAATTCAATCAATTTTTGCCTCGCCAGAATAATTTTGCAAAATACACAAAAAAATTTTCAGACAAATATCAATTATTTTCCATATTTCTAGATCTAATTTTGAAACTATTGCATCTAGTAACGAACAAAATTGAACAAAAATTGAAGGACTGCGCGTTACTTTCAACTTGTCAAAAAAGGAAAATTCAATCAATTTTTGCCTCGCCAGAAAAATTTGGCAAAATGGACAAAAAAATATTCAGACAAATATTATATATTTTCCATATTTTTAGATCTAATTTCAAACTATTGTATCTAGTAACAAACAAAATTAAACAAAAATTGAAGGACTGCGCGTTACTTTCAACTTGACAAAAAATGAAAATTCAATTAATTTTTGCCTCACCAGAAAAATTTGGCAAAATGGACAAAAAAATGTTTAGACAAATATCATATATTTTCCATATTCTTAGATCTAATTTCAAACTTTTTATCAATTAACGAGCAAAACTGAACAAAAATTAAAGGACTGCGCGTTACTTTCAATTTGACAAAAAATAAAAATTCAATCAATTTTTGCCTCGCCAGAAAAATTTGGCAAAATGGACAAAAAAATATTCAGACAAATATCATATATTTTCCATATTTTTAGATCTAATTTCAAACTATTGCATCTGGTAACGAACAAAATTGAACAAAAATTGAAGGACTGCGCGTTACTTTCAACTTGTCAAAAAATGAAAATTCAATCAATTTTTGCCTCGCCAGAAAAATTTGGCAAAATGGACAAAAAAATATTCAGACAAATATCATATATTTTCCATATTTCTAGATCTTATTTTAAACTATTGCATCTAGTAACGAACAAAATTGAACAAAAATTGAAGGACTGCGCGTTACTTTCAACTTGTCAAAAAATGAAAATTCAATCAATTTTTGCCTCGCCAGAAAAATTTGGCAAAATGGACAAAAAAATATTCAGACAAATATCATATATTTTCCATATTTCTAGATCTAATTTCAAACTATTTCATCTATTAACGAACAAAATTAAACAAAAATCAAAGGACTGCGCGTTACTTTCAACTAGTCAAAAAATGAAAATTCAATCAATTTTTGCCTCGCCAGAATAATTTTGCAAAATACACAAAAAAATTTTCAGACAAATATCAATTATTTTCCATATTTCTAGATCTAATTTTAAACTATTGCATCTAGTAACAAACAAAATTAAACAAAAATTGAAGGACTGCGCGTTACTTTCAACTTGTCAAAAAATGAAAATTCATTCAATTTTTGCCTCGCCAGAAAAATTTGGCAAAATGGACAAAAAAATATTCAGACAAATATCATATATTTTCCATATTTTAAGATCTAATTTTAAACTATGGCATCTAGTAACAAACAAAATTGAACAAATATTGAAGGACTGCGCGTTACTTTTAACTTGTCAAAAAAGAAAAATTCAATCAATTTTTGCCTCGCCAGAAAAATTTGTCAAAATGCACAAAAAAATTTTCGGAACAAATATCAATTATTTTCCACATTTCTAGATCTAATTTTGAAACTATTGCATCTAGTAACGAACAAAATTGAACAAAAATTAAAGGACTGCATGTTGCTTTCAACTTGTCAAAAAAGGAAAATTCAATCAATTTTTGCCTCGCCAGAAAAATTTGGCAAAATGGACAAAAAAATTTTCGGAACTCATATCAATTATTTTCCACATTTCTAGATCTAATTTTAAACTATTGCATCTAGTAACGAACAAAATTGAACAAAAATTGAAGGACTGCGCGTTACTTTCAACTTGTCAAAAAATGAAAATTCAATCAATTTTTGCCTCGCCAGAAAAATTTGGCAAAATGGACAAAAAAATATTCAGACAAATATCATATATTTTCCATATTTTTAGATCTAATTTCAAACTATTGCATCTAGTAACGAACAAAATTGAACAAAAATTGAAGGACTGCGCGTTACTTTCAACTTGTCAAAAAATGAAAATTCAATCAATTTTTGCCTCGCCAGAAAAATTTGGCAAAATGGACAAAAAAATATTCAGACAAATATTATATATTTTCCATATTTTAAGATCTAATTTTAAACTATTGTATCTAGTAACGAACAAAATTGAACAAAAATTGAAGGACTGCGCGTTACTTTCAACTTGACAAAAAATGAAAATTCAATCAATTTTTTGCCTCACCAGAAAAATTTGGCAAAATGGACAAAAAAATGTTTAGACAAATATCATATATTTTCCATATTCTTAGATCTAATTTCAAACTTTTTTTCAATTAACGAGCAAAATTGAACAAAAATTGAAGGACTGCGCGTTACTTTCAACTTGTCAAAAAAGGAAAATTCAATCAATTTTTGCCTCGCCAGAAAAATTTGGCAAAATGGACAAAAAAATATTCAGACAAATATCATATATTTTCCATATTTTAAGATCTAATTTCAAACTATTGCATCTAGTAACGAACAAAATTGAACAAATATTGAAGGACTGCGCGTTACTTTTAACTTGTCAAAAAAGGAAAATTCAATCAATTTTTGCCTCGCCAGAAAAATTTGTCAAAATGCACAAAAAAATTTTCGGAACAAATATCAATTATTTTCCACATTTCTAGATCTAATTTTGAAACTATTGCATCTAGTAACGAACAAAATTGAACAAAAATTAAAGGACTGCGCGTTACTTTTCACTTGTCAAAAAAGGAAAATTCAATCAATTTTTGCCTCGCCAGAAAAATTTGTCAAAATGCACAAAAAAAATTTTCGGAACAAATATCAATTATTTTCCACATTTCTAGATCTAATTTCAAACTATTGCATCTAGTAACGAACAAAATTGAACAAATATTGAAGGACTGCGCGTTACTTTTAACTTGTCAAAAAAGGAAAGTTCAATCAATTTTTGCCTCGCCAGAAAAATTTGTCAAAATGCACAAAAAAATTTTCGGAACAAATATCAATTATTTTCCACATTTCTAGATCTAATTTTGAAACTATTGCATCTAGTAACGAACAAAATTGAACAAAAATTGAAGGACTGCGCGTTACTTTCAACTTGTCAAAAAAGGAAAATTCAATCAATTTTTGCCTCGCCAGAAAAATTTGGCAAAATGGACAAAAAAATATTCAGACAAATATTATATATTTTCCATATTTTTAGATCTTATTTCAAACTATTGTATCTAGTAACAAACAAAATTGAACAAAAATTGAAGGACTGCGCGTTACTTTCAACTTGACAAAAAATAAAAATTCAATCAATTTTTGCCTCGCCAGAAAAATTTGGCAAAATGGACAAAAAAATATTCAGACAAATATCATATATTTTCCATATTTTTAGATCTTATTTCAAACTATTGCATCTAGTAACGAACAAAATTGAACAAAAATTGAAGGACTGCGCGTTACTTTCAACTTGTCAAAAAATGAAAATTCCATCAATTTTTGCCTCGCCAGAAAAATTTGGCAAAATGGACAAAAAAATATTCAGACAAATATCATATATTTTCCATATTTCTAGATCTAATTTCAAACTATTGCATTTAGTAACGAACAAAATTGAACAAAAATTGAAGCACTGCGCGTTACTTTCAACTTGTCAAAAAATGAAAATTCAATCAATTTTTGCCTCGCCAGAAAAATTTGGCAAAATGGACAAAAAAATATTCAGACAAATATCATATATTTTCCATATTTCTAGATCTAATTTCGAACTATTTTATCTATTAACGAACAAAATTAAACAAAAATCAAAGGACTGCGCGTTACTTTCAACTAGTCAAAAAATGAAAATTCATTTAATTTTTGCCTCGCCAGAAAAATTTGGCAAAATGGACAAAAAAATATTCAGACAAATATCATATATTTTCCATATTTTAAGATCTAATTTCAAACTATTGCATCTAGTAACGAACAAAATTGAACAAATATTGAAGGACTGCGCGTTACTTTTAACTTGTCAAAAAAGGAAAATTCAATCAATTTTTGCCTCGCCAGAAAAATTTGTCAAAATGCACAAAAAAATTTTCGGAACAAATATCAATTATTTTCCACATTTCTAGATCTAATTTTGAAACTATTGCATCTAGTAACGAACAAAATTGAACAAAAATTGAAGGACTGCGCGTTACTTTCAACTTGTCAAAAAAGGAAACTTCAATCAATTTTTGCCTCGCCAGAAAAATTTGGCAAAATGGACAAAAAAATATTCAGACAAATATTATATATTTTCCATATTTTTAGATCTAATTTCAAACTATTGTATCTAGTAACAAACAAAATTGAACAAAAATTGAAGGACTGCGCGTTACTTTCAACTTGACAAAAAATGAAAATTCAATCAATTTTTGCCTCACCAGAAAAATTTGGCAAAATGGACAAAAAAATGTTTAGACAAATATCATATATTTTCCATATTCTTAGATCTAATTTCAAACTTTTTATCAATTAACGAGCAAAACTAAACAAAAATTAAAGGACTGCGCGTTACTTTCAATTTGACAAAAAATAAAAATTCAATCAATTTTTGCCTCACAAGAAAAATTTGGCAAAATACACAAAAAAATTTTCAGACAAATATCATATATTTTCCATATTTCTAGATCTAATTTCAAACTTTTTCATCTAGTAATGAATAAAATTAAACAAAAATTGAAGGACTGCGCGTTACTTTCAACTTGTCAAAAAATGAAAATTCAATCAATTTTTGCCGCGCCAGAAAAATTTGGCAAAATGGACAAAAAAATATTCAGACAAATATCATATATTTTCCATATTTTTAGATCTAATTTCAAACTATTGCATCAAGAAACGAACAAAATTGAACAAAAATTAAAGGACTGCGCGTTACTTTTCACTTGTCAAAAAAGGAAAATTCAATCAATTTTTGCCTCGCCAGAAAAATTTGTCAAAATGCACAAAAAAATTTTCAGACAAATGTCAATTATTTTCCATATTTCTAGATCTAATTTCAAACTATTTCATCAATTAACGAACAAAATTAAACAAAAATCAAAAGACTGCGCGTTACTTTCAACTAGTCAAAAAATGAAAATTCAATCAATTTTTGCCTCGCCAGAATAATTTTGCAAAATACACAAAAAAATTTTCAGACAAATATCAATTATTTTCCATATTTCTAGATCTAATTTTAAACTATTGCATCTAGTAACGAACAAAATTGAACAAAAATTGAAGGACTGCGCGTTACTTTCAACTTGACAAAAAATAAAAATTCAATCAATTTTTGCCTCGCCAGAAAAATTTGGCAAAATGGACAAAAAAATATTCAGACAAATATCATATATTTTCCATATTTTTAGATCTAATTTCAAACTATTGCATCTAGTAACGAACAAAATTGAACAAAAATTGAAGGACTGCACGTTACTTTCAACTTGTCAAAAAATGAAAATTCAATCAATTTTTGCCTCGCCAGAAAAATTTGGCAAAATGGACAAAAAAATATTCAGACAAATATCATATATTTTCCATATTTCTAGATCTAATTTTAAACTATTGCATCTAGTAACGAACAAAATTGAACAAAAATTGAAGGACTGCGCGTTACTTTCAACTTGTCAAAAAATGAAAATTCAATCAATTTTTGCCTCGTTAGAAAAATTTGGCAAAATGGACAAAAAAATATTCAGACAAATATCATATATTTTCCATATTTCTAGATCTAATTTCAAACTATTTCATCTATTAACGAACAAAATTAAACAAAAATCAAAGGACTGCGCGTTACTTTCAACTAGTCAAAAAATGAAAATTCAATCAATTTTTGCCTCGCCAGAATAATTTTGCAAAATACACAAAAAAATTTTCAGACAAATATCAATTATTTTCCATATTTTTAGATCTAATTTTAAACTATTGCATCTAGTAACAAACAAAATTAAACAAATATTGAAGGACTGCGCGTTACTTTTAACTTGTCAAAAAAGGAAAATTCAATCAATTTTTGCCTCGCCAGAAAAATTTGTCAAAATGCACAAAAAAATTTTCGGAACAAATATCAATTATTTTCTACATTTCTAGATCTAATTTTGAAACTATTGCATCTAGTAACGAACAAAATTGAACGAAAATTGAAGGACTGCGCGTTACTTTCAACTTGTCAAAAAAGGAAAATTCAATCAATTTTTGCCTCGCCAGAAACATTTGGCAAAATGGACAAAAAAATATTCAGACAAATATTATATATTTTCCATATGTTTAGATCTAATTTCAAACTATTGTATCTAGTAACAAACAAAATTGAACAAAAATTGAAGGACTGCGCGTTACTTTTATCTTGACAAAAAATGAAAATTCAATCAATTTTTGCCTCACCAGAAAAATTTGTCAAAATACACAAAAAAATTTTCAGACAAATATCAATTATTTTCCATATTTCTAGATCTAATTTCAAACTATTGCATCAAGTAACGAACAAAATTGAACAAAAATTAAAGGACTGCATGTTACTTTCAACTTGTCAAAAAAGGAAAATTCAATCAATTTTTGCCTCGCCAGAAAAATTTGGCAAAATGGACAAAAAAATATTTAGACAAATATTATATATTTTCCATATTTTTAGATCTTATTTCAAACTATTGTATCTAGTAACAAACAAAATTGAACAAAAATTGAAGGACTGCGCGTTACTTTCAACTTGACAAAAAATAAAAATTCAATCAATTTTTGCCTCGCCAGAAAAATTTGGCAAAATGGACAAAAAAATATTCAGACAAATATCATATATTTTCCATATTTTTAGATCTAATTTCAAACTATTGCATCTAGTAACGAACAAAATTGAACAAAAATTGAAGGACTGCGCGTTACTTTCAACTTGTCAAAAAATGAAAATTCAATCAATTTTTGCCTCGCTAGAAAAATTTGGCAAAATGGACAAAAAAATATTCAGACAAATATCATATATTTTCCATATTTTTAGATCTAATTTCAAACTATTGCATCTAGTAACGAACAAAATTGAACAAAAATTGAAGGACTGCGCGTTACTTTCAACTTGACAAAAAATGAAAATTCAATCAATTTTTGCCTCACCAGAAAAATTTGGCAAAATGGACAAAAAAATGTTTAGACAAATATAATATATTTTCCATATTCTTAGATCTAATTTCAAACTTTTTATCAATTAACGAGCAAATCTAAACAAAAATTAAAGGACTGCGCGTTACTTTCAATTTGACAAAAAATAAAAATTCAATCAATTTTTGCCTCACAAGAAAAATTTGGCAAAATACAGAAAAAAAATTTTCAGACAAATATCATATATTTTCCATATTTCTAGATCTAATTTCAAACTTTTTCATCTAGTAACGAATAAAATTAAACAAAAATTGAAGGACTGCGCGTTACTTTCAACTTGTCAAAAAATGAAAATTCAATCAATTTTTGCCGCGCCAGAAAAATTTGGCAAAATGGACAAAAAAATATTCAGACAAATATCATATATTTTCCATATTTTTAGATCTAATTTCAAACTATTGCATCAAGAAACGAACAAAATTGAACAAAAATTAAAGGACTGCGCGTTACTTTTCACTTGTCAAAAAAGGAAAATTCAATCAATTTTTGCCTCGCCAGAAAAATTTGTCAAAATGCACAAAAAAATTTTCAGACAAATGTCAATTATTTTCCATATTTCTAGATCTAATTTCAAACTATTTCATCAATTAACGAACAAAATTAAACAAAAATCAAAAGACTGCGCGTTACTTTCAACTAGTCAAAAAATGAAAATTCAATCAATTTTTGCCTCGCCAGAATAATTTTGCAAAATACACAAAAAAATTTTCAGACAAATATCAATTATTTTCCATATTTCTAGATCTAATTTTAAACTATTGCATCTAGTAACGAACAAAATTGAACAAAAATTGAAGGACTGCGCGTTACTTTCAACTTGACAAAAAATAAAAATTCAATCAATTTTTGCCTCGCCAGAAAAATTTGGCAAAATGGACAAAAAAATATTCAGACAAATATCATATATTTTCCATATTTTTAGATCTAATTTCAAACTATTGCATCTAGTAACGAACAAAATTGAACAAAAATTGAAGGACTGCGCGTTACTTTCAACTTGTCAAAAAATGAAAATTCAATCAATTTTTGCCTCGCCAGAAAAATTTGGCAAAATGGACAAAAAAATATTCAGACAAATATCATATATTTTCCATATTTCTAGATCTAATTTTAAACTATTGCATCTAGTAACGAACAAAATTGAACAAAAATTGAAGGACTGCGCGTTACTTTCAACTTGTCAAAAAATGAAAATTCAATCAATTTTTGCCTCGTTAGAAAAATTTGGCAAACTGGACAAAAAAATATTCAGACAAATATCATATATTTTCCATATTTCTAGATCTAATTTCAAACTATTTCATCTATTAACGAACAAAATTAAACAAAAATCAAAGGACTGCGCGTTACTTTCAACTAGTCAAAAAATGAAAATTCAATCAATTTTTGCCTCGCCAGAATAATTTTGCAAAATACACAAAAAAATTTTCAGACAAATATCAATTATTTTCCATATTTTTAGATCTAATTTTAAACTATTGCATCTAGTAACAAACAAAATTAAACAAAAATTGAAGGACTGCGCGTTACTTTCAACTTGTCAAAAAATGAAAATTCATTCAATTTTTGCCTCGCCAGAAAAATTTGGCAAAATGGACAAAAAAATATTCAGACAAATATCATATATTTTCCATATTTTAAGATCTAATTTCAAACTATGGCATCTAGTAACGAACAAAATTGAACAAATATTGAAGGACTGCGCGTTACTTTTAACTTGTCAAAAAAGGAAAATTCAATCAATTTTTGCCTCGCCAGAAAAATTTGTCAAAATGCACAAAAAAATTTTCGGAACAAATATCAATTATTTTCTACATTTCTAGATCTAATTTTGAAACTATTGCATCTAGTAACGAACAAAATTGAACGAAAATTGAAGGACTGCGCGTTACTTTCAACTTGTCAAAAAAGGAAAATTCAATCAATTTTTGCCTCGCCAGAAACATTTGGCAAAATGGACAAAAAAATATTCAGACAAATATTATATATTTTCCATATGTTTAGATCTAATTTCAAACTATTGTATCTAGTAACAAACAAAATTGAACAAAAATTGAAGGACTGCGCGTTACTTTTAACTTGACAAAAAATGAAAATTCAATCAATTTTTGCCTCACCAGAAAAATTTGTCAAAATACACAAAAAAATTTTCAGACAAATATCAATTATTTTCCATATTTCTAGATCTAATTTCAAACTATTGCATCAAGTAACGAACAAAATTGAACAAAAATTAAAGGACTGCATGTTACTATCAACTTTTCAAAAAAGGAAAATTCAATCAATTTTTGCCTCGCCAGAAAAATTTGGCAAAATGGACAAAAAAATATTTAGACAAATATTATATATTTTCCATATTTTTAGATCTTATTTCAAACTATTGTATCTAGTAACAAACAAAATTGAACAAAAATTGAAGGACTGCGCGTTACTTTCAACTTGACAAAAAATAAAAATTCAATCAATTTTTGCCTCGCCAGAAAAATTTGGCAAAATGGACAAAAAAATATTCAGACAAATATCATATATTTTCCATATTTTTAGATCTAATTTCAAACTATTGCATCTAGTAACGAACAAAATTGAACAAAAATTGAAGGACTGCGCGTTACTTTCAACTTGTCAAAAAATGAAAATTCAATCAATTTTTGCCTCGCTAGAAAAATTTGGCAAAATGGACAAAAAAATATTCAGACAAATATCATATATTTTCCATATTTTTAGATCTAATTTCAAACTATTGCATCTAGTAACGAACAAAATTGAACAAAAATTGAAGGACTGCGCGTTACTTTCAACTTGACAAAAAATGAAAATTCAATCAATTTTTGCCTCACCAGAAAAATTTGGCAAAATGGACAAAAAAATGTTTAGACAAATATAATATATTTTCCATATTCTTAGATCTAATTTCAAACTTTTTATCAATTAACGAGCAAATCTAAACAAAAATTAAAGGACTGCGCGTTACTTTCAATTTGACAAAAAATAAAAATTCAATCAATTTTTGCCTCACAAGAAAAATTTGGCAAAATACAGAAAAAAAATTTTCAGACAAATATCATATATTTTCCATATTTCTAGATCTAATTTCAAACTTTTTCATCTAGTAACGAATAAAATTAAACAAAAATTGAAGGACTGCGCGTTACTTTCAACTTGTCAAAAAATGAAAATTTAATCAATTTTTGCCGCGCCAGAAAAATTTGGCAAAATGGACAAAAAAATATTCAGACAAATATCATATATTTTCCATATTTTTAGATCTAATTTCAAACTATTGCATCTAGTAACGAACAAAATTGAACAAAAATTGAAGGACTGCGCGTTACTTTCAACTTGTCAAAAAATGAAAATTCATTCAACTTTTGCCTCGCCAGAAAAATTTGGCAAAATGGACAAAAAAATATTCAGACAAATATCATATATTTTCCATATTTTAAGATCAAATTTCAAACTATTGCATCTAGTAACGAACAAAATAGAACAAAAATTGAAGGACTGCGCGTTACTTTCAACTTGTCAAAAAATGAATATTCAATCAATTTTTGCCTCGCCAGAAAAATTTGGCAAAATGGACAAAAAAATATTCAGACAAATATCATATATTTTCCATATTTTTAAATCTAATTTTAAACTATTGCATCTAGTAACGAACAAAATTGAACAAAAATTGAAGTACTGCGCGTTACTTACAACTTGACAAAAAATGAAAATTCAATCAATTTTTGCCTCACCAGAAAAATTTGGCAAAGTACACAAAAAAATTTTCAGACAAATATCAATTTTTTTCCATATTTCTAGATCTAATTTCAAACTATTGCATCTAGTAACGAACAAAATTGAACAAATATTGAAGGACTGCGCGTTACTTTCAACTTGACAAAAAATGAAAATTCAATCAATTTTTGCCTCACCAGAAAAATTTGGCAAAGTACACAAAAAAATTTTCAGACAAATATCAATTTTTTTCCATATTTCTAGATCTAAATTCAAACTATTGCATCTAGTAACGAACAAAATTGAACAAAAATTGAAGGACTGCGCGTTACTTTCAACTTGTCAAAAAATGAAAATTCAATCAATTTTTGCCTCGCCAGAAAAATTTGGCAAAATGGACAAAAAAATATTCAGACAAATATCATATATTTTCCATATTTTTAGATCTAATTTCAAACTATTGCATCTAGTAACGAACAAAATTGAACAAATATTGAAGAACTGCGCGTTACTTTCAACTTGACAAAAAATGAAAATTCAATCAATTTTTGCCTCACCAGAAAAATTTGGCAAAGTACACAAAAAAATTTTCAGACAAATATCAATTTTTTTCCATATTTCTAGATCTAAATTCAAACTATTGCATCTAGTAACGAACAAAATTGAACAAAAATTGAAGGACTGCGCGTTACTTTCAACTTGTCAAAAAATGAAAATTCAATCAATTTTTGCCTCACAAGAAAAATTTGGCAAAATACACAAAAAAATTTTTAGACAAATATCATATATTTTCCATATTTCTAGATCTAATTTCAAACTTTTTCATCTAGTAACGAATAAAATTAAACAAAAATTGAAGGACTGCGCGTTACTTTCAACTTGTCAAAAAATGAAAATTTAATCAACTTTTGCCTCCCAAGACAAATTTGGCCAAATGCACAAAAAAATTATCAGACAAATATCAATTATTTTCCATATTTCTAGATCTAATTTCAAACTATTTCATTAATTAACGAACAAAATTAAACAAAAATCAAAAGACTGCGCGTTACTTTCAACTAGTCAAAAAATGAAAATTCAATCAATTTTTGCCTCGCCAGAATAATTTTGCAAAATACACAAAAAAATTTTCAGACAAATATCAATTATTTTCCATATTTCTAGATCTAATTTTAAACTATTGCATCTAGTAACGAACAAAATTGAACAAAAATTGAAGGACTGCGCGTTACTTTCAATTTGACAAAGAATGAAAATTCAATCAATTTTTGCCTCGCCAGAAAAATTTGGCAAAATGGACAAAAAAATTTTCAGACAAATATCATATATTTTCCATATTTTTAGGTCTAATTTCAAACTATTGCTTCTAGTAACGAACAAAATTGAACAAAAATTGAAGGACTGCGCGTTACTTTCAATTTGACAAAGAATGAAAATTCAATCAATTTTTGCCTCACCAGAAAAATTTGTCAAAATACACAAAAAAATTTTCAGACAAATATCAATTATTTTCCATATTTCTAGATCTAATTTCAAACTATTGTATCTAGTAACAAACAAAATTGAACAAAAATTGAAGGACTGCGCGTTACTTTCAACTTGACAAAAAATAAAAATTCAATCAATTTTTGCCTCGCCAGAAAAATTTGGCAAAATGGACAAAAAAATATTCAGACAAATATCATATATTTTCCATATTTTTAGATCTAATTTCAAACTATTGCATCTAGTAACGAACAAAATTGAACAAAAATTGAAGGACTGCGCGTTACTTTCAACTTGTCAAAAAATGAAAATTCAATCAATTTTTGCCTCGCCAGAAAAATTTGGCAAAATGGACAAAAAAATATTCAGACAAATATCATATATTTTCCATATTTCTAGATCTAATTTCAAACTATTTCATCTATTAACGAACAAAATTAAACAAAAATCAAAGGACTGCGCGTTACTTTCAACTAGTCAAAAAATGAAAATTCAATCAATTTTTGCCTCGCCAGAATAATTTTGCAAAATACACAAAAAAATTTTCAGACAAATATCAATTATTTTCCATATTTCTAGATCTAATTTTAAACTATTGCATCTAGTAACAAACAAAATTAAACAAAAATTGAAGGACTGCGCGTTACTTTCAACTTGTCAAAAAATGAAAATTCAATCAATTTTTGCCTCGCCAGAAAAATTTGGCAAAATGGACAAAAAAATATTCAGACAAATATCATATATTTTCCATATTTTAAGATCTAATTTCAAACTATTGCATCTAGTAACGAACAAAATTGAACAAATATTGAAGGACTGCGCGTTACTTTTAACTTGTCAAAAAAGGAAAATTCAATCAATTTTTGCCTCGCCAGAAAAATTTGTCAAAATGCACAAAAAAATTTTCGGAACAAATATCAATTATTTTCCACATTTCTAGATCTAATTTTGAAACTATTGCATCTAGTAACGAACAAAATTGAACGAAAATTGAAGGACTGCGCGTTACTTTCAACTTGTCAAAAAAGGAAAATTCAATCAATTTTTGCCTCGCCAGAAACATTTGGCAAAATGGACAAAAAAATATTCAGACAAATATTATATATTTTCCATATTTTTAGATCTAATTTCAAACTATTGTATCTAGTAACAAACAAAATTGAACAAAAATTGAAGGACTGCGCGTTACTTTCAACTTTACAAAAAATGAAAATTCAATCAATTATTGCCTCACCAGAAAAATTTGTCAAAATACACAAAAAAATTTTCAGACAAATATCAATTATTTTCCATATTTCTAGATCTAATTTCAAACTATTGCATCAAGTAACGAACAAAATTGAACAAAAATTAAAGGACTGCGCGTTACTTTCAACTTGTCAAAAAAGGAAAATTCAATCAATTTTTGCCTCGCCAGAAAAATTTGGCAAAATGGACAAAAAATTATTCAGACAAATATTATATATTTTCCATATTTTTAGATCTTATTTCAAACTATTGTATCTAGTAACAAACAAAATTAAACAAAAATTGAAGGACTGCGCGTTACTTTCAACTTGACAAAAAATAAAAATTCAATCAATTTTTGCCTCGCTAGAAAAATTTGGCAAAATGGACAAAAAAATATTCAGAGAAATATCATATATTTTCCATATTTTTAGATCTAATTTCAAACTATTGCATCTAGTAACGAACAAAATTGAACAAAAATTGAAGGACTGCGCGTTACTTTCAACTTGTCAAAAAATGAAAATTCAATCAATTTTTGCCTCGCCAGAAAAATTTGGCAAAATGGACAAAAAAATATTCAGACAAATATCATATATTTTCCATATTTCTAGATCTAATTTCAAACTATTGCATCTAGTAACGAACAAAATTGAACAAAAATTGAAGGACTGCGCGTTACTTTCAACTTGACAAAAAATGAAAATTCAATCAATTTTTGCCTCACCAGAAAAATTAGTCAAAATACACAAAAAAATTTTCAGACAAATATCAATTATTTTCCATATTTCTAGATCTAATTTCAAACTATTGCATCAAGTAACGAACAAAATTGAACAAAAATTTAAGGACTGCGCGTTACTTTCAACTTGTCAAAAAAGGAAAATTCAATCAATTTTTGCCTCACCAGAAAAATTTGTCAAAATACACAAAAAAATTATCAGACAAATATCAATTATTTTCCATATTTCTAGATCTAATTTCAAACTATTTCATTAATTAACGAACAAAATTAAACAAAAATCAAAAGACTGCGCGTTACTTTCAACTAGTCAAAAAATGAAAATTCAATCAATTTTTGCCTCGCCAGAAAAATTTGTCAAAATGCACAAAAAAATTTTCGGAACAAATATCAATTATTTTCCACATTTCTAGATCTAATTTTGAAACTATTGCATCTAGTAACGAACAAAATTGAACGAAAATTGAAGGACTGCGCGTTACTTTCAACTTGTCAAAAAAGGAAAATTCAATCAATTTTTGCCTCGCCAGAAACATTTGGCAAAATGGACAAAAAAATATTCAGACAAATATTATATATTTTCCATATTTTTAGATCTAATTTCAAACTATTGTATCTAGTAACAAACAAAATTGAACAAAAATTGAAGGACTGCGCGTTACTTTCAACTTTACAAAAAATGAAAATTCAATCAATTATTGCCTCACCAGAAAAATTTGTCAAAATACACAAAAAAATTTTCAGACAAATATCAATTATTTTCCATATTTCTAGATCTAATTTCAAACTATTGCATCAAGTAACGAACAAAATTGAACAAAAATTAAAGGACTGCGCGTTACTTTCAACTTGTCAAAAAAGGAAAATTCAATCAATTTTTGCCTCGCCAGAAAAATTTGGCAAAATGGACAAAAAATTATTCAGACAAATATTATATATTTTCCATATTTTTAGATCTTATTTCAAACTATTGTATCTAGTAACAAACAAAATTAAACAAAAATTGAAGGACTGCGCGTTACTTTCAACTTGACAAAAAATAAAAATTCAATCAATTTTTGCCTCGCTAGAAAAATTTGGCAAAATGGACAAAAAAATATTCAGAGAAATATCATATATTTTCCATATTTTTAGATCTAATTTCAAACTATTGCATCTAGTAACGAACAAAATTGAACAAAAATTGAAGGACTGCGCGTTACTTTCAACTTGTCAAAAAATGAAAATTCAATCAATTTTTGCCTCGCCAGAAAAATTTGGCAAAATGGACAAAAAAATATTCAGACAAATATCATATATTTTCCATATTTCTAGATCTAATTTCAAACTATTGCATCTAGTAACGAACAAAATTGAACAAAAATTGAAGGACTGCGCGTTACTTTCAACTTGACAAAAAATGAAAATTCAATCAATTTTTGCCTCACCAGAAAAATTAGTCAAAATACACAAAAAAATTTTCAGACAAATATCAATTATTTTCCATATTTCTAGATCTAATTTCAAACTATTGCATCAAGTAACGAACAAAATTGAACAAAAATTTAAGGACTGCGCGTTACTTTCAACTTGTCAAAAAAGGAAAATTCAATCAATTTTTGCCTCACCAGAAAAATTTGTCAAAATACACAAAAAAATTATCAGACAAATATCAATTATTTTCCATATTTCTAGATCTAATTTCAAACTATTTCATTAATTAACGAACAAAATTAAACAAAAATCAAAAGACTGCGCGTTACTTTCAACTAGTCAAAAAATGAAAATTCAATCAATTTTTGCCTCGCCAGAAAAATTTGTCAAAATGCACAAAAAAATTTTCGGAACAAATATCAATTATTTTCCACATTTCTAGATCTAATTTTGAAACTATTGCATCTAGTAACGAACAAAATTGAACGAAAATTGAAGGACTGCGCGTTACTTTCAACTTGTCAAAAAAGGAAAATTCAATCAATTTTTGCCTCGCCAGAAACATTTGGCAAAATGGACAAAAAAATATTCAGACAAATATTATATATTTTCCATATTTTTAGATCTAATTTCAAACTATTGTATCTAGTAACAAACAAAATTGAACAAAAATTGAAGGACTGCGCGTTACTTTCAACTTTACAAAGAATGAAAATTCAATCAATTTTTGCCTCACCAGAAAAATTTGTCAAAATACACAAAAAAATTTTCAGACAAATATCAATTATTTTCCATATTTCTAGATCTAATTTCAAACTATTGTATCTAGTAACAAACAAAATTGAACAAAAATTAAAGGACTGCGCGTTACTTTCAACTTGACAAAAAATAAAAATTCAATCAATTTTTGCCTCGCCAGAAAAATTTGGCAAAATGGACAAAAAAATATTCAGACAAATATCATATATTTTCCATATTTTTAGATCTAATTTTAAACTATTGCATCTAGTAACGAACAAAATTGAACAAAAATTGAAGGACTGCGCGTTACTTTCAACTTGTCAAAAAATGAAAATTCAATCAATTTTTGCCTCGCCAGAAAAATTTGGCAAAATGGACAAAAAAATATTCAGACAAATATCATATATTTTCCATATTTCTAGATCTAATTTTAAACTATTGCATCTAGTAACGAACAAAATTGAACAAAAATTGAAGGACTGCGCGTTACTTTCAACTTGTCAAAAAATGAAAATTCAATCAATTTTTGCCTCGCCAGAAAAATTTGGCAAAATGGACAAAAAAATATTCAGACAAATATCATATATTTTCCATATTTCTAGATCTAATTTCAAACTATTTCATCTATTAACGAACAAAATTAAACAAAAATCAAAGGACTGCGCGTTACTTTCAACTAGTCAAAAAATGAAAATTCAATCAATTTTTGCCTCGCCAGAATAATTTTGCAAAATACACAAAAAAATTTTCAGACAAATATCAATTATTTTCCATATTTCTAGATCTAATTTTAAACTATTGCATCTAGTAACAAACAAAATTAAACAAAAATTGAAGGACTGCGCGTTACTTTCAACTTGTCAAAAAATGAAAATTCAATCAATTTTTGCCTCGCCAGAAAAATTTGGCAAAATGGACAAAAAAATATTCAGACAAATATCATATATTTTCCATATTTTAAGATCTAATTTCAAACTATTGCATCTAGTAACGAACAAAATTGAACAAATATTGAAGGACTGCGCGTTACTTTTAACTTGTCAAAAAAGGAAAATTCAATCAATTTTTGCCTCGCCAGAAAAATTTGTCAAAATGCACAAAAAAATTTTCGGAACAAATATCAATTATTTTCCACATTTCTAGATCTAATTTTGAAACTATTGCATCTAGTAACGAACAAAATTGAACGAAAATTGAAGGACTGCGCGTTACTTTCAACTTGTCAAAAAAGGAAAATTCAATCAATTTTTGCCTCGCCAGAAACATTTGGCAAAATGGACAAAAAAATATTCAGACAAATATTATATATTTTCCATATTTTTAGATCTAATTTCAAACTATTGTATCTAGTAACAAACAAAATTGAACAAAAATTGAAGGACTGCGCGTTACTTTCAACTTGACAAAAAATGAAAATTCAATCAATTATTGCCTCACCAGAAAAATTTGTCAAAATACACAAAAAAATTTTCAGACAAATATCAATTATTTTCCATATTTCTAGATCTAATTTCAAACTATTGCATCAAGTAACGAACAAAATTGAACAAAAATTAAAGGACTGCGCGTTACTTTCAACTTGTCAAAAAAGGAAAATTCAATCAATTTTTGCCTCGCCAGAAAAATTTGGCAAAATGGACAAAAAATTATTCAGACAAATATTATATATTTTCCATATTTTTAGATCTTATTTCAAACTATTGTATCTAGTAACAAACAAAATTAAACAAAAATTGAAGGACTGCGCGTTACTTTCAACTTGACAAAAAATAAAAATTCAATCAATTTTTGCCTCGCTAGAAAAATTTGGCAAAATGGACAAAAAAATATTCAGACAAATATCATATATTTTCCATATTTTTAGATCTAATTTCAAACTATTGCATCTAGTAACGAACAAAATTGAACAAAAATTGAAGGACTGCGCGTTACTTTCAACTTGTCAAAAAATGAAAATTCAATCAATTTTTGCCTCGCCAGAAAAATTTGGCAAAATGGACAAAAAAATATTCAGACAAATATCATATATTTTCCATATTTCTAGATCTAATTTCAAACTATTGCATCTAGTAACGAACAAAATTGAACAAAAATTGAAGGACTGCGCGTTACTTTCAACTTGACAAAAAATGAAAATTCAATCAATTTTTGCCTCACCAGAAAAATTTGTCAAAATACACAAAAAAATTTTCAGACAAATATCAATTATTTTCCATATTTCTAGATCTAATTTCAAACTATTGCATCAAGTAACGAACAAAATTGAACAAAAATTAAAGGACTGCGCGTTACTTTCAACTTGTCAAAAAAGGAAAATTCAATCAATTTTTGCCTCGCCAGAAAAATTTGGCAAAATGCACAAAAAAATTTTCAGACAAATGTCAATTATTTTCCATATTTCTAGATAAGATATCAAACTTTTTCATCTATTAACATACAAAATTGAACAAAAATTGAAGGACTGCGCGTTACTTTCAATTTGACAAAAAATAAAAATTCAATTAATTTTTGCCTCACAAGAAAAATTTGGCAAAATACACAAAAAAATTTTCAGACAAATATCATATATTTTCCATATTTCTAGATCTAATTTCAAACTTTTTCATCTAGTAACGAATAAAATTAAACAAAAATTGAAGGACTGCGCGTTACTTTCAACTTGTCAAAAAATGAAAATTTTATCAACTTTTGCCTCCCAAGACAAATTTGGCCAAATGCACAAAAAAATTATCAGACAAATATCAATTATTTTCCATATTTCTAGATCTAATTTCAAACTATTTCATCAATTAACGAACAAAATTAAACAAAAATCAAAAGACTGCGCGTTACTTTCAACTAGTCAAAAAATGAAAATTCAATCAATTTTTGCCTCGCCAGAATAATTTTGCAAAATACACAAAAAAATTTTCAGACAAATATCAATTATTTTCCATATTTCTAGATCTAATTTTAAACTATTGCTTCTAGTAACGAACAAAATTGAACAAAAATTGAAGGACTGCGCGTTACTTTCAATTTGACAAAGAATGAAAATTCAATCAATTTTTGCCTCACCAGAAAAATTTGTCAAAATACACAAAAAAATTTTCAGACAAATATCAATTATTTTCCATATTTCTAGATCTAATTTCAAACTATTGCATCAAGTAACGAACAAAATTGAACAAAAATTAAAGGACTGCGCGTTACTTTCAACTTGTCAAAAAATGAAAATTCAATCAATTTTTGCCTCGCCAGAAAAATTTGGCAAAATGGACAAAAAAATATTCAGACAAATATTATATATTTTCCATATTTTTAGATCTAATTTCAAACCATTGTATCTAGTAACGAACAAAATTGAACAAAAATTAAAGGACAGCGCGTTACTTTCAACTTGACAAAAAATGAAAATTCAATCAATTTTTGCCTCACCAGAAAAATTTGGCAAAATGGACAAAAAAATTTTTAGACAAATATCATATATTTTCCATATTTTTAGATCTAATTTCAAACTATTGCATCTAGTAACGAACAAAATTGAACAAAAATTAAAGGACTGCGCGTTACTTTCAACTTGTCAAAAAAGGAAAATTCAATCAATTTTTGCCTCGCCAGAAAAATTTGGCAAAATGGACAAAAAAATATTCAGACAAATATCATATATTTTCCATATTTTAAGATCTAATTTCAAACTATTGCATCTAGTAACGAACAAAATTGAACAAAATTGAAGGACTGCGCGTTACTTTCAACTTGTCAAAAAATGAATATTCAATCAATTTTTGCCTCGCCAGAAAAATTTGGCAAAATGGACAAAAAAATATTCAGACAAATATCATATATTTTCCATATTTTTAGATCTAATTTCAAACTATTGCATCTAGTAATGAACAAAATTGAACAAAAATTGAAGGACTGCGCGTTACTTACAACTTGACAAAAAATGAAAATTCAATCAATTTTTGCCTCACCAGAAAAATTTGGCAAAGTACACAAAAAAATTTTCAGACAAATATCAATTTTTTTCCATATTTCTAGATCTAATTTCAAACTATTGCATCTAGTAACGAACAAAATTGAACAAAAATTGAAGGACTGCGCGTTACTTTCAACTTGTCAAAAAATGAAAATTTAATCAACTTTTGCCTCCCAAGACAAATTTGGCCAAATGGACAAAAAAATATTCAGACAAATATCATATATTTTCCATATTTTAAGATCTAATTTCAAACTATTGCATCTAGTAACGAACAAAATTGAACAAAATTGAAGGACTGCGCGTTACTTTCAACTTGTCAAAAAATGAATATTCAATCAATTTTTGCCTCGCCAGAAAAATTTGGCAAAATGGACAAAAAAATATTCAGACAAATATCATATATTTTCCATATTTTTAAATCTAATTTTAAACTATTGCATCTAGTAACGAACAAAATTGAACAAAAATTGAAGTACTGCGCGTTACTTACAACTTGACAAAAAATGAAAATTCAATCAATTTTTGCCTCACCAGAAAAATTTGGCAAAGTACACAAAAAAATTTTCAGACAAATATCAATTTTTTTCCATATTTCTAGATCTAATTTCAAACTATTGCATCTAGTAACGAACAAAATTGAACAAATATTGAAGGACTGCGCGTTACTTTCAACTTGACAAAAAATGAAAATTCAATCAATTTTTGCCTCACCAGAAAAATTTGGCAAAGTACACAAAAAAATTTTCAGACAAATATCAATTTTTTTCCATATTTCTAGATCTAAATTCAAACTATTGCATCTAGTAACGAACAAAATTGAACAAAAATTGAAGGACTGCGCGTTACTTTCAACTTGTCAAAAAATGAAAATTCAATCAATTTTTGCCTCGCTAGAAAAATTTGGCAAAATGGACAAAAAAATATTCAGACAAATATCATATATTTTCCATATTTTTAGATCTAATTTCAAACTATTGCATCTAGTAACGAACAAAATTGAACAAATATTGAAGGACTGCGCGTTACTTTCAACTTGACAAAAAATGAAAATTCAATCAATTTTTGCCTCACCAGAAAAATTTGGCAAAGTACACAAAAAAATTTTCAGACAAATATCAATTTTTTTCCATATTTCTAGATCTAAATTAAAACTATTGCATCTAGTAACGAACAAAATTGAACAAAAATTGAAGGACTGCGCGTTACTTTCAACTTGTCAAAAAATGAAAATTCAATCAATTTTTGCCTCACAAGAAAAATTTGGCAAAATACACAAAAAAATTTTTAGACAAATATCATATATTTTCCATATTTCTAGATCTAATTTCAAACTTTTTCATCTAGTAACGAATAAAATTAAACAAAAATTGAAGGACTGCGCGTTACTTTCAACTTGTCAAAAAATGAAAATTTAATCAACTTTTGCCTCCCAAGACAAATTTGGCCAAATGCACAAAAAAATTATCAGACAAATATCAATTATTTTCCATATTTCTAGATCTAATTTCAAACTATTTCATTAATTAACGAACAAAATTAAACAAAAATCAAAAGACTGCGCGTTACTTTCAACTAGTCAAAAAATGAAAATTCAATCAATTTTTGCCTCGCCAGAATAATTTTGCAAAATACACAAAAAAATTTTCAGACAAATATCAATTATTTTCCATATTTCTAGATCTAATTTTAAACTATTGCATCTAGTAACGAACAAAATTGAACAAAAATTGAAGGACTGCGCGTTACTTTCAATTTGACAAAGAATGAAAATTCAATCAATTTTTGCCTCGCCAGAAAAATTTGGCAAAATGGACAAAAAAATTTTCAGACAAATATCATATATTTTCCATATTTTTAGGTCTAATTTCAAACTATTGCTTCTAGTAACGAACAAAATTGAACAAAAATTGAAGGACTGCGCGTTACTTTCAATTTGACAAAGAATGAAAATTCAATCAATTTTTGCCTCACCAGAAAAATTTGTCAAAATACACAAAAAAATTTTCAGACAAATATCAATTATTTTCCATATTTCTAGATCTAATTTCAAACTATTGTATCTAGTAACAAACAAAATTGAACAAAAATTAAAGGACTGCGCGTTACTTTCAACTTGACAAAAAATAAAAATTCAATCAATTTTTGCCTCGCCAGAAAAATTTGGCAAAATGGACAAAAAAATATTCAGACAAATATCATATATTTTCCATATTTTTAGATCTAATTTCAAACTATTGCATCTAGTAACGAACAAAATTGAACAAAAATTGAAGGACTGCGCGTTACTTTCAACTTGTCAAAAAATGAAAATTTAATCAATTTTTGCCTCGCCAGAAAAATTTGGCAAAATGGACAAAAAAATATTCAGACAAATATCATATATTTTCCATATTTCTAGATCTAATTTTAAACTATTGCATCTAGTAACGAACAAAATTGAACAAAAATTGAAGGACTGCGCGTTACTTTCAACTTGTCAAAAAATGAAAATTCAATCAATTTTTGCCTCGCCAGAAAAATTTGGCAAAATGGACAAAAAAATATTCAGACAAATATCATATATTTTCCATATTTCTAGATCTAATTTCAAACTATTTCATCTATTAACGAACAAAATTAAACAAAAATCAAAGGACTGCGCGTTACTTTCAACTAGTCAAAAAATGAAAATTCAATCAATTTTTGCCTCGCCAGAATAATTTTGCAAAATACACAAAAAAATTTTCAGACAAATATCAATTATTTTCCATATTTCTAGATCTAATTTTAAACTATTGCATCTAGTAACAAACAAAATTAAACAAAAATTGAAGGACTGCGCGTTACTTTCAACTTGTCAAAAAATGAAAATTCAATCAATTTTTGCCTCGCCAGAAAAATTTGGCAAAATGGACAAAAAAATATTCTGACAAATATCATATATTTTCCATATTTTAAGATCTAATTTCAAACTATTGCATCTAGTAACGAACAAAATTGAACAAATATTGAAGGACTGCGCGTTACTTTTAACTTGTCAAAAAAGGAAAATTCAATCAATTTTTGCCTCGCCAGAAAAATTTGTCAAAATGCACAAAAAAATTTTCGGAACAAATATCAATTATTTTCCACATTTCTAGATCTAATTTTGAAACTATTGCATCTAGTAACGAACAAAATTGAACGAAAATTGAAGGACTGCGCGTTACTTTCAACTTGTCAAAAAAGGAAAATTCAATCAATTTTTGCCTCGCCAGAAACATTTGGCAAAATGGACAAAAAAATATTCAGACAAATATTATATATTTTCCATATTTTTAGATCTAATTTCAAACTATTGTATCTAGTAACAAACAAAATTGAACAAAAATTGAAGGACTGCGCATTACTTTCAACTTGACAAAAAATGAAAATTCAATCAATTATTGCCTCACCAGAAAAATTTGTCAAAATACACAAAAAAATTTTCAGACAAATATCAATTATTTTCCATATTTCTAGATCTAATTTCAAACTATTGCATCAAGTAACGAACAAAATTGAACAAAAATTAAAGGACTGCGCGTTACTTTCAACTTGTCAAAAAAGGAAAATTCAATCAATTTTTGCCTCGCCAGAAAAATTTGGCAAAATGGACAAAAAATTATTCAGACAAATATTATATATTTTCCATATTTTTAGATCTTATTTCAAACTATTGTATCTAGTAACAAACAAAATTGAACAAAAATTGAAGGACTGCGCGTTACTTTCCACTTGACAAAAAATAAAAATTCAATCAATTTTTGCCTCTCTAGAAAAATTTGGCAAAATGGAGAAAAAAATATTCAGACAAATATCATATATTTTCCATATTTTTAGATCTAATTTCAAACTATTGCATCTAGTAACGAACAAAATTGAACAAAAATTGAAGGACTGCGCGTTACTTTCAACTTGTCAAAAAATGAAAATTCAATCAATTTTTGCCTCGCCAGAAAAATTTGGCAAAATGGACAAAAAAATATTCAGACAAATATCATATATTTTCCATATTTCTAGATCTAATTTCAAACTATTGCATCTAGTAACGAACAAAATTGAACAAAAATTGAAGGACTGCGCGTTACTTTCAACTTGACAAAAAATGAAAATTCAATCAATTTTTGCCTCACCAGAAAAATTTGTCAAAATACACAAAAAAATTTTCAGACAAATATCAATTATTTTCCATATTTCTAGATCTAATTTCAAACTATTGTATCTAGTAACAAACAAAATTGAACAAAAATTAAAGGACTGCGCGTTACTTTCAACTTGACAAAAAATAAAAATTCAATCAATTTTTGCCTCGCCAGAAAAATTTGGCAAAATGGACAAAAAAATATTCAGACAAATATCATATATTTTCCATATTTTTAGATCTAATTTTAAACTATTGCATCTAGTAACGAACAAAATTGAACAAAAATTGAAGGACTGCGCGTTACTTTCAACTTGTCAAAAAATGAAAATTCAATCAATTTTTGCCTCGCCAGAAAAATTTGGCAAAATGGACAAAAAAATATTCAGACAAATATCATATATTTTCCATATTTCTAGATCTAATTTTAAACTATTGCATCTAGTAACGAACAAAATTGAACAAAAATTGAAGGACTGCGCGTTACTTTCAACTTGTCAAAAAATGAAAATTCAATCAATTTTTGCCTCGCCAGAAAAATTTGGCAAAATGGACAAAAAAATATTCAGACAAATATCATATATTTTCCATATTTCTAGATCTAATTTCAAACTATTTCATCTATTAACGAACAAAATTAAACAAAAATCAAAGGACTGCGCGTTACTTTCAACTAGTCAAAAAATGAAAATTCAATCAATTTTTGCCTCGCCAGAATAATTTTGCAAAATACACAAAAAAATTTTCAGACAAATATCAATTATTTTCCATATTTCTAGATCTAATTTTAAACTATTGCATCTAGTAACAAACAAAATTAAACAAAAATTGAAGGACTGCGCGTTACTTTCAACTTGTCAAAAAATGAAAATTCAATCAATTTTTGCCTCGCCAGAAAAATTTGGCAAAATGGACAAAAAAATATTCAGACAAATATCATATATTTTCCATATTTTAAGATCTAATTTCAAACTATTGCATCTAGTAACGAACAAAATTGAACAAATATTGAAGGACTGCGCGTTACTTTTAACTTGTCAAAAAAGGAAAATTCAATCAATTTTTGCCTCGCCAGAAAAATTTGTCAAAATGCACAAAAAAATTTTCGGAACAAATATCAATTATTTTCCACATTTCTAGATCTAATTTTGAAACTATTGCATCTAGTAACGAACAAAATTGAACGAAAATTGAAGGACTGCGCGTTACTTTCAACTTGTCAAAAAAGGAAAATTCAATCAATTTTTGCCTCGCCAGAAACATTTGGCAAAATGGACAAAAAAATATTCAGACAAATATTATATATTTTCCATATTTTTAGATCTAATTTCAAACTATTGTATCTAGTAACAAACAAAATTGAACAAAAATTGAAGGACTGCGCGTTACTTTCAACTTGACAAAAAATGAAAATTCAATCAATTATTGCCTCACCAGAAAAATTTGTCAAAATACACAAAAAAATTTTCAGACAAATATCAATTATTTTCCATATTTCTAGATCTAATTTCAAACTATTGCATCAAGTAACGAACAAAATTGAACAAAAATTAAAGGACTGCGCGTTACTTTCAACTTGTCAAAAAAGGAAAATTCAATCAATTTTTGCCTCGCCAGAAAAATTTGGCAAAATGGACAAAAAATTATTCAGACAAATATTATATATTTTCCATATTTTTAGATCTTATTTCAAACTATTGTATCTAGTAACAAACAAAATTAAACAAAAATTGAAGGACTGCGCGTTACTTTCAACTTGACAAAAAATAAAAATTCAATCAATTTTTGCCTCGCTAGAAAAATTTGGCAAAATGGACAAAAAAATATTCAGACAAATATCATATATTTTCCATATTTTTAGATCTAATTTCAAACTATTGCATCTAGTAACGAACAAAATTGAACAAAAATTGAAGGACTGCGCGTTACTTTCAACTTGTCAAAAAATGAAAATTCAATCAATTTTTGCCTCGCCAGAAAAATTTGGCAAAATGGACAAAAAAATATTCAGACAAATATCATATATTTTCCATATTTCTAGATCTAATTTCAAACTATTGCATCTAGTAACGAACAAAATTGAACAAAAATTGAAGGACTGCGCGTTACTTTCAACTTGACAAAAAATGAAAATTCAATCAATTTTTGCCTCACCAGAAAAATTTGTCAAAATACACAAAAAAATTTTCAGACAAATATCAATTATTTTCCATATTTCTAGATCTAATTTCAAACTATTGCATCAAGTAACGAACAAAATTGAACAAAAATTAAAGGACTGCGCGTTACTTTCAACTTGTCAAAAAAGGAAAATTCAATCAATTTTTGCCTCGCCAGAAAAATTTGGCAAAATGCACAAAAAAATTTTCAGACAAATGTCAATTATTTTCCATATTTCTAGATAAGATATCAAACTTTTTCATCTATTAACATACAAAATTGAACAAAAATTGAAGGACTGCGCGTTACTTTCAATTTGACAAAAAATAAAAATTCAATTAATTTTTGCCTCACAAGAAAAATTTGGCAAAATACACAAAAAAATTTTCAGACAAATATCATATATTTTCCATATTTCTAGATCTAATTTCAAACTTTTTCATCTAGTAACGAATAAAATTAAACAAAAATTGAAGGACTGCGCGTTACTTTCAACTTGTCAAAAAATGAAAATTTTATCAACTTTTGCCTCCCAAGACAAATTTGGCCAAATGCACAAAAAAATTATCAGACAAATATCAATTATTTTCCATATTTCTAGATCTAATTTCAAACTATTTCATCAATTAACGAACAAAATTAAACAAAAATCAAAAGACTGCGCGTTACTTTCAACTAGTCAAAAAATGAAAATTCAATCAATTTTTGCCTCGCCAGAATAATTTTGCAAAATACACAAAAAAATTTTCAGACAAATATCAATTATTTTCCATATTTCTAGATCTAATTTTAAACTATTGCTTCTAGTAACGAACAAAATTGAACAAAAATTGAAGGACTGCGCGTTACTTTCAATTTGACAAAGAATGAAAATTCAATCAATTTTTGCCTCACCAGAAAAATTTGTCAAAATACACAAAAAAATTTTCAGACAAATATCAATTATTTTCCATATTTCTAGATCTAATTTCAAACTATTGCATCAAGTAACGAACAAAATTGAACAAAAATTAAAGGACTGCGCGTTACTTTCAACTTGTCAAAAAATGAAAATTCAATCAATTTTTGCCTCGCCAGAAAAATTTGGCAAAATGGACAAAAAAATATTCAGACAAATATTATATATTTTCCATATTTTTAGATCTAATTTCAAACCATTGTATCTAGTAACGAACAAAATTGAACAAAAATTAAAGGACAGCGCGTTACTTTCAACTTGACAAAAAATGAAAATTCAATCAATTTTTGCCTCACCAGAAAAATTTGGCAAAATGGACAAAAAAATTTTTAGACAAATATCATATATTTTCCATATTTTTAGATCTAATTTCAAACTATTGCATCTAGTAACGAACAAAATTGAACAAAAATTAAAGGACTGCGCGTTACTTTCAACTTGTCAAAAAAGGAAAATTCAATCAATTTTTGCCTCGCCAGAAAAATTTGGCAAAATGGACAAAAAAATATTCAGACAAATATCATATATTTTCCATATTTTAAGATCTAATTTCAAACTATTGCATCTAGTAACGAACAAAATTGAACAAAATTGAAGGACTGCGCGTTACTTTCAACTTGTCAAAAAATGAATATTCAATCAATTTTTGCCTCGCCAGAAAAATTTGGCAAAATGGACAAAAAAATATTCAGACAAATATCATATATTTTCCATATTTTTAGATCTAATTTCAAACTATTGCATCTAGTAATGAACAAAATTGAACAAAAATTGAAGGACTGCGCGTTACTTACAACTTGACAAAAAATGAAAATTCAATCAATTTTTGCCTCACCAGAAAAATTTGGCAAAGTACACAAAAAAATTTTCAGACAAATATCAATTTTTTTCCATATTTCTAGATCTAATTTCAAACTATTGCATCTAGTAACGAACAAAATTGAACAAAAATTGAAGGACTGCGCGTTACTTTCAACTTGTCAAAAAATGAAAATTTAATCAACTTTTGCCTCCCAAGACAAATTTGGCCAAATGGACAAAAAAATATTCAGACAAATATCATATATTTTCCATATTTTAAGATCTAATTTCAAACTATTGCATCTAGTAACGAACAAAATTGAACAAAATTGAAGGACTGCGCGTTACTTTCAACTTGTCAAAAAATGAATATTCAATCAATTTTTGCCTCGCCAGAAAAATTTGGCAAAATGGACAAAAAAATATTCAGACAAATATCATATATTTTCCATATTTTTAAATCTAATTTTAAACTATTGCATCTAGTAACGAACAAAATTGAACAAAAATTGAAGTACTGCGCGTTACTTACAACTTGACAAAAAATGAAAATTCAATCAATTTTTGCCTCACCAGAAAAATTTGGCAAAGTACACAAAAAAATTTTCAGACAAATATCAATTTTTTTCCATATTTCTAGATCTAATTTCAAACTATTGCATCTAGTAACGAACAAAATTGAACAAATATTGAAGGACTGCGCGTTACTTTCAACTTGACAAAAAATGAAAATTCAATCAATTTTTGCCTCACCAGAAAAATTTGGCAAAGTACACAAAAAAATTTTCAGACAAATATCAATTTTTTTCCATATTTCTAGATCTAAATTCAAACTATTGCATCTAGTAACGAACAAAATTGAACAAAAATTGAAGGACTGCGCGTTACTTTCAACTTGTCAAAAAATGAAAATTCAATCAATTTTTGCCTCGCTAGAAAAATTTGGCAAAATGGACAAAAAAATATTCAGACAAATATCATATATTTTCCATATTTTTAGATCTAATTTCAAACTATTGCATCTAGTAACGAACAAAATTGAACAAATATTGAAGGACTGCGCGTTACTTTCAACTTGACAAAAAATGAAAATTCAATCAATTTTTGCCTCACCAGAAAAATTTGGCAAAGTACACAAAAAAATTTTCAGACAAATATCAATTTTTTTCCATATTTCTAGATCTAAATTAAAACTATTGCATCTAGTAACGAACAAAATTGAACAAAAATTGAAGGACTGCGCGTTACTTTCAACTTGTCAAAAAATGAAAATTCAATCAATTTTTGCCTCACAAGAAAAATTTGGCAAAATACACAAAAAAATTTTTAGACAAATATCATATATTTTCCATATTTCTAGATCTAATTTCAAACTTTTTCATCTAGTAACGAATAAAATTAAACAAAAATTGAAGGACTGCGCGTTACTTTCAACTTGTCAAAAAATGAAAATTTAATCAACTTTTGCCTCCCAAGACAAATTTGGCCAAATGCACAAAAAAATTATCAGACAAATATCAATTATTTTCCATATTTCTAGATCTAATTTCAAACTATTTCATTAATTAACGAACAAAATTAAACAAAAATCAAAAGACTGCGCGTTACTTTCAACTAGTCAAAAAATGAAAATTCAATCAATTTTTGCCTCGCCAGAATAATTTTGCAAAATACACAAAAAAATTTTCAGACAAATATCAATTATTTTCCATATTTCTAGATCTAATTTTAAACTATTGCATCTAGTAACGAACAAAATTGAACAAAAATTGAAGGACTGCGCGTTACTTTCAATTTGACAAAGAATGAAAATTCAATCAATTTTTGCCTCGCCAGAAAAATTTGGCAAAATGGACAAAAAAATTTTCAGACAAATATCATATATTTTCCATATTTTTAGGTCTAATTTCAAACTATTGCTTCTAGTAACGAACAAAATTGAACAAAAATTGAAGGACTGCGCGTTACTTTCAATTTGACAAAGAATGAAAATTCAATCAATTTTTGCCTCACCAGAAAAATTTGTCAAAATACACAAAAAAATTTTCAGACAAATATCAATTATTTTCCATATTTCTAGATCTAATTTCAAACTATTGTATCTAGTAACAAACAAAATTGAACAAAAATTAAAGGACTGCGCGTTAC
Source organism: Ganaspis brasiliensis (assembly GCA_037103525.1). Lineage (NCBI taxonomy): Eukaryota > Metazoa > Arthropoda > Insecta > Hymenoptera > Figitidae > Ganaspis > Ganaspis brasiliensis. Next base: position 72,234 of record JAZKLR010000662.1, read on the forward strand.
TTTCAACTTGACAAAAAATAAAAATTCAATCAATTTTTGCCTCGCCAGAAAAATTTGGCAAAATGGACAAAAAAATATTCAGACAAATATCATATATTTTCCATATTTTTAGATCTAATTTCAAACTATTGCATCTAGTAACGAACAAAATTGAACAAAAATTGAAGGACTGCGCGTTACTTTCAACTTGTCAAAAAATGAAAATTTAATCAATTTTTGCCTCGCCAGAAAAATTTGGCAAAATGGACAAAAAAATATTCAGACAAATATCATATATTTTCCATATTTCTAGATCTAATTTTAAACTATTGCATCTAGTAACGAACAAAATTGAACAAAAATTGAAGGACTGCGCGTTACTTTCAACTTGTCAAAAAATGAAAATTCAATCAATTTTTGCCTCGCCAGAAAAATTTGGCAAAATGGACAAAAAAATATTCAGACAAATATCATATATTTTCCATATTTCTAGATCTAATTTCAAACTATTTCATCTATTAACGAACAAAATTAAACAAAAATCAAAGGACTGCGCGTTACTTTCAACTAGTCAAAAAATGAAAATTCAATCAATTTTTGCCTCGCCAGAATAATTTTGCAAAATACACAAAAAAATTTTCAGACAAATATCAATTATTTTCCATATTTCTAGATCTAATTTTAAACTATTGCATCTAGTAACAAACAAAATTAAACAAAAATTGAAGGACTGCGCGTTACTTTCAACTTGTCAAAAAATGAAAATTCAATCAATTTTTGCCTCGCCAGAAAAATTTGGCAAAATGGACAAAAAAATATTCTGACAAATATCATATATTTTCCATATTTTAAGATCTAATTTCAAACTATTGCATCTAGTAACGAACAAAATTGAACAAATATTGAAGGACTGCGCGTTACTTTTAACTTGTCAAAAAAGGAAAATTCAATCAATTTTTGCCTCGCCAGAAAAATTTGTCAAAATGCACAAAAAAATTTTCGGAACAAATATCAATTATTTTCCACATTTCTAGATCTAATTTTGAAACTATTGCATCTAGTAACGAACAAAATTGAACGAAAATTGAAGGACTGCGCGTTACATTCAACTTGTCAAAAAAGGAAAATTCAATCAATTTTTGCCTCGCCAGAAACATTTGGCAAAATGGACAAAAAAATATTCAGACAAATATTATATATTTTCCATATTTTTAGATCTAATTTCAAACTATTGTATCTAGTAACAAACAAAATTGAACAAAAATTGAAGGACTGCGCATTACTTTCAACTTGACAAAAAATGAAAATTCAATCAATTATTGCCTCACCAGAAAAATTTGTCAAAATACACAAAAAAATTTTCAGACAAATATCAATTATTTTCCATATTTCTAGATCTAATTTCAAACTATTGCATCAAGTAACGAACAAAATTGAACAAAAATTAAAGGACTGCGCGTTACTTTCAACTTGTCAAAAAAGGAAAATTCAATCAATTTTTGCCTCGCCAGAAAAATTTGGCAAAATGGACAAAAAATTATTCAGACAAATATTATATATTTTCCATATTTTTAGATCTTATTTCAAACTATTGTATCTAGTAACAAACAAAATTGAACAAAAATTGAAGGACTGCGCGTTACTTTCCACTTGACAAAAAATAAAAATTCAATCAATTTTTGCCTCTCTAGAAAAATTTGGCAAAATGGAGAAAAAAATATTCAGACAAATATCATATATTTTCCATATTTTTAGATCTAATTTCAAACTATTGCATCTAGTAACGAACAAAATTGAACAAAAATTGAAGGACTGCGCGTTACTTTCAACTTGTCAAAAAATGAAAATTCAATCAATTTTTGCCTCGCCAGAAAAATTTGGCAAAATGGACAAAAAAATATTCAGACAAATATCATATATTTTCCATATTTCTAGATCTAATTTCAAACTATTGCATCTAGTAACGAACAAAATTGAACAAAAATTGAAGGACTGCGCGTTACTTTCAACTTGACAAAAAATGAAAATTCAATCAATTTTTGCCTCACCAGAAAAATTTGTCAAAATACACAAAAAAATTTTCAGACAAATATCAATTATTTTCCATATTTCTAGATCTAATTTCAAACTATTGCATCAAGTAACGAACAAAATTGAACAAAAATTAAAGGACTGCGCGTTACTTTCAACTTGTCAAAAAAGGAAAATTCAATCAATTTTTGCCTCGCCAGAAAAATTTGGCAAAATGCACAAAAAAATTTTCAGACAAATGTCAATTATTTTCCATATTTCTAGATAAGATATCAAACTTTTTCATCTATTAACATACAAAATTGAACAAAAATTGAAGGACTGCGCGTTACTTTCAATTTGACAAAAAATAAAAATTCAATTAATTTTTGCCTCACAAGAAAAATTTGGCAAAATACACAAAAAAATTTTCAGACAAATATCATATATTTTCCATATTTCTAGATCTAATTTCAAACTTTTTCATCTAGTAACGAATAAAATTAAACAAAAATTGAAGGACTGCGCGTTACTTTCAACTTGTCAAAAAATGAAAATTTTATCAACTTTTGCCTCCCAAGACAAATTTGGCCAAATGCACAAAAAAATTATCAGACAAATATCAATTATTTTCCATATTTCTAGATCTAATTTCAAACTATTTCATCAATTAACGAACAAAATTAAACAAAAATCAAAAGACTGCGCGTTACTTTCAACTAGTCAAAAAATGAAAATTCAATCAATTTTTGCCTCGCCAGAATAATTTTGCAAAATACACAAAAAAATTTTCAGACAAATATCAATTATTTTCCATATTTCTAGATCTAATTTTAAACTATTGCTTCTAGTAAGGAACAAAATTGAACAAAAATTGAAGGACTGCGCGTTACTTTCAATTTGACAAAGAATGAAAATTCAATCAATTTTTGCCTCACCAGAAAAATTTGTCAAAATACACAAAAAAATTTTCAGACAAATATCAATTATTTTCCATATTTCTAGATCTAATTTCAAACTATTGCATCAAGTAACGAACAAAATTGAACAAAAATTAAAGGACTGCGCGTTACTTTCAACTTGTCAAAAAATGAAAATTCAATCAATTTTTGCCTCGCCAGAAAAATTTGGCAAAATGGACAAAAAAATATTCAGACAAATATTATATATTTTCCATATTTTTAGATCTAATTTCAAACCATTGTATCTAGTAACGAACAAAATTGAACAAAAATTAAAGGACAGCGCGTTACTTTCAACTTGACAAAAAATGAAAATTCAATCAATTTTTGCCTCACCAGAAAAATTAGTCAAAATACACAAAAAAATTTTCAGACAAATATCATATATTTTCCATATTTCTAGATCTAATTTCAAACTATTGCATCAAGTAACGAACAAAATTGAACAAAAATTTAAGGACTGCGCGTTACTTTCAACTTGTCAAAAAAGGAAAATTCAATCAATTTTTGCTCACCAGAAAAAATTTGTCAAAATACACAAAAAAATTATCAGACAAATATCAATTATTTTCCATATTTCTAGATCTAATTTCAAACTATTTCATTAATTAACGAACAAAATTAAACAAAAATCAAAAGACTGCGCGTTACTTTCAACTAGTCAAAAAATGAAAATTCAATCAATTTTTGCCTCGCCAGAAAAATTTGTCAAAATGCACAAAAAAATTTTCGGAACAAATATCAATTATTTTCCACATTTCTAGATCTAATTTTGAAACTATTGCATCTAGTAACGAACAAAATTGAACGAAAATTGAAGGACTGCGCGTTACTTTCAACTTGTCAAAAAAGGAAAATTCAATCAATTTTTGCCTCGCCAGAAACATTTGGCAAAATGGACAAAAAAATATTCAGACAAATATTATATATTTTCCATATTTTTAGATCTAATTTCAAACTATTGTATCTAGTAACAAACAAAATTGAACAAAAATTGAAGGACTGCGCGTTACTTTCAACTTTACAAAGAATGAAAATTCAATCAATTTTTGCCTCACCAGAAAAATTTGTCAAAATACACAAAAAAATTTTCAGACAAATATCAATTATTTTCCATATTTCTAGATCTAATTTCAAACTATTGTATCTAGTAACAAACAAAATTGAACAAAAATTAAAGGACTGCGCGTTACTTTCAACTTGACAAAAAATAAAAATTCAATCAATTTTTGCCTCGCCAGAAAAATTTGGCAAAATGGACAAAAAAATATTCAGACAAATATCATATATTTTCCATATTTTTAGATCTAATTTTAAACTATTGCATCTAGTAACGAACAAAATTGAACAAAAATTGAAGGACTGCGCGTTACTTTCAACTTGTCAAAAAATGAAAATTCAATCAATTTTTGCCTCGCCAGAAAAATTTGGCAAAATGGACAAAAAAATATTCAGACAAATATCATATATTTTCCATATTTCTAGATCTAATTTTAAACTATTGCATCTAGTAACGAACAAAATTGAACAAAAATTGAAGGACTGCGCGTTACTTTCAACTTGTCAAAAAATGAAAATTCAATCAATTTTTGCCTCGCCAGAAAAATTTGGCAAAATGGACAAAAAAATATTCAGACAAATATCATATATTTTCCATATTTCTAGATCTAATTTCAAACTATTTCATCTATTAACGAACAAAATTAAACAAAAATCAAAGGACTGCGCGTTACTTTCAACTAGTCAAAAAATGAAAATTCAATCAATTTTTGCCTCGCCAGAATAATTTTGCAAAATACACAAAAAAATTTTCAGACAAATATCAATTATTTTCCATATTTCTAGATCTAATTTTAAACTATTGCATCTAGTAACAAACAAAATTAAACAAAAATTGAAGGACTGCGCGTTACTTTCAACTTGTCAAAAAATGAAAATTCAATCAATTTTTGCCTCGCCAGAAAAATTTGGCAAAATGGACAAAAAAATATTCAGACAAATATCATATATTTTCCATATTTTAAGATCTAATTTCAAACTATTGCATCTAGTAACGAACAAAATTGAACAAATATTGAAGGACTGCGCGTTACTTTTAACTTGTCAAAAAAGGAAAATTCAATCAATTTTTGCCTCGCCAGAAAAATTTGTCAAAATGCACAAAAAAATTTTCGGAACAAATATCAATTATTTTCCACATTTCTAGATCTAATTTTGAAACTATTGCATCTAGTAACGAACAAAATTGAACGAAAATTGAAGGACTGCGCGTTACTTTCAACTTGTCAAAAAAGGAAAATTCAATCAATTTTTGCCTCGCCAGAAACATTTGGCAAAATGGACAAAAAAATATTCAGACAAATATTATATATTTTCCATATTTTTAGATCTAATTTCAAACTATTGTATCTAGTAACAAACAAAATTGAACAAAAATTGAAGGACTGCGCGTTACTTTCAACTTGACAAAAAATGAAAATTCAATCAATTATTGCCTCACCAGAAAAATTTGTCAAAATACACAAAAAAATTTTCAGACAAATATCAATTATTTTCCATATTTCTAGATCTAATTTCAAACTATTGCATCAAGTAACGAACAAAATTGAACAAAAATTAAAGGACTGCGCGTTACTTTCAACTTGTCAAAAAAGGAAAATTCAATCAATTTTTGCCTCGCCAGAAAAATTTGGCAAAATGGACAAAAAATTATTCAGACAAATATTATATATTTTCCATATTTTTAGATCTTATTTCAAACTATTGTATCTAGTAACAAACAAAATTAAACAAAAATTGAAGGACTGCGCGTTACTTTCAACTTGACAAAAAATAAAAATTCAATCAATTTTTGCCTCGCTAGAAAAATTTGGCAAAATGGACAAAAAAATATTCAGACAAATATCATATATTTTCCATATTTTTAGATCTAATTTCAAACTATTGCATCTAGTAACGAACAAAATTGAACAAAAATTGAAGGACTGCGCGTTACTTTCAACTTGTCAAAAAATGAAAATTCAATCAATTTTTGCCTCGCCAGAAAAATTTGGCAAAATGGACAAAAAAATATTCAGACAAATATCATATATTTTCCATATTTCTAGATCTAATTTCAAACTATTGCATCTAGTAACGAACAAAATTGAACAAAAATTGAAGGACTGCGCGTTACTTTCAACTTGACAAAAAATGAAAATTCAATCAATTTTTGCCTCACCAGAAAAATTTGTCAAAATACACAAAAAAATTTTCAGACAAATATCAATTATTTTCCATATTTCTAGATCTAATTTCAAACTATTGCATCAAGTAACGAACAAAATTGAACAAAAATTAAAGGACTGCGCGTTACTTTCAACTTGTCAAAAAAGGAAAATTCAATCAATTTTTGCCTCGCCAGAAAAATTTGGCAAAATGCACAAAAAAATTTTCAGACAAATGTCAATTATTTTCCATATTTCTAGATAAGATATCAAACTTTTTCATCTATTAACATACAAAATTGAACAAAAATTGAAGGACTGCGCGTTACTTTCAATTTGACAAAAAATAAAAATTCAATTAATTTTTGCCTCACAAGAAAAATTTGGCAAAATACACAAAAAAATTTTCAGACAAATATCATATATTTTCCATATTTCTAGATCTAATTTCAAACTTTTTCATCTAGTAACGAATAAAATTAAACAAAAATTGAAGGACTGCGCGTTACTTTCAACTTGTCAAAAAATGAAAATTTTATCAACTTTTGCCTCCCAAGACAAATTTGGCCAAATGCACAAAAAAATTATCAGACAAATATCAATTATTTTCCATATTTCTAGATCTAATTTCAAACTATTTCATCAATTAACGAACAAAATTAAACAAAAATCAAAAGACTGCGCGTTACTTTCAACTAGTCAAAAAATGAAAATTCAATCAATTTTTGCCTCGCCAGAATAATTTTGCAAAATACACAAAAAAATTTTCAGACAAATATCAATTATTTTCCATATTTCTAGATCTAATTTTAAACTATTGCTTCTAGTAACGAACAAAATTGAACAAAAATTGAAGGACTGCGCGTTACTTTCAATTTGACAAAGAATGAAAATTCAATCAATTTTTGCCTCACCAGAAAAATTTGTCAAAATACACAAAAAAATTTTCAGACAAATATCAATTATTTTCCATATTTCTAGATCTAATTTCAAACTATTGCATCAAGTAACGAACAAAATTGAACAAAAATTAAAGGACTGCGCGTTACTTTCAACTTGTCAAAAAATGAAAATTCAATCAATTTTTGCCTCGCCAGAAAAATTTGGCAAAATGGACAAAAAAATATTCAGACAAATATTATATATTTTCCATATTTTTAGATCTAATTTCAAACCATTGTATCTAGTAACGAACAAAATTGAACAAAAATTAAAGGACAGCGCGTTACTTTCAACTTGACAAAAAATGAAAATTCAATCAATTTTTGCCTCACCAGAAAAATTTGGCAAAATGGACAAAAAAATTTTTAGACAAATATCATATATTTTCCATATTTTTAGATCTAATTTCAAACTATTGCATCTAGTAACGAACAAAATTGAACAAAAATTAAAGGACTGCGCGTTACTTTCAACTTGTCAAAAAAGGAAAATTCAATCAATTTTTGCCTCGCCAGAAAAATTTGGCAAAATGGACAAAAAAATATTCAGACAAATATCATATATTTTCCATATTTTAAGATCTAATTTCAAACTATTGCATCTAGTAACGAACAAAATTGAACAAAATTGAAGGACTGCGCGTTACTTTCAACTTGTCAAAAAATGAATATTCAATCAATTTTTGCCTCGCCAGAAAAATTTGGCAAAATGGACAAAAAAATATTCAGACAAATATCATATATTTTCCATATTTTTAGATCTAATTTCAAACTATTGCATCTAGTAATGAACAAAATTGAACAAAAATTGAAGGACTGCGCGTTACTTACAACTTGACAAAAAATGAAAATTCAATCAATTTTTGCCTCACCAGAAAAATTTGGCAAAGTACACAAAAAAATTTTCAGACAAATATCAATTTTTTTCCATATTTCTAGATCTAATTTCAAACTATTGCATCTAGTAACGAACAAAATTGAACAAAAATTGAAGGACTGCGCGTTACTTTCAACTTGTCAAAAAATGAAAATTTAATCAACTTTTGCCTCCCAAGACAAATTTGGCCAAATGGACAAAAAAATATTCAGACAAATATCATATATTTTCCATATTTTAAGATCTAATTTCAAACTATTGCATCTAGTAACGAACAAAATTGCACAAAATTGAAGGACTGCGCGTTACTTTCAACTTGTCAAAAAATGAATATTCAATCAATTTTTGCCTCGCCAGAAAAATTTGGCAAAATGGACAAAAAAATATTCAGACAAATATCATATATTTTCCATATTTTTAAATCTAATTTTAAACTATTGCATCTAGTAACGAACAAAATTGAACAAAAATTGAAGTACTGCGCGTTACTTACAACTTGACAAAAAATGAAAATTCAATCAATTTTTGCCTCACCAGAAAAATTTGGCAAAGTACACAAAAAAATTTTCAGACAAATATCAATTTTTTTCCATATTTCTAGATCTAATTTCAAACTATTGCATCTAGTAACGAACAAAATTGAACAAATATTGAAGGACTGCGCGTTACTTTCAACTTGACAAAAAATGAAAATTCAATCAATTTTTGCCTCACCAGAAAAATTTGGCAAAGTACACAAAAAAATTTTCAGACAAATATCAATTTTTTTCCATATTTCTAGATCTAAATTCAAACTATTGCATCTAGTAACGAACAAAATTGAACAAAAATTGAAGGACTGCGCGTTACTTTCAACTTGTCAAAAAATGAAAATTCAATCAATTTTTGCCTCGCCAGAAAAATTTGGCAAAATGGACAAAAAAATATTCAGACAAATATCATATATTTTCCATATTTTTAGATCTAATTTCAAACTATTGCATCTAGTAACGAACAAAATTGAACAAATATTGAAGGACTGCGCGTTACTTTCAACTTGACAAAAAATGAAAATTCAATCAATTTTTGCCTCACCAGAAAAATTTGGCAAAGTACACAAAAAAATTTTCAGACAAATATCAATTTTTTTCCATATTTCTAGATCTAAATTCAAACTATTGCATCTAGTAACGAACAAAATTGAACAAAAATTGAAGGACTGCGCGTTACTTTCAACTTGTCAAAAAATGAAAATTCAATCAATTTTTGCCTCACAAGAAAAATTTGGCAAAATACACAAAAAAATTTTTAGACAAATATCATATATTTTCCATATTTCTAGATCTAATTTCAAACTTTTTCATCTAGTAACGAATAAAATTAAACAAAAATTGAAGGACTGCGCGTTACTTTCAACTTGTCAAAAAATGAAAATTTAATCAACTTTTGCCTCCCAAGACAAATTTGGCCAAATGCACAAAAAAATTATCAGACAAATATCAATTATTTTCCATATTTCTAGATCTAATTTCAAACTATTTCATTAATTAACGAACAAAATTAAACAAAAATCAAAAGACTGCGCGTTACTTTCAACTAGTCAAAAAATGAAAATTCAATCAATTTTTGCCTCGCCAGAATAATTTTGCAAAATACACAAAAAAATTTTCAGACAAATATCAATTATTTTCCATATTTCTAGATCTAATTTTAAACTATTGCATCTAGTAACGAACAAAATTGAACAAAAATTGAAGGACTGCGCGTTACTTTCAATTTGACAAAGAATGAAAATTCAATCAATTTTTGCCTCGCCAGAAAAATTTGGCAAAATGGACAAAAAAATTTTCAGACAAATATCATATATTTTCCATATTTTTAGGTCTAATTTCAAACTATTGCTTCTAGTAACGAACAAAATTGAACAAAAATTGAAGGACTGCGCGTTACTTTCAATTTGACAAAGAATGAAAATTCAATCAATTTTTGTCTCACCAGAAAAATTTGTCAAAATACACAAAAAAATTTTCAGACAAATATCAATTATTTTCCATATTTCTAGATCTAATTTCAAACTATTGTATCTAGTAACAAACAAAATTGAACAAAAATTAAAGGACTGCGCGTTACTTTCAACTTGACAAAAAATAAAAATTCAATCAATTTTTGCCTCGCCAGAAAAATTTGGCAAAATGGACAAAAAAATATTCAGACAAATATCATATATTTTCCATATTTTTAGATCTAATTTCAAACTATTGCATCTAGTAACGAACAAAATTGAACAAAAATTGAAGGACTGCGCGTTACTTTCAACTTGTCAAAAAATGAAAATTCAATCAATATTTGCCTCGCCAGAAAAATTTGGCAAAATGGACAAAAAAATATTCAGACAAATATCATATATTTTCCATATTTCTAGATCTAATTTTAAACTATTGCATCTAGTAACGAACAAAATTGAACAAAAATTGAAGGACTGCGCGTTACTTTCAACTTGTCAAAAAATGAAAATTCAATCAATTTTTGCCTCGCCAGAAAAATTTGGCAAAATGGACAAAAAAATATTCAGACAAATATCATATATTTTCCATATTTCTAGATCTAATTTCAAACTATTTCATCTATTAACGAACAAAATTAAACAAAAATCAAAGGACTGCGCGTTACTTTCAACTAGTCAAAAAATGAAAATTCAATCAATTTTTGCCTCGCCAGAATAATTTTGCAAAATACACAAAAAAATTTTCAGACAAATATCAATTATTTTCCATATTTCTAGATCTAATTTTAAACTATTGCATCTAGTAACAAACAAAATTAAACAAAAATTGAAGGACTGCGCGTTACTTTCAACTTGTCAAAAAATGAAAATTCAATCAATTTTTGCCTCGCCAGAAAAATTTGGCAAAATGGACAAAAAAATATTCTGACAAATATCATATATTTTCCATATTTTAAGATCTAATTTCAAACTATTGCATCTAGTAACGAACAAAATTGAACAAATATTGAAGGACTGCGCGTTACTTTTAACTTGTCAAAAAAGGAAAATTCAATCAATTTTTGCCTCGCCAGAAAAATTTGTCAAAATGCACAAAAAAATTTTCGGAACAAATATCAATTATTTTCCACATTTCTAGATCTAATTTTGAAACTATTGCATCTAGTAACGAACAAAATTGAACGAAAATTGAAGGACTGCGCGTTACTTTCAACTTGTCAAAAAAGGAAAATTCAATCAATTTTTGCCTCGCCAGAAACATTTGGCAAAATGGACAAAAAAATATTCAGACAAATATTATATATTTTCCATATTTTTAGATCTAATTTCAAACTATTGTATCTAGTAACAAACAAAATTGAACAAAAATTGAAGGACTGCGCATTACTTTCAACTTGACAAAAAATGAAAATTCAATCAATTATTGCCTCACCAGAAAAATTTGTCAAAATACACAAAAAAATTTTCAGACAAATATCAATTATTTTCCATATTTCTAGATCTAATTTCAAACTATTGCATCAAGTAACGAACAAAATTGAACAAAAATTAAAGGACTGCGCGTTACTTTCAACTTGTCAAAAAAGGAAAATTCAATCAATTTTTGCCTCGCCAGAAAAATTTGGCAAAATGGACAAAAAATTATTCAGACAAATATTATATATTTTCCATATTTTTAGATCTTATTTCAAACTATTGTATCTAGTAACAAACAAAATTGAACAAAAATTGAAGGACTGCGCGTTACTTTCCACTTGACAAAAAATAAAAATTCAATCAATTTTTGCCTCGCTAGAAAAATTTGGCAAAATGGAGAAAAAAATATTCAGACAAATATCATATATTTTCCATATTTTTAGATCTAATTTCAAACTATTGCATCTAGTAACGAACAAAATTGAACAAAAATTGAAGGACTGCGCGTTACTTTCAACTTGTCAAAAAATGAAAATTCAATCAATTTTTGCCTCGCCAGAAAAATTTGGCAAAATGGACAAAAAAATATTCAGACAAATATCATATATTTTCCATATTTCTAGATCTAATTTCAAACTATTGCATCTAGTAACGAACAAAATTGAACAAAAATTGAAGGACTGCGCGTTACTTTCAACTTGACAAAAAATGAAAATTCAATCAATTTTTGCCTCACCAGAAAAATTTGTCAAAATACACAAAAAAATTTTCAGACAAATATCAATTATTTTCCATATTTCTAGATCTAATTTCAAACTATTGCATCAAGTAACGAACAAAATTGAACAAAAATTAAAGGACTGCGCGTTACTTTCAACTTGTCAAAAAAGGAAAATTCAATCAATTTTTGCCTCGCCAGAAAAATTTGGCAAAATGCACAAAAAAATTTTCAGACAAATGTCAATTATTTTCCATATTTCTAGATAAGATATCAAACTTTTTCATCTATTAACATACAAAATTGAACAAAAATTGAAGGACTGCGCGTTACTTTCAATTTGACAAAAAATAAAAATTCAATTAATTTTTGCCTCACAAGAAAAATTTGGCAAAATACACAAAAAAATTTTCAGACAAATATCATATATTTTCCATATTTCTAGATCTAATTTCAAACTTTTTCATCTAGTAACGAATAAAATTAAACAAAAATTGAAGGACTGCGCGTTACTTTCAACTTGTCAAAAAATGAAAATTTTATCAACTTTTGCCTCCCAAGACAAATTTAGCCAAATGCACAAAAAAATTATCAGACAAATATCAATTATTTTCCATATTTCTAGATCTAATTTCAAACTATTTCATCAATTAACGAACAAAATTAAACAAAAATCAAAAGACTGCGCGTTACTTTCAACTAGTCAAAAAATGAAAATTCAATCAATTTTTGCCTCGCCAGAATAATTTTGCAAAATACACAAAAAAATTTTCAGACAAATATCAATTATTTTCCATATTTCTAGATCTAATTTTAAACTATTGCTTCTAGTAAGGAACAAAATTGAACAAAAATTGAAGGACTGCGCGTTACTTTCAATTTGACAAAGAATGAAAATTCAATCAATTTTTGCCTCACCAGAAAAATTTGTCAAAATACACAAAAAAATTTTCAGACAAATATCAATTATTTTCCATATTTCTAGATCTAATTTCAAACTATTGCATCAAGTAACGAACAAAATTGAACAAAAATTAAAGGACTGCGCGTTACTTTCAACTTGTCAAAAAATGAAAATTCAATCAATTTTTGCCTCGCCAGAAAAATTTGGCAAAATGGACAAAAAAATATTCAAAAAAATATTATATATTTTCCATATTTTTAGATCTAATTTCAAACCATTGTATCTAGTAACGAACAAAATTGAACAAAAATTAAAGGACAGCGCGTTACTTTCAACTTGACAAAAAATGAAAATTCAATCAATTTTTGCCTCACCAGAAAAATTTGGCAAAATGGACAAAAAAATTTTTAGACAAATATCATATATTTTCCATATTTTTAGATCTAATTTCAAACTATTGCATCTAGTAACGAACAAAATTGAACAAAAATTAAAGGACTGCGCGTTACTTTCAACTTGTCAAAAAAGGAAAATTCAATCAATTTTTGCCTCGCCAGAAAAATTTGGCAAAATGGACAAAAAAATATTCAGACAAATATCATATATTTTCCATATTTTAAGATCTAATTTCAAACTATTGCATCTAGTAACGAACAAAATTGAACAAAATTGAAGGACTGCGCGTTACTTTCAACTTGTCAAAAAATGAATATTCAATCAATTTTTGCCTCGCCAGAAAAATTTGGCAAAATGGACAAAAAAATATTCAGACAAATATCATATATTTTCCATATTTTTAGATCTAATTTCAAACTATTGCATCTAGTAATGAACAAAATTGAACAAAAATTGAAGGACTGCGCGTTACTTACAACTTGACAAAAAATGAAAATTCAATCAATTTTTGCCTCACCAGAAAAATTTGGCAAAGTACACAAAAAAATTTTCAGACAAATATCAATTTTTTTCCATATTTCTAGATCTAATTTCAAACTATTGCATCTAGTAACGAACAAAATTGAACAAAAATTAAAGGACTGCGCGTTACTTTCAACTTGTCAAAAAATGAAAATTTAATCAACTTTTGCCTCCCAAGACAAATTTGGCCAAATGCACAAAAAAATTATCAGACAAATATCAATTATTTTCCATATTTCTAGATCTAATTTCAAACTATTTCATCTATTAACGAACAAAATTAAACAAAAATCAAAGGACTGCGCGTTACTTTCAACTAGTCAAAAAATGAATATTTAATCAATTTTTGCCTCGCCAGAAAAATTTGGCAAAATGGACAAAAAAATATTCAGACAAATATCATATATTTTCCATATTTTTAGATCTAATTTCAAACTATTGCATCTAGTAATGAACAAAATTGAACAAAAATTGAAGGACTGCGCGTTACTTACAACTTGACAAAAAATGAAAATTCAATCAATTTTTGCCTCACCAGAAAAATTTGGCAAAGTGCACAAAAAAATTTTCAGACAAATATCAATTTTTTTCCATATTTCTAGATCTAATTTCAAACTAATGCATCTAGTAACGAACAAAAGTGAACAAATATTGAAGGACTGCGCGTTACTTTCAACTTGACAAAAAATAAAAATTCAATCAATTTTTGCCTCACCAGAAAAATTTGGCAAAGTACACAAAAAAATTTTCAGACAAATATCAATTTTTTTCCATATTTCTAGATCTAATTTCAAACTATTGCATCTAGTAACGAACAAAATTGAACAAAGATTGAAGGACTGCGCGTTACTTTTAACTTGTCAAAAAATGAAAATTCAATCAATTTTTGCCTCGCCAGAAAAATTTGGCAAAATGGACAAAAAAATATTCAGACAAATATCATATATTTTCCATATTTTTAGATCTAATTTCATACTATTGCATCTAGTAACGAACAAAATTGAACAAAAATTAGAGAACTGCGCGTTACTTTCAACTTGTTAAAAAATGAAAATTCAATCAATTTTTGCCTCACCAGAAAAATTTGGCAAAGTACACAAAAAAATTTTCAGACAAATATCAATTTTTTTCCATATTTCTAGATCTAATTTCAAACTAATGCATCTAGTAACGAACAAAATTGAACAAATATTGAAGGACTGCGCGTTACTTTCAACTTGTCAAAAAATGAAAATTCAATCAATTTTTGCCTCGCCAGAAAAATTTGGCAAAATGGACAAAAAAATATTCAGACAAATATCATATATTTTCCATATTTTTAGATCTAATTTCAAACTATTGCATCTAGTAACGAACAAAATTGAACAAAAATTAGAGAACTGCGCGTTACTTTCAACTTGTTAAAAAATGAAAATTCAATCAATTTTTGCCTCACCAGAAAAATTTGGCAAAGTACACAAAAAAATTTTCAGACAAATATCAATTTTTTTCCATATTTCTAGATCTAATTTCAAACTATTGCATCAAGTAACGAACAAAATTGAACAAAAATTGAAGGACTGCGCGTTACTTTCAACTTGTCAAAAAATGAAAATTCAATCAATTTTTGCCTCGCCAGAAAAATTTGGCAAAATGGACAAAAAAATATTCAGACAAATATCATATATTTTCCATATTTTTAGATCTAATTTCAAACTATTGCATCTAGTAACGAACAAAATTGAACAAAAATTAGAGAACTGCGCGTTACTTTCAACTTGTTAAAAAATGAAAATTCAATCAATTTTTGCCTCGCCAGAAAAATTTGGCAAAATGGACAAAAAAATATTCAGACAAATATCATATATTTTCCATATTTTTAGATCTAATTTCAAACTATTGCATCTAGTAACGAACAAAATTGAACAAAAATTGAAGGACTGCGCGTTACTTTCAACTTGTCAAAAAATGAAAATTCAATCAATTTTTGCCTCGCCAGAAAAATTTGGCAAAATGGACAAAAAAATATTCAGACAAATATCATATATTTTCCATATTTTTAGATCTAATTTCAAACTATTGCATCTAGTAACGAACAAAATTGAACAAAAATTGAAGGACTGCGCGTTACTTTCAACTTGTCAAAAAATGAAAATTTAATCAACTTTTGCCTCCCAAGACAAATTTGGCCAAATGCACAAAAAAATTATCAGACAAATATCAATTATTTTCCATATTTCTAGATCTAATTTCAAACTATTTCATCTATTAACGAACAAAATTAAACAAAAATCAAAGGACTGCGCGTTACTTTCAACTAGTCAAAAAATAAAAATTCAATCAATTTTTGCCTCGCCAGAATAATTTTGCAAAATACACAAAAAAATTTTCAGACAAATATCAATTATTTTCCATATTTCTAGATCTAATTTTAAACTATTGCATCTAGTAACAAACAAAATTGAACAAAAATTGAAGGACTGCGCGTTACTTTCAATTTGACAAAGAATGAAAATTCAATCAATTTTTGCCTCGCCAGAAAATTTTGGCAAAATGGACAAAAAAATATTCAGACAAATATCATATATTTTCCATATTTTAAGATCTAATTTCAAACTATTGCATCTAGTAACGAACAAAATTGAACAAAAATTAAAGGACTGCGCGTTACTTTCAACTTGTCAAAAAATGAAAATTCAATCAATTTTTGCCTCGCCAGAAAAATTTGGCAAAATGGACAAAAAAATATTCAGACAAATATCATATATTTTCCATATTTTAAGGTCTAATTTCAAACTATTGCATCTAGTAACGAACAAAATTAAACAAAAATTGAAGGACTGCGCGTTACTTTCAATTTGACAAAGAATGAAAATTCAATCAATTTTTGCCTCACTAGAAAAATTTGTCAAAATACACAAAAAAAATTTCAGACAAATATAAATTATTTTCTATATTTCTAGATCTAATTTCAAACTATTGCATCAAGTAACGAACAAAATTGAACAAAAATTAAAGGACTGCGCGTTACTTTCAACTTGTCAAAAAATGAAAATTCAATCAATTTTTGCCTCGCCAGAAAAATTTGGCAAAATGGACAAAAAAATATTCAGACAAATATCATATATTTTCCATATTTTAAGATCTAATTTCAAACTATTGCATCTAGTAACGAACAAAATTGAACAAAAATTGAAGGACTGCGCGTTACTTTCAACTTGTCAAAAAATGAAAATTTAATCAATTTTTGCCTCGCCAGAAAAATTTGGCAAAATGGACAAAAAAAATTTTCAGACAAATATTATATATTTTCCATATTTTTAGATCTAATTTCAAACTATTGTATCTAGTAACGAACAAAATTGAACAAAAATTGAAGGACTGCGCGTTACTTTTAATTTGACAAAAAATGAAAATTCAATCAATTTTTGCCTCACCAGAAAATTTTGGCAAAATGGACAAAAAAATGTTTAGACAAATATCATATATTTTCCATATTGTTAGGTCTAATTTCAAACTATTGCATCTAGTAACGAACAAAATTGAACAAAAATTGAAGGACTGCGCGTTACTTTCAATTTGACAAAGAATGAAAATTCAATCAATTTTTGCCTCACCAGAAAAATTTGTCAAAATACACAAAAAAATTTTCAGACAAATATCAATTATTTTCCATATTTCTAGATCTAATTTCAAACTATTGCATTAAGTAACGAACAAAATTGAACAAAAATTAAAGGACTGCGCGTTTTTTTCATCTTGTCAAAAAATGAAAATTCAATCAATTTTTGCCTCGCCAGAAAAATTTGGCAAAATGGACAAAAAAATATTCAGACAAATATTATATATTTTCCATATTTTTAGATCTAATTTTAAACTATTGTATCTAGTAACGAACAAAATTGAACAAAATTTAAAGGACTGCGCGTTACTTTCAACTTGACAAAAAATGAAAATTCAATCAATTTTTGTCTCAACAGAAAAATTTGGCAAAATGGACAAAAAAATGTTAAGACAAATATCATATATTTTCCATATTCTTAGATCTAATTTCAAACTTTTTATCAATTAACGAACAAAATTGAACAAAAATTAAAGGACTGCGCGTTACTTACAACTTGACAAAAAATGAAAATTCAATCAATTTTTGCCTCACCAGAAAAATTTGGCAAAGTACACAAAAAAAATTTCAGACAAATATAAATTATTTTCTATATTTCTAGATCTAATTTCAAACTATTGCATCAAGTAACGAACAAAATTGAACAAAAATTAAAGGACTGCGCGTTACTTTCAACTTGTCAAAAAATGAAAATTCAATCAATTTTTGCCTCGCCAGAAAAATTTGGCAAAATGGACAAAAAAATATTCAGACAAATATCATATATTTTCCATATTTTAAGATCTAATTTCAAACTATTGCATCTAGTAACGAACAAAATTGAACAAAAATTGAAGGACTGCGCGTTACTTTCAACTTGTCAAAAAATGAAAATTTAATCAATTTTTGCCTCGCCAGAAAAATTTGGCAAAATGGACAAAAAAAATTTTCAGACAAATATTATATATTTTCCATATTTTTAGATCTAATTTCAAACTATTGTATCTAGTAACGAACAAAATTGAACAAAAATTGAAGGACTGCGCGTTACTTTTAACTTGACAAAAAATGAAAATTCAATCAATTTTTGCCTCACCAGAAAATTTTGGCAAAATGGACAAAAAAATGTTTAGACAAATATCATATATTTTCCATATTGTTAGGTCTAATTTCAAACTATTGCATCTAGTAACGAACAAAATTGAACAAAAATTGAAGGACTGCGCGTTACTTTCAATTTGACAAAGAATGAAAATTCAATCAATTTTTGCCTCACCAGAAAAATTTGTCAAAATACACAAAAAAATTTTCAGACAAATATCAATTATTTTCCATATTTCTAGATCTAATTTCAAACTATTGCATTAAGTAACGAACAAAATTGAACAAAAATTAAAGGACTGCGCGTTTTTTTCATCTTGTCAAAAAATGAAAATTCAATCAATTTTTGCCTCGCCAGAAAAATTTGGCAAAATGGACAAAAAAATATTCAGACAAATATTATATATTTTCCATATTTTTAGATCTAATTTTAAACTATTGTATCTAGTAACGAACAAAATTGAACAAAATTTAAAGGACTGCGCGTTACTTTCAACTTGACAAAAAATGAAAATTCAATCAATTTTTGTCTCAACAGAAAAATTTGGCAAAATGGACAAAAAAATGTTAAGACAAATATCATATATTTTCCATATTCTTAGATCTAATTTCAAACTTTTTATCAATTAACGAACAAAATTGAACAAAAATTAAAGGACTGCGCGTTACTTACAACTTGACAAAAAATGAAAATTCAATCAATTTTTGCCTCACCAGAAAAATTTGGCAAAGTACACAAAAAAAATTTCAGACAAATATAAATTATTTTCTATATTTCTAGATCTAATTTCAAACTATTGCATCAAGTAACGAACAAAATTGAACAAAAATTAAAGGACTGCGCGTTACTTTCAACTTGTCAAAAAATGAAAATTCAATCAATTTTTGCCTCGCCAGAAAAATTTGGCAAAATGGACAAAAAAATATTCAGACAAATATCATATATTTTCCATATTTTAAGATCTAATTTCAAACTATTGCATCTAGTAACGAACAAAATTGAACAAAAATTGAAGGACTGCGCGTTACTTTCAACTTGTCAAAAAATGAAAATTTAATCAATTTTTGCCTCGCCAGAAAAATTTGGCAAAATGGACAAAAAAAATTTTCAGACAAATATTATATATTTTCCATATTTTTAGATCTAATTTCAAACTATTGTATCTAGTAACGAACAAAATTGAACAAAAATTGAAGGACTGCGCGTTACTTTTAACTTGACAAAAAATGAAAATTCAATCAATTTTTGCCTCACCAGAAAATTTTGGCAAAATGGACAAAAAAATGTTTAGACAAATATCATATATTTTCCATATTGTTAGGTCTAATTTCAAACTATTGCATCTAGTAACGAACAAAATTGAACAAAAATTGAAGGACTGCGCGTTACTTTCAATTTGACAAAGAATGAAAATTCAATCAATTTTTGCCTCACCAGAAAAATTTGTCAAAATACACAAAAAAATTTTCAGACAAATATCAATTATTTTCCATATTTCTAGATCTAATTTCAAACTTTTGCATTAAGTAACGAACAAAATTGAACAAAAATTAAAGGACTGCGCGTTTTTTTCATCTTGTCAAAAAATGAAAATTCAATCAATTTTTGCCTCGCCAGAAAAATTTGGCAAAATGGACAAAAAAATATTCAGACAAATATTATATATTTTCCATATTTTTAGATCTAATTTTAAACTATTGTATCTAGTAACGAACAAAATTGAACAAAATTTAAAGGACTGCGCGTTACTTTCAACTTGACAAAAAATGAAAATTCAATCAATTTTTGTCTCAACAGAAAAATTTTGCAAAATGGACAAAAAAATGTTAAGACAAATATCATATATTTTCCATATTCTTAGATCTAATTTCAAACTTTTTATCAATTAACGAACAAAATTGAACAAAAATTAAAGGACTGCGCGTTACTTACAACTTGACAAAAAATGAAAATTCAATCAATTTTTGCCTCACCAGAAAAATTTGGCAAAGTACACAAAAAAAATTTCAGACAAATATAAATTATTTTCTATATTTCTAGATCTAATTTCAAACTATTGCATCAAGTAACGAACAAAATTGAACAAAAATTAAAGGACTGCGCGTTACTTTCAACTTGTCAAAAAATGAAAATTCAATCAATTTTTGCCTCGCCAGAAAAATTTGGCAAAATGGACAAAAAAATATTCAGACAAATATCATATATTTTCCATATTTTAAGATCTAATTTCAAACTATTGCATCTAGTAACGAACAAAATTGAACAAAAATTGAAGGACTGCGCGTTACTTTCAACTTGTCAAAAAATGAAAATTTAATCAATTTTTGCCTCGCCAGAAAAATTTGGCAAAATGGACAAAAAAAATTTTCAGACAAATATTATATATTTTCCATATTTTTAGATCTAATTTCAAACTATTGTATCTAGTAACGAACAAAATTGAACAAAAATTGAAGGACTGCGCGTTACTTTTAACTTGACAAAAAATGAAAATTCAATCAATTTTTGCCTCACCAGAAAATTTTGGCAAAATGGACAAAAAAATGTTTAGACAAATATCATATATTTTCCATATTGTTAGGTCTAATTTCAAACTATTGCATCTAGTAACGAACAAAATTGAACAAAAATTGAAGGACTGCGCGTTACTTTCAATTTGACAAAGAATGAAAATTCAATCAATTTTTGCCTCACCAGAAAAATTTGTCAAAATACACAAAAAAATTTTCAGACAAATATCAATTATTTTCCATATTTCTAGATCTAATTTCAAACTTTTGCATTAAGTAACGAACAAAATTGAACAAAAATTAAAGGACTGCGCGTTTTTTTCATCTTGTCAAAAAATGAAAATTCAATCAATTTTTGCCTCGCCAGAAAAATTTGGCAAAATGGACAAAAAAATATTCAGACAAATATTATATATTTTCCATATTTTTAGATCTAATTTTAAACTATTGTATCTAGTAACGAACAAAATTGAACAAAATTTAAAGGACTGCGCGTTACTTTCAACTTGACAAAAAATGAAAATTCAATCAATTTTTGTCTCAACAGAAAAATTTTGCAAAATGGACAAAAAAATGTTAAGACAAATATCATATATTTTCCATATTCTTAGATCTAATTTCAAACTTTTTATCAATTAACGAACAAAATTGAACAAAAATTAAACGACTGCGCGTTACTTACAACTTGACAAAAAATGAAAATTCAATCAATTTTTGCCTCACCAGAAAAATTTGGCAAAGTACACAAAAAAATTTTCAGACAAATATCAATTTTTTTCCATATTTCTAGATCTAATTTCAAACTATTGCATCTAGTAACGAACAAAATTGAACAAATATTGAAGGACTGCGCCTTACTTTCAACTTGTCAAAAAAGGAAAATTCAATCAATTTTTGCCTCGCCAGAAAAATTTGTCAAAATGCACAAAAAAATTTTCGGAACAAATATCAATTATTTTCCACATTTCTAGATCTAATTTTGAAACTATTGCATCTAGTAACGAACAAAATTGAACAAAAATTGAAGGACTGCGCGTTACTTTCAACTTGTCAAAAAAGGAAAATTCAATCAATTTTTGCCTCGCCAGAAAAATTTGGCAAAATGGACAAAAAAATATTCAGACAAATATCATATATTTTCCATATTTTTAGATCTAATTTCAAACTATTGCATCTAGTAACGAACAAAATTGAACAAAAATTGAAGGACTGCGCGTTACTTTCAACTTGTCAAAAAATGAAAATTCAATCAATTTTTGCCTCGCCAGAAAAATTTGGCAAAATGGACTAAAAAATATTCAGACAAATATCATATATTTTCCATATTTCTAGATCTAATTTCAAACTATTTCATCTATTATCGAACAAAATTAAACAAAAATCAAAGGACTGCGCGTTACTTTCAACTAGTCAAAAAATGAAAATTCAATCAATTTTTGCCTCGCCAGAAAAATTTGGCAAAATGGACAAAAAAATTTTCAGACAAATATCATATATTTTCCATATTTTTAGGTCTAATTTCAAACTATTGCATCTAGTAACGAACAAAATTGAACAAAAATTGAAGGACTGCGCGTTACTTTCAATTTGACAAAGAATGAAAATTCAATCAATTTTTGCCTCACCAGAAAAATTTGTCAAAATACACAAAAAAATTTTCAGACAAATATAAATTATTTTCCATATTTCTAGATCTAATTTCAAACTATTGCATCTAGTAACGAACAAAATTGAACAAAAATTGAAGGACTGCGCGTTACTTTCAACTTGTCAAAAAATGAAAATTCAATCAATTTTTGCCTCGCCAGAAAAATTTGGCAAAATGGACAAAAAAATATTCAGACAAATATATATTTTCCATATTTCTAGATCTAATTTCAAACTATTTTATCTATTAACGAACAAAATTAAACAAAAATCAAAGGACTGCGCGTTACTTTCAACTAGTCAAAAAATAAAAATTCAATCAATTTTTGCCTCGCCCGAATAATTTTGCAAAATACACAAAAAAATTTTCAGACAAATATCAATTATTTTCCATATTTCTAGATCTAATTTTAAACTATTGCATCTAGTAACAAACAAAATTGAACAAAAATTGAAGGACTGCGCGTTACTTTCAACTTGTCAAAAAATGAAAATTCAATCAATTTTTGCCTCGCCAGAAAAATTTGGCAAAAAGGACAAAAAAATTTTCAGACAAATATCATATATTTTCCATATTTTTAGGTCTAATTTCAAACTATTGCATCTAGTAACGAACAAAATTAAACAAAAATTGAAGGACTGCGCGTTACTTTCAATTTGACAAAGAATGAAAATTCAATCAATTTTTGCCTCACCAGAAAAATTTGTCAAAATACACAAAAAAAATTTCAGACAAATATCAATTATTTTCCATATTTCTAGATCTAATTTCAAACTAGTGCATCAAGTAACGAACAAAATTGAACAAAAATTAAAGGACTGCGCGTTACTTTCAACTTGTCAAAAAATGAAAATTCAATCAATTTTTGCCTCGCCAGAAAAATTTGGCAAAATGGACAAAAAAATATTCAGACAAATATCATATATTTTCCATATTTTAAGATCTAATTTCAAACTATTGCATCTAGTAACGAACAAAATTGAACAAAAATTGAAGGACTGCGCGTTACTTTCAACTTGTCAAAAAATGAAAATTCAATCAATTTTTGCCTCACCAGAAAATTTTGGCAAAATGGACAAAAAAATGTTTAGACAAATATCATATATTTTCCATATTGTTAGGTCTAATTTCAAACTATTGCATCTAGTAACGAACAAAATTGAACAAAAATTAAAGGGCTGCGCGTTACTTTCAACTTGTCAAAAAATGAAAATTCAATCAATTTTTGCCTCGCCAGAAGAATTTGGCAAAATGGACAAAAAAATATTCAGACAAATATTATATATTTTCCATATTTTTAGATCTAATTTCAAACTATTGTATCTAGTAACGAACAAAATTGAACAAAAATTGAAGGACTGCGCCTTACTTTTAACTTGACAAAAAATGAAAATTCAATCAATTTTTGCCTCACCAGAAAATTTTGGCAAAATGGACAAAAAAATGTTTAGACAAATATCATATATTTTCCATATTGTTAGGTCTAATTTCAAACTATTGCATCTAGTAACGAACAAAATTGAACAAAAATTGAAGGACTGCGCGTTACTTTCAATTTGACAAAGAATGAAAATTCAATCAATTTTTGCCTCACCAGAAAAATTTGTCAAAATACACAAAAAAATTTTCAGACAAATATCAATTATTTTCTATATTTCTAGATCTAATTTCAAACTATTGCATTAAGTAACGAACAAAATTGAACAAAAATTAAAGGGCTGCGCGTTACTTTCAACTTGTCAAAAAATGAAAATTCAATCAATTTTTGCCTCGCCAGAAGAATTTGGCAAAATGGACAAAAAAATATTCAGACAAATATTATATATTTTCCATATTTTTAGATCTAATTTTAAACTATTGTATCTAGTAACGAACAAAATTGAACAAAAATTAAAGGACTGCGCGTTACTTTCAACTTGACAGAAAATGAAAATTCAATCAATTTTTGTCTCAACAGAAAAATTTGGCAAAATGGACAAAAAAATGTTAAGACAAATATCATATATTTTCCATATTCTTAGATCTAATTTCAAACTTTTTATCAATTAACGAACAAAATTGAACAAAAATTAAAGGACTGCGCGTTACTTACAACTTGACAAAAAATGAAAATTCAATCAATTTTTGCCTCACCAGAAAAATTTGGCAAAGTACACAAAAAAATTTTCAGACAAATATCAATTTTTTTCCATATTTCTAGATCTAATTTCAAACTATTGCATCTAGTAACCAACAAAATTGAACAAATATTGAAGGACTGCGCGTTACTTTCAACTTGTCAAAAAAGGAAAATTCAATCAATTTTTGCCTCGCCAGAAAAATTTTTAAAATGCACAAAAAAATTTTCGGAACAAATATCAATTATTTTCCACATTTCTAGATCTAATTTTGAAACTATTGCATCTAGTAACGAACAAAATTAAACAAAAATTGAAGGACTGCGCGTTACTTTTAACTTGTCAAAAAATGAAAATTCAATCAATTTTTGCCTCGCCAGAAAAATTTGGCAAAATGGACAAAAAAATATTCAGACAAATATCATATATTTTCCATATTTTTAGATCTAATTTCAAAATATTGCATCTAGTAACGAACAAAATTGAACAAAAATTGAAGGACTGCGCGTTACTTTCAACTTGACCAAAAATGAAAATTCAATCAATTTTTGCCTGACCAGAAAAATTTGGCAAAATGGACAAAAAAATGTTTAGACAAATATCATATATTTTCCATATTCTTAGATCTAATTTCAAACTTTTTATCAATTAACGAGCAAAATTGAACAAAAATTAAAGGACTGCGCGTTACTTTTAATTTGACAAAAAATAAAAATTCAATCAATTTTTGCCTCACAAGAAAAATTTGGCAAAATACACAAAAAAAATTTCAGACAAATATCATATATTTTCCATATTTCTAGATCTAATTTCAAACTTTTTCATCTAGTAACGAATAAAATTAAACAAAAATTAAAGGACTGCGCGTTACTTTTAACTTGTCAAAAAATGAAAATTCAATCAATTTTTGCCTCGCCAGAAAAATTTGGCAAAATGGACAAAAAAATATTTAGACAAATATCATATATTTTCCATATTTTTAGATCTAATTTCAAACTATTGCATCTAGTAACGAACAAAATTGAACAAAAATTGAAGGGCTGCGCGTTACTTTCAACTTGTCAAAAAATGAAAATTCAATCAATTTTTGCCTCGCCAGAAAAATTTGGCAAAATGGACAAAAAAATATTCAGACAAATATCATATATTTTCTATATTTCTAGATCTAATTTCAAACTATTTCATCTATTAACGAACAAAATTAAACAAAAATCAAAGGACTGCGCGTTACTTTCAACTAGTCAAAAAATGAAAATTCAATCAATTTTTGCCTCGCCAGAATAATTTTGCAAAATACACAAAAAAATTTTCAGACAAATATTAATTATTTTCCATATTTCTAGATCTAATTTTAAACTATTGCATCTAGTAACAAACAAAATTGAACAAAAATTAAAGGACTGCGCGTTACTTTCAATTTGACAAAGAATGAAAATTCAATCAATTTTTGCCTCGCCAGAAAAATTTGGCAAAATGGACAAAAAAATTTTCAGACAAATATCATATATTTTCCATATTTTTAGGTCTAATTTCAAACTATTGCATCTAGTAACGAACAAAATTGAACAAAAATTGAAGGACTGCGCGTTACTTTTAACTTGTCAAAAAATGAAAATTTAATCAACTTTTGCCTCCCAAGACAAATTTGGCAAAATACACAAAAAAATTTACAGACAAATATCATATATTTTCCATATTTCTAGATCTAATTTCAAACTATTTCATCTATTAACGAACAAAATTAAACAAAAATCAAAGGACTGCGCGTTACTTTCAACTAGTCAAAAAATGAAAATTCAACCAATTTTTGCCTCGCCAGAAAAATTTGGCAAAATGGACAAAAAAATATTCAGACAAATATTATATATTTTCCATATTTTTAGATCTAATTTCAAACTATTGTATCTAGTAACGAACAAAATTGAACAAAAATTGAAGGACTGCGCGTTACTTTCAACTTGACAAAAAATGAAAATTCAATCAATTTTTGCCTCACCAGAAAAATTTGGCAAAATGGACAAAAAAATGTTTAGACAAATATCATATATTTTCCATATTCTTAGATCTAATTTCAAACTTTTTATCAATTAACGAGCAAAATTGAACAAAAATTAAAGGACTGCGCGTTACTTTCAATTTGACAAAAAATAAAAATTCAATCAATTTTTGCCTCACAAGAAAAATTTGGCAAAATACACAAAAAAATTTTCAGACAAATATCATATATTTTCCATATTTCTAGATCTAATTTCAAACTTTTTCATCTAGTAACGAATAAAATTAAACAAAAATTTAAGGACTGCGCGTTACTTTCAACTTGTCAAAAAATGAAAATTCAATCAATTTTTGCCTCGCCAGAAAAATTTGGCAAAATGGACAAAAAAATATTCAGACAAATATCATATATTTTCCATATTTTTAGATCTAATTTCAAACTATTGCATCTAGTAACGAACAAAATTGAACAAAAATTGAAGGACTGCGCCTTACTTTCAACTTGTCAAAAAATGAAAATTCAATCAATTTTTGCCTCGCCAGAAAAATTTGGCAAAATGGACAAAAAAATATTCCGACAAATTTCATATATTTTCCATATTTCTAGATCTAATTTCAAACTATTTCATCTATTAACGAACAAAATTAAACAAAAATCAAAGGACTGCGCGTTACTTTCAACTAGTCAAAAAATGAAAATTCAATCAATTTTTGCCTCGCCAGAATAATTTTGCAAAATACACAAAAAAATTTTCAGACAAATATTAATTATTTTCCATCTTTCTAGATCTAATTTTAAACTATTGCATCTAGTAACAAACAAAATTAAACAAAAATCAAAGGACTGCGCGTTACTTTCAACTAGTCAAAAAATGAAAATTCTATCAATTTTTGCCTCGCCAGAATAATTTTGCAAAATACACAAAAAAATTTTCAGACAAATATTAATTATTTTCCATCTTTCTAGATCTAATTTTAAACTATTGCATCTAGTAACAAACAAAATTGAACAAAAATTGAAGGACTGCGCGTTACTTTCAATTTGACAAAGAATGAAAATTCAATCAATTTTTGCCTCGCCAGAAAAATTTGGCAAAATGGACAAAAAAATTTTCAGACAAATATCATATATTTTCCATATTTTTAGGTCTAATTTCAAACTATTGCATCTAGTAACGAACAAAATTGAACAAAAATTGAAGGACTGCGCGTTACTTTCAACTTGACAAAAAATGAAGATTCAATCAATTTTTGCCTTACCAGAAAAATTTGGCAAAATGGACAAAAAAATGTTTAGACAAATATCATATATTTTCCATATTCTTAGATCTAATTTTAAACTTTTTATTAATTAACGAGCAAAATTAAACAAAAATTAAAGGACTGCGCGTTACTTTCAATTTGACAAAAAATAAAAATTCAATCAATTTTTGCCTCACAAGAAAAATTTGGCAAAATACACAAAAAAATTTTCAGACAAATATCATATATTTTCCATATTTCTAGATCTAATTTTAAACTATTGCATCTAGTAACAAACAAAATTAAACAAAAATTGAAGGACTGCGCGTTACTTTCAACTTGTCAAAAAATGAAAATTCAATCAATTTTTGCCTCGCCAGAAAAATTTGGCAAAATGGACAAAAAAATATTCAGACAAATATCATATATTTTCCGTATTTTAAGATCTAATTTCAAACTATTGCATCTAGTAACGAACAAAATTGAACAAATATTGAAGGACTGCGCGTTACTTTTAACTTGTCAAAAAAGGAAAATTCAATCAATTTTTGCCTCACCAGAAAAATTTGTCAAAATACACAAAAAAATTTTCAGACAAATATCAATTATTTTCCATATTTCTAGATCTAATTTCAAACTATTGCATCAAGTAACGAACAAAATTGAACAAAAATTAAAGGACTGCGCGTTACTTTCAACTTGTCAAAAAATGAAAATTCAATCAATTTTTGCCTCGCCAGAAAAATTTGGCAAAATACACAAAAAAATTTTCAGACAAATATCAATTATTTTCCATATTTCTAGATCTAATTTCAAACTATTGCATCAAGTAACGAACAAAATTAAACAAAAATTGAAGGACTGCGCGTTACTTTCAATTTGACAAAGAATGAAAATTCAATCAATTTTTGCCTCACCAGAAAAATTTGTCAAAATACACAAAAAAATTTTCAGACAAATATCAATTATTTTCCATATTTCTAGATCTAATTTCAAACTATTGCATCAAGTAACGAACAAAATTAAACAAAAATTGAAGGACTGCGCGTTACTTTCAATTTGACAAAGAATGAAAATTCAATCAATTTTTGCCTCACCAGAAAAATTTGTCAAAATACACAAAAAAATTTTCAGACAAATATCAATTATTTTCCATATTTTTAGGTCTAATTTCAAACTATTGCATCTAGTAAAGAACAAAATTAAACAAAAATTGAAGGACTGCGCGTTACTTTCAATTTGACAAAGAATGAAAATTCAATCAATTTTTGCCTCACCAGAAAAATTTGTCAAAATACACAAAAAAATTTTCAGACAAATATCAATTATTTTCCATATTTCTAGATCTAATTTCAAACTATTTCATCTATTAACGAACAAAATTAAACAAAAATCAAAGGACTGCGCGTTACTTTCAACTAGTCAAAAAATGAAAATTCAATCAATTTTTGCCTCGCCAGAATAATTTTGCAAAATACACAAAAAAATTTTCAGACAAATATTAATTATTTTCCATATTTCTAGATCTAATTTCAAACTATTGCATCAAGTAACGAACAAAATTGAACAAAAATTAAAGGACTGCGCGTTACTTTCAACTTGTCAAAAAATGAAAATTCAATCAATTTTAGCCTCGCCAGAAACATTTGGCAAAATGGACAAAAAAATATTCAGACAAATATCATGTATTTTCCATATTTCTAGATCTAATTTCAAACTATTTCATCTATTAACGAACAAAATTAAACAAAAATCAAAGGACTGCGCGTTACTTTCAACTAGTCAAAAAATGAAAATTCAATCAATTTTTGCCTCGCCAGAATAATTTTGCAAAATACACAAAAAAATTTTCAGACAAATATCATATATTTTCCATATTCTTAGATCTAATTTTAAACTTTTTATTAATTAACGAGCAAAATTAAACAAAAATTAAAGGACTGCGCGTTACTTTCAATTTGACAAAAAATAAAAATTCAATCAATTTTTGCCTCACAAGAAAAATTTGGCAAAATACACAAAAGAATTTTCAGACAAATATCATATATTTTCCATATTTCTAGATCTAATTTTAAACTTTTTCATCTAGTAACGAATAAAATTAAACAAAAATTAAAGGACTGCGCGTTACTTTCAGCTTGTCAAAAAATGAAAATTTAATCAACTTTTGCCTCGCCAGAAAAATTTGGCAAAATGGACAAAAAAATATTCAGACAAATATCATGTATTTTCCATATTTCTAGATCTAATTTCAAACTATTTCATCTATTAACGAACAAAATTAAACAAAAATCAAAGGACTGCGCGTTACTTTCAACTAGTCAAAAAATGAAAATTCAATCAATTTTTGCCTCGCCAGAATAATTTTGCAAAATACACAAAAAAATTTTCAGACAAATATTAATTATTTTCCATATTTCTAGATCTAATTTTAAACTATTGCATCTAGTAACAAAAAAAATTAAAAAAAAATTGAAGGACTGCGCGTTACTTTCAATTTGACAAAGAATGAAAATTCAATCAATTTTTGCCTCGCCAGAAAAATTTGGCAAAATGGACAAAAAAATTTTCAGACAAATATCATATATTTTTCATATTTTTAGGTCTAATTTCAAACTATTGCATCTAGTAACGAACAAAATTGAACAAAAATTGAAGGACTGCGCGTTACTTTTAACTTGTCAAAAAATGAAAATTTAATCAACTTTTGCCTCCCAAGACAAATTTGGCCAAATGCACAAAAAAATTATCAGACAAATATCAATTATTTTCCATATTTCGAGATCTAATTTCAAACTATTTCATCTATTAACGAACAAAATTAAACAAAAATCAAAGGACTGCGCGTTACTTTCAACTAGTCAAAAAATGAAAATTCAATCAATTTTTTCCTCGCCAGAAAAATTTGGCAAAATGGACAAAAAAATTTTCAGACAAACATCATATATTTTTCATATTTTTAGGTCTAATTTCAAACTATTGCATCTAGTAAAGAACAAAATTGAACAAAAATTGAAGGACTGCGCGTTACTTTCAATTTGACAAAGAATGAAAATTCAATCAATTTTTGCCTCACCAGAAAAATTTGTCAAAATACACAAAAAAATTTTCAGACAAATATCAATTATTTTCCATATTTCTAGATCTAATTTCAAACTATTGCATCAAGTAACGAACAAAATTGAACAAAAATTAAAGGACTACGCGTTACTTTCAACTTGTCAAAAAATGAAAATTCAATCAATTTTTGCCTCGCCAGAAAAATTTGGCAAAATGGACAAAAAAATATTCAGACAAATATTATATATTTTCCATATTTTTAGATCTAATTTCAAACTATTGTATCTAGTAACGAACAAAATTGAACAAAAATTGAAGGACTGCGCGTTACTTTCAACTTGACAAAAAATGAAAATTCAATCAATTTTTGCCTCACCAGAAAAATTTGGCAAAATGGACAAAAAAATGTTTAGACAAATATCATATATTTTCCATATTCTTAGATCTAATTTTAAACTTTTTATCAATTAACGAGCAAAATTGAACAAAAATTAAAGGACTGCGCGTTACTTTCAATTTGACAAAAAATAAAAATTCAATCAATTTTTGCCTCACAAGAAAAATTTGGCAAAATACACAAAAAAATTTTCAGACAAATATCATATATTTTCCATATTTCTAGATCTAATTTCAAACTTTTTCATCTAGTAACGAATAAAATTAAACAAAAATTTAAGGACTGCGCGTTACTTTCAACTTGTCAAAAAATGAAAATTCAATCAATTTTTGCCTCGCCAGAAAAATTTGGCAAAATGGACAAAAAAATATTCAGACAAATATCATATATTTTCCATATTTCTAGATCTAATTTCAAACTTTTTCATCTATTAACGAACAAAATTAAACAAAAATTGAAGGACTGCGCGTTACTTTCAACTTGTCAAAAAATGAAAATTCAATCAATTTTTGCCTCGCCAAAAAAATTTGGCAAAATGGACAAAAAAATATTCAGACAAATATCATATATTTTCCATATTTCTAGATCTAATTTCAAACTATTTCATCTATTAACGAACAAAATTAAACAAAAATCAAAGGACTGCGCGTTACTTTCAACTAGTCAAAAAATGAAAATTCAATCAATTTTTGCCTCGCCAGAATAATTTTGCAAAATACACAAAAAAATTTTCAGACAAATATTAATTATTTTCCATATTTCTAGATCTAATTTTAAACTATTGCATCTAGTAACAAACAAAATTAAAAAAAAATTGAAGGACTGCGCGTTACTTTCAATTTGACAAAGAATGAAAATTCAATCAATTTTTGCCTCGCCAGAAAAATTTGGCAAAATGGACAAAAAAATATTCAGACAAATATCATATATTTTCCATATTTTTAGGTCTAATTTCAAACTATTGCATCTAGTAACGAACAAAATTGAACAAAAATTGAAGGACTGCGCGTTACTTTTAACTTGTCAAAAAATGAAAATTTAATCAACTTTTGCCTCCTAAGACAAATTTGGCAAAATACACAAAAAAATTTACAGACAAATATCATATATTTTCCATATTTCTAGATCTAATTTCAAACTTTTTCATCTATTAACGAACAAAATTAAACAAAAATTGAAGGACTGCGCGTTACTTTCAAATTGTCAAAAAATGAAAATTCAATCAATTTTTGCCTCGCCAGAAAAATTTGGCAAAATGGACAAAAAAATATTCAGACAAATATCATATATTTTCCATATTTCTAGATCTAATTTCAAACTATTTTATCTATTAACGAACAAAATTAAACAAAAATCAAAGGACTGCGCGTTACTTTCAACTAGTCAAAAAATGAAAATTCAATCAATTTTTGCCTCGCCAGAATAATTTTGCAAAATACACAAAAAAATTTTCAGACAAATATTAATTATTTTCCATATTTCTAGATCTAATTTTAAACTATTGCATCTAGTAACGAACAAAATTGAACAAAAATTGAAGGACTGCGCGTTACCTTCAACTTGTCAAAAAATGAAAATTCAATCAATTTTTGCCTCGCCAGAAAAATTTGGCAAAATGGACAAAAAAATATTCAGACAAATATTATATATTTTCCATATTTTTAAATCTAATTTCAAACTATTGTATCTAGTAACGAACAAAATTGAACAAAAATTGAAGGACTGCGCGTTACTTTCAGCTTGACAAAAAATGAAAATTCAATCAATTTTTGCCTCACCAGAAAAATTTGGCAAAATGGACAAAAAAATGTTTAGACAAATATCATATATTTTCCATATTCTTAGATCTAATTTCAAACTTTTTATCAATTAACGAGCAAAATTGAACAAAAATTAAAGGACTGCGCGTTACTTTCAATTTGACAAAAAATAAAAATTCAATCAATTTTTGCCTCACAAGAAAAATTTGGCAAAATACACAAAAAAATTTTCAGACAAATATCATATATTTTCCATATTTCTAGATCTAATTTCAAACTTTTTCATCTAGTAACGAATAAAATTAAACAAAAATTTAAGGACTGCGCGTTACTTTCAACTTGTCAAAAAATGAAAATTCAATCAATTTTTGCCTCGCCAGAAAAATTTGGCAAAATGGACAAAAAAATATTCAGACAAATATCATATATTTTCCATATTTCTAGATCTAATTTCAAACTTTTTCATCTAGTAACGAATAAAATTAAACAAAAATTGAAGGACTGCGCGTTACTTTCAACTTGTCAAAAAATGAAAATTCAATCAATTTTTGCCTCGCCAGAAAAATTTGGCAAAATGGACAAAAAAATATTCAGACAAATATCATATATTTTCCATATTTTTAGATCTAATTTCAAACTATTTCATCTATTAACGAACAAAATTAAACAAAAATCAAAGGACTGCGCGTTACTTTCAACTAGTCAAAAAATGAAAATTCAATCAATTTTTGCCTCGCCAGAATAATTTTGCAAAATACACAAAAAAATTTTCAGACAAATATTAATTATTTTCCATATTTCTAGATCTAATTTTAAACTATTGCATCTAGTAACAAACAAAATTGAACAAAAATTGAAGGACTGCGCGTTACTTTCAATTTGACAAAGAATGAAAATTCAATCAATTTTTGCCTCGCCAGAAAAATTTGGCAAAATGGACAAAAAAATTTTCAGACAAATATCATATATTTTCCATATTTTTAGGTCTAATTTCAAACTATTGCATCTAGTAACGAACAAAATTGAACAAAAATTGAAGGACTGCGCGTTACTTTCAACTTGACAAAAAATGAAAATTCAATCAATTTTTGCCTCACCAGAAAAATTTGGCAAAATGGACAAAAAAATGTTTAGACAAATATCATATATTTTCCATATTCTTAGATCTAATTTTAAACTTTTTATTAATTAACGAGCAAAATTAAACAAAAATTAAAGGACTGCGCGTTACTT
This sequence comes from Ganaspis brasiliensis, assembly GCA_037103525.1. Classification (NCBI taxonomy): domain Eukaryota; kingdom Metazoa; phylum Arthropoda; class Insecta; order Hymenoptera; family Figitidae; genus Ganaspis; species Ganaspis brasiliensis. The sequence goes on from JAZKLR010000662.1 coordinate 106,793, forward strand.
TCAATTTGACAAAAAATAAAAATTCAATCAATTTTTGCCTCACAAGAAAAATTTGGCAAAATACACAAAAAAATTTTCAGACAAATATCATATATTTTCCATATTTCTAGATCTAATTTTAAACTTTTTCATCTAGTAACGAATAAAATTAAACAAAAATTAAAGGACTGCGCGTTACTTTCAGCTTGACAAAAAATGAAAATTCAATCAATTTTTGCCTCACCAGAAAAATTTGGCAAAATGGACAAAAAAATGTTTAGACAAATATCATATATTTTCCATATTCTTAGATCTAATTTCAAACTTTTTATCAATTAACGAGCAAAATTGAACAAAAATTAAAGGACTGCGCGTTACTTTCAATTTGACAAAAAATAAAAATTCAATCAATTTTTGCCTCACAAGAAAAATTTGACAAAATACACAAAAAAATTTTCAGACAAATATCATATATTTTCCATATTTCTAGATCTAATTTCAAAGTTTTTCATCTAGTAACGAATAAAATTAAACAAAAATTTAAGGACTGCGCGTTACTTTCAACTTGTCAAAAAATGAAAATTCAATCAATTTTTGCCTCGCCAGAAAAATTTGGCAAAATGGACAAAAAAATATTCAGACAAATATCATATATTTTCCATATTTTTAGATCTAATTTCAAACTATTGCATCTAGTAACGAACAAAATTGAACAAAAATTGAAGGACTGCGCGTTACTTTCAACTTGTCAAAAAATGAAAATTCAATCAATTTTTGCCTCACCAGAAAAATTTGGCAAAATGGACAAAAAAATGTTTAGACAAATATCATATATTTTCCATATTCTTAGATCTAATTTCAAACTTTTTATCAATTAACGAGCAAAATTGAACAAAAATTAAAGGACTGCGCGTTACTTTCAATTTGACAAAAAATAAAAATTCAATCAATTTTTGCCTCACAAGAAAAATTTGGCAAAATACACAAAAAAATTTTCAGACAAATATCATATATTTTCCATATTTCTAGATCTAATTTCAAAGTTTTTCATCTAGTAACGAATAAAATTAAACAAAAATTTAAGGACTGCGCGTTACTTTCAACTTGTCAAAAAATGAAAATTCAATCAATTTTTGCCTCGCCAGAAAAATTTGGCAAAATGGACAAAAAAATATTCAGACAAATATCATATATTTTCCATATTTTTAGATCTAATTTCAAACTATTGCATCTAGTAACGAACAAAATTGAACAAAAATTGAAGGACTGCGCGTTACTTTCAACTTGTCAAAAAATGAAAATTCAATCAATTTTTGCCTCGCCAGAAAAATTTGGCAAAATGGACAAAAAAATATTCAGACAAATATCATATATTTTCCATATTTTTAGATCTAATTTCAAACTATTTCATCTATTAACGAACAAAATTTAAGAAAAATCAAAGGACTGCGCGTTACTTTCAACTAGTCAAAAAATGAAAATTCAATCAATTTTTGCCTCGCCAGAATAATTTTGCAAAATACACAAAAAAATTTTCAGACAAATATTAATTATTTTCCATATTTCTAGATCTAATTTTAAACTATTGCATCTAGTAACAAACAAAATTGAACAAAAATTGAAGGACTGCGCGTTACTTTCAATTTGACAAAGAATGAAAATTCAATCAATTTTTGCCTCGCCAGAAAAATTTGGCAAAATGGACAAAAAAATTTTCAGACAAATATCATATATTTTCCATATTTTTAGGTCTAATTTCAAACTATTGCATCTAGTAACGAACAAAATTGAACAAAAATTGAAGGACTGCGCGTTACTTTCAACTTGACAAAAAATGAAAATTCAATCAATTTTTGCCTCACCAGAAAAATTTGGCAAAATGGACAAAAAAATGTTTAGACAAATATCATATATTTTCCATATTCTTAGATCTAATTTTAAACTTTTTATTAATTAACGAGCAAAATTAAACAAAAATTAAAGGACTGCGCGTTACTTTCAATTTGACAAAAAATAAAAATTCAATCAATTTTTGCCTCACAAGAAAAATTTGGCAAAATACACAAAAAAATTTTCAGACAAATATCATATATTTTCCATATTTCTAGATCTAATTTTAAACTTTTTCATCTAGTAACGAATAAAATTAAACAAAAATTAAAGGACTGCGCGTTACTTTCAACTTGTCAAAAAATGAAAATTTAATCAACTTTTTTCTCCCAAGACAAATTTGGCCAAATGCACAAAAAAATTATCAGACAAATATCAATTATTTTCCATATTTCGAGATCTAATTTCAAACTATTTCATCTATTAACGAACAAAATTAAACAAAAATCAAAGGACTGCGCGTTACTTTCAACTAGTCAAAAAATGAAAATTCAATCAATTTTTTCCTCGCCAGAAAAATTTGGCAAAATGGACAAAAAAATTTTCAGACAAACATCATATATTTTCCATATTTTTTGGTCTAATTTCAAACTATTGCATCTAGTAAAGAATAAAATTGAACAAAAATTGAAGGACTGCGCGTTACTTTCAATTTGACAAAGAATGAAAATTCAATCAATTTTTGCCTCACCAGAAAAATTTGTCAAAATACACAAAAAAATTTTCAGACAAATATCAATTATTTTCCATATTTCTAGATCTAATTTCAAACTATTGCATCAAGTAACGAACAAAATTGAACAAAAATTAAAGGACTGCGCGTTACTTTCAACTTGTCAAAAAATGAAAATTCAATCAATTTTTGCCTCGCCAGAAAAATTTGGCTAAATGGACAAAAAAATATTCAGACAAATATTATATATTTTCCATATTTTAAGATCTAATTTCAAACTATTGTATCTAGTAACGAACAAAATTGAACAAAAATTGAAGGACTGCGCGTTACTTTCAACTTGACCAAAAATGAAAATTCAATCAATTTTTGCCTCACCAGAAAAATTTGGCAAAATGGACAAAAAAATGTTTAGACAAATATCATATATTTTCCATATTCTTAGATCTAATTTCAAACTTTTTATCAATTAACGAGCAAAATTGAACAAAAATTAAAGGACTGCGCGTTACTTTTAATTTGACAAAAAATAAAAATTCAATCAATTTTTGCCTCACAAGAAAAATTTGGCAAAATACACAAAAAAATTTTCAGACAAATATCATATATTTTCCATATTTCTAGATCTAATTTCAAACTTTTTCATCTAGTAACGAATAAAATTAAACAAAAATTGAAGGACTGCGCGTTACTTTCAACTTGTCAAAAAATGAAAATTCAATCAATTTTTGCCTCGCCAGAAAAATTTGGCAAAATGGACAAAAAAATATTCAGACAAATATCATATATTTTCCATATTTTAAGATCTAATTTCAAACTATTGCATCTAGTAACGAACAAAATTGAACAAAAATTGAAGGACTGCGCGTTACTTTCAACTTGTCAAAAAATGAAAATTTAATCAATTTTTGCCTCGCCAGAAAAATTTGGCAAAATGGACAAAAAAAAATTTTCAGACAAATATTATATATTTTCCATATTTTTAGATCTAATTTCAAACTATTGTATCTAGTAACGAACAAAATTGAACAAAAATTGAAGGACTGCGCGTTACTTTTAACTTGACAAAAAATGAAAATTCAATCAATTTTTGCCTCACCAGAAAATTTTGGCAAAATGGACAAAAAAATGTTTAGACAAATATCATATATTTTCCATATTGTTAGGTCTAATTTCAAACTATTGCATCTAGTAACGAACAAAATTGAACAGAAATTGAAGGACTGCGCGTTACTTTCAATTTGACAAAGAATGAAAATTCAATCAATTTTTGCCTCACCAGAAAAATTTGTCAAAATACACAAAAAAATTTTCAGACAAATATCAATTATTTTCCATATTTCTAGATCTAATTTCAAACTATTGCATTAAGTAACGAACAAAATTGAACAAAAATTAAAGGACTGCGCGTTACTTTCAACTTGTCAAAAAATGAAAATTCAATCAATTTTTGCCTCGCCAGAAAAATTTGGCAAAATGGACAAAAAAATATTCAGACAAATATTATATATTTTCCATATTTTTAGATCTAATTTCAAACTATTGTATCTAGTAACGAACAAAATTGAACAAAAATTGAAGGACTGCGCGTTACTTTCAACTTGACAAAAAATGAAAATTCAATCAATTTTTGCCTCACCAGAAAAATTTGGCAAAATGGACAAAAAAATATTTAGACAAATATCATATATTTTCCATATTCTTAGATCTAATTTCAAACTTTTTATCAATTAACGAGCAAAATTGAACAAAAATTAAAGGACTGCGCGTTACTTTCAATTTGACAAAAAATAAAAATTCAATCAATTTTTGCCTCACAAGAAAAATTTGGCAAAATACACAAAAAATTTTCAGACAAATATCATATATTTTCCATATTTCTAGATCTAATTTCAAAGTTTTTCATCTAGTAACGAATAAAATTAAACAAAAATTTCAGGACTGCGCGTTACTTTCAACTTGTCAAAAAATGAAAATTCAATCAATTTTTGCCTCGCCAGAAAAATTTGGCAAAATGGACAAAAAAATATTCAGACAAATATCATATATTTTCCATATTTTTAGATCTAATTTCAAACTATTGCATCTAGTAACGAACAAAATTGAACAAAAATTGAAGGACTGCGCGTTACTTTCAACTTGTCAAAAAATGAAAATTCAATCAATTTTTGCCTCGCCAGAAAAATTTGGCAAAATGGACAAAAAAATATTCAGACAAATATCATATATTTTCCATATTTCTAGATCTGATTTCAAACTATTTCATCTATTAAAGAACAAAATTAAACAAAAATCAAAGGACTGCGCGTTACTTTCAACTAGTCAAAAAATGAAAATTCAATCAATTTTTGCCTCGCCAGAATAATTTTGCAAAATACACAAAAAAATTTTCAGACAAATATTAATTATTTTCCATATTTCTAGATCTAATTTTAAACTATTGCATCTAGTAACAAACAAAATTGAACAAAAATTGAAGGACTGCGCGTTACTTTCAATTTGACAAAGAATGAAAATTCAATCAATTTTTGCCTCGCCAGAAAAATTTGGCAAAATGGACAAAAAAATTTTCAGACAAATATCATATATTTTCCATATTTTTAGGTCTAATTTCAAACTATTGCATCTAGTAACGAACAAAATTGAACAAAAATTGAAGGACTGCGCGTTACTTTCAACTTGACAAAAAATGAAAATTCAATCAATTTTTGCCTCACCAGAAAAATTTGGCAAAATGGACAAAAAAATGTTTAGACAAATATCATATATTTTCCATATTCTTAGATCTAATTTTAAACTTTTTATTAATTAACGAGCAAAATTAAACAAAAATTAAAGGACTGCGCGTTACTTTCAATTTGACAAAAAATAAAAATTCAATCAATTTTTGCCTCACAAGAAAAATTTGGCAAAATACACAAAAAAATTTTCAGACAAATATCATATATTTTCCATATTTCTAGATCTAATTTTAAACTTTTTCATCTAGTAACGAATAAAATTAAACAAAAATTAAAGGACTGCGCGTTACTTTCAACTTGTCAAAAAATGAAAATTTAATCAACTTTTTTCTCCCAAGACAAATTTGGCCAAATGCACAAAAAAATTATCAGACAAATATCAATTATTTTCCATATTTCGAGATCTAATTTCAAACTATTTCATCTATTAACGAACAAAATTAAACAAAAATCAAAGGACTGCGCGTTACTTTCAACTAGTCAAAAAATGAAAATTCAATCAATTTTTTCCTCGCCAGAAAAATTTGGCAAAATGGACAAAAAAATTTTCAGACAAACATCATATATTTTCCATATTTTTTGGTCTAATTTCAAACTATTGCATCTAGTAAAGAATAAAATTGAACAAAAATTGAAGGACTGCGCGTTACTTTCAATTTGACAAAGAATGAAAATTCAATCAATTTTTGCCTCACCAGAAAAATTTGTCAAAATACACAAAAAAATTTTCAGACAAATATCAATTATTTTCCATATTTCTAGATCTAATTTCAAACTATTGCATCAAGTAACGAACAAAATTGAACAAAAATTAAAGGACTGCGCGTTACTTTCAACTTGTCAAAAAATGAAAATTCAATCAATTTTTGCCTCGCCAGAAAAATTTGGCTAAATGGACAAAAAAATATTCAGACAAATATTATATATTTTCCATATTTTAAGATCTAATTTCAAACTATTGTATCTAGTAACGAACAAAATTGAACAAAAATTGAAGGACTGCGCGTTACTTTCAACTTGACCAAAAATGAAAATTCAATCAATTTTTGCCTCACCAGAAAAATTTGGCAAAATGGACAAAAAAATGTTTAGACAAATATCATATATTTTCCATATTCTTAGATCTAATTTCAAACTTTTTATCAATTAACGAGCAAAATTGAACAAAAATTAAAGGACTGCGCGTTACTTTTAATTTGACAAAAAATAAAAATTCAATCAATTTTTGCCTCACAAGAAAAATTTGGCAAAATACACAAAAAAATTTTCAGACAAATATCATATATTTTCCATATTTCTAGATCTAATTTCAAACTTTTTCATCTAGTAACGAATAAAATTAAACAAAAATTGAAGGACTGCGCGTTACTTTCAACTTGTCAAAAAATGAAAATTCAATCAATTTTTGCCTCGCCAGAAAAATTTGGCAAAATGGACAAAAAAATATTCAGACAAATATCATATATTTTCCATATTTTAAGATCTAATTTCAAACTATTGCATCTAGTAACGAACAAAATTGAACAAAAATTGAAGGACTGCGCGTTACTTTCAACTTGTCAAAAAATGAAAATTTAATCAATTTTTGCCTCGCCAGAAAAATTTGGCAAAATGGACAAAAAAAAATTTTCAGACAAATATTATATATTTTCCATATTTTTAGATCTAATTTCAAACTATTGTATCTAGTAACGAACAAAATTGAACAAAAATTGAAGGACTGCGCGTTACTTTTAACTTGACAAAAAATGAAAATTCAATCAATTTTTGCCTCACCAGAAAATTTTGGCAAAATGGACAAAAAAATGTTTAGACAAATATCATATATTTTCCATATTGTTAGGTCTAATTTCAAACTATTGCATCTAGTAACGAACAAAATTGAACAGAAATTGAAGGACTGCGCGTTACTTTCAATTTGACAAAGAATGAAAATTCAATCAATTTTTGCCTCACCAGAAAAATTTGTCAAAATACACAAAAAAATTTTCAGACAAATATCAATTATTTTCCATATTTCTAGATCTAATTTCAAACTATTGCATTAAGTAACGAACAAAATTGAACAAAAATTAAAGGACTGCGCGTTACTTTCAACTTGTCAAAAAATGAAAATTCAATCAATTTTTGCCTCGCCAGAAAAATTTGGCAAAATGGACAAAAAAATATTCAGACAAATATTATATATTTTCCATATTTTTAGATCTAATTTCAAACTATTGTATCTAGTAACGAACAAAATTGAACAAAAATTGAAGGACTGCGCGTTACTTTCAACTTGACAAAAAATGAAAATTCAATCAATTTTTGCCTCACCAGAAAAATTTGGCAAAATGGACAAAAAAATATTTAGACAAATATCATATATTTTCCATATTCTTAGATCTAATTTCAAACTTTTTATCAATTAACGAGCAAAATTGAACAAAAATTAAAGGACTGCGCGTTACTTTCAATTTGACAAAAAATAAAAATTCAATCAATTTTTGCCTCACAAGAAAAATTTGGCAAAATACACAAAAAAATTTTCAGACAAATATCATATATTTTCCATATTTCTAGATCTAATTTCAAAGTTTTTCATCTAGTAACGAATAAAATTAAACAAAAATTTCAGGACTGCGCGTTACTTTCAACTTGTCAAAAAATGAAAATTCAATCAATTTTTGCCTCGCCAGAAAAATTTGGCAAAATGGACAAAAAAATATTCAGACAAATATCATATATTTTCCATATTTTTAGATCTAATTTCAAACTATTGCATCTAGTAACGAACAAAATTGAACAAAAATTGAAGGACTGCGCGTTACTTTCAACTTGTCAAAAAATGAAAATTCAATCAATTTTTGCCTCGCCAGAAAAATTTGGCAAAATGGACAAAAAAATATTCAGACAAATATCATATATTTTCCATATTTCTAGATCTGATTTCAAACTATTTCATCTATTAAAGAACAAAATTAAACAAAAATCAAAGGACTGCGCGTTACTTTCAACTAGTCAAAAAATGAAAATTCAATCAATTTTTGCCTCGCCAGAATAATTTTGCAAAATACACAAAAAAATTTTCAGACAAATATTAATTATTTTCCATATTTCTAGATCTAATTTTAAACTATTGCATCTAGTAACAAACAAAATTGAACAAAAATTGAAGGACTGCGCGTTACTTTCAATTTGACAAAGAATGAAAATTCAATCAATTTTTGCCTCGCCAGAAAAATTTGGCAAAATGGACAAAAAAATTTTCAGACAAATATCATATATTTTCCATATTTTTAGGTCTAATTTCAAACTATTGCATCTAGTAACGAACAAAATTGAACAATAATTGAAGGACTGCGCGTTACTTTCAACTTGACAAAAAATGAAAATTCAATCAATTTTTGCCTCACCAGAAAAATTTGGCAAAATAAACAAAAAAATGTTTAGACAAATATCATATATTTTCCATATTCTTAGATCTAATTTTAAACTTTTTATTAATTAACGAGCAAAATTAAACAAAAATTAAAGGACTGCGCGTTACTTTCAATTTGACAAAAAATAAAAATTCAATCAATTTTTGCCTCACAAGAAAAATTTGGCAAAATACACAAAAAAATTTTCAGACAAATATCATATATTTTCCATATTTCTAGATCTAATTTTAAACTTTTTCATCTAGTAACGAATAAAATTAAACAAAAATTGAAGGACTGCGCGTTACTTTCAATTTGACAAAGAATGAAAATTCAATCAATTTTTGCCTCACCAGAAAAATTTGTCAAAATACACAAAAAAATTTTCAGACAAATATCAATTATTTTCCATATTTCTAGATCTAATTTCAAACTATTGCATCTAGTAACGAACAAAATTGAACAAAAATTGAAGGACTGCGCGTTACTTTCAACTTGTCAAAAAATGAAAATTTAATCAATTTTTGCCTCGCCAGAAAAATTTGGCAAAATGGACAAAAAAAAATTTTCAGACAAATATTATATATTTTCCATATTTTTAGATCTAATTTCAAACTATTGTATCTAGTATCGAACAAAATTGAACAAAAATTGAAGGACTGCGCGTTACTTTCAACTTGACAAAAAATGAAAATTCAATCAATTTTTGCCTCACCAGAAAATTTTGGCAAAATGGACAAAAAAATGTATAGACAAATATCATATATTTTCCATATTGTAAGGTCTAATTTCAAACTATTGCATCTAGTAACGAACAAAATTGAACAAAAATTGAAGGACTGCGCGTTACTTTCAATTTGACAAAGAATGAAAATTCAATCAATTTTTGCCTCACCAGAAAAATTTGTCAAAATACACAAAAAAATTTTCAGACAAATATCAATTATTTTCCATATTTCTAGATCTAATTTCAAACTATTGCATTAAGTAACGAACAAAATTGAACAAAAATTAAAGGACTGCGCGTTACTTTCAACTTGTCAAAAAATGAAAATTCAATCAATTTTTGCCTCGCCAGAAAAATTTGGCAAAATGGACAAAAAAATATTCAGACAAATATTATATATTTTCCATATTTTTAGATCTAATTTTAAACTATTGTATCTAGTAGCGAACAAAATTGAACAAAAATTAAAGGACTGCGCGTTACTTTCAACTTGACAAAAAATGAAAATTCAATCAATTTTTGTCTCAACAGAAAAATTTGGCAAAATGGACAAAAAAATGTTAAGACAAATATCATATATTTTCCATATTCTTAGATCTAATTTCAAACTTTTTATCAATTAACGAACAACATTGAACAAAAATTAAAGGACTGCGCGTTACTTACAACTTGACAAAAAATGAAAATTCAATCAATTTTTGCCTCACCAGAAAAATTTGGCAAAATGCACAAAAAAATTTTCGAAACAAATATCAATTATTTTCCACATTTCTAGATCTAATTTTGAAACTATTGCATCTAGTAACGAACAAAATTGAACAAAAATTGAAGGACTGCGCGTTACTTTCAACTTGTCAAAAAATGAAAATTCAATCAATTTTTGCCTCGCCAGAAAAATTTGGCAAAATGGACAAAAAAATTTTCGAAAAAAATATCAATTATTTTCCACATTTCTAGATCTAATTTTGAAACTATTGCATCTAGTAACGAACAAAATTGAACAAAAATTGAAGGACTGCGCGTTACTTTTAACTTGTCAAAAAATGAAAATTCAATCAATTTTTGCCTCGCCAGAAAAATTTGGCAAAATGGACAAAAAAATATTCAGACAAATATCATATATTTTCCATATTTTTAGATCTAATTTCAAACTATTGCATCTAGTAACGAACAAAATTGAACAAAAATTGAAGGACTGCGCGTTACTTTCAACTTGTCAAAAAATGAAAATTCAATCAATTTTTGCCTCGCCAGAAAAATTTGGCAAAATGGACAAAAAAATATTCAGACAAATATCATATATTTTCCATATTTCTAGATCTAATTTCAAAGTTTTTCATCTAGTAACGAATAAAATTAAACAAAAATTTAAGGACTGCGCGTTACTTTCAACTTGTCAAAAAATGAAAATTCAATCAATTTTTGCCTCGCCAGAAAAATTTGGCAAAATGGACAAAAAAATATTCAGACAAATATCATATATTTTCCATATTTTTAGATCTAATTTCAAACTATTGCATCTAGTAACGAACAAAATTGAACAAAAATTGAAGGACTGCGCGTTACTTTCAACTTGTCAAAAAATGAAAATTCAATCAATTTTTGCCTCGCCAGAAAAATTTGGCAAAATGGACAAAAAAATATTCAGACAAATATCATATATTTTCCATATTTTTAGATCTAATTTCAAACTATTTCATCTATTAACGAACAAAATTTAAGAAAAATCAAAGGACTGCGCGTTACTTTCAACTAGTCAAAAAATGAAAATTCAATCAATTTTTGCCTCGCCAGAATAATTTTGCAAAATACACAAAAAAATTTTCAGACAAATATTAATTATTTTCCATATTTCTAGATCTAATTTTAAACTATTGCATCTAGTAACAAACAAAATTGAACAAAAATTGAAGGACTGCGCGTTACTTTCAATTTGACAAAGAATGAAAATTCAATCAATTTTTGCCTCGCCAGAAAAATTTGGCAAAATGGACAAAAAAATTTTCAGACAAATATCATATATTTTCCATATTTTTAGGTCTAATTTCAAACTATTGCATCTAGTAACGAACAAAATTGAACAAAAATTGAAGGACTGCGCGTTACTTTCAACTTGACAAAAAATGAAAATTCAATCAATTTTTGCCTCACCAGAAAAATTTGGCAAAATGGACAAAAAAATGTTTAGACAAATATCATATATTTTCCATATTCTTAGATCTAATTTTAAACTTTTTATTAATTAACGAGCAAAATTAAACAAAAATTAAAGGACTGCGCGTTACTTTCAATTTGACAAAAAATAAAAATTCAATCAATTTTTGCCTCACAAGAAAAATTTGGCAAAATACACAAAAAAATTTTCAGACAAATATCATATATTTTCCATATTTCTAGATCTAATTTTAAAATTTTTCATCTAGTAACGAATAAAATTAAACAAAAATTAAAGGACTGCGCGTTACTTTCAACTTGTCAAAAAATGAAAATTTAATCAACTTTTTTCTCCCAAGACAAATTTGGCCAAATGCACAAAAAAATTATCAGACAAATATCAATTATTTTCCATATTTCGAGATCTAATTTCAAACTATTTCATCTATTAACGAACAAAATTAAACAAAAATCAAAGGACTGCGCGTTACTTTCAACTAGTCAAAAAATGAAAATTCAATCAATTTTTTCCTCGCCAGAAAAATTTGGCAAAATGGACAAAAAAATTTTCAGACAAACATCATATATTTTCCATATTTTTTGGTCTAATTTCAAACTATTGCATCTAGTAAAGAATAAAATTGAACAAAAATTGAAGGACTGCGCGTTACTTTCAATTTGACAAAGAATGAAAATTCAATCAATTTTTGCCTCACCAGAAAAATTTGTCAAAATACACAAAAAAATTTTCAGACAAATATCAATTATTTTCCATATTTCTAGATCTAATTTCAAACTATTGCATCAAGTAACGAACAAAATTGAACAAAAATTAAAGGACTGCGCGTTACTTTCAACTTGTCAAAAAATGAAAATTCAATCAATTTTTGCCTCGCCAGAAAAATTTGGCTAAATGGACAAAAAAATATTCAGACAAATATTATATATTTTCCATATTTTAAGATCTAATTTCAAACTATTGTATCTAGTAACGAACAAAATTGATCAAAAATTGAAGGACTGCGCGTTACTTTCAACTTGACCAAAAATGAAAATTCAATCAATTTTTGCCTCACCAGAAAAATTTGGCAAAATGGACAAAAAAATGTTTAGACAAATATCATATATTTTCCATATTCTTAGATCTAATTTCAAACTTTTTATCAATTAACGAGCAAAATTGAACAAAAATTAAAGGACTGCGCGTTACTTTTAATTTGACAAAAAATAAAAATTCAATCAATTTTTGCCTCACAAGAAAAATTTGGCAAAATACACAAAAAAATTTTCAGACAAATATCATATATTTTCCATATTTCTAGATCTAATTTCAAACTTTTTCATCTAGTAACGAATAAAATTAAACAAAAATTGAAGGACTGCGCGTTACTTTCAACTTGTCAAAAAATGAAAATTCAATCAATTTTTGCCTCGCCAGAAAAATTTGGCAAAATGGACAAAAAAATATTCAGACAAATATCATATATTTTCCATATTTTAAGATCTAATTTCAAACTATTGCATCTAGTAACGAACAAAATTGAACAAAAATTGAAGGACTGCGCGTTACTTTCAACTTGTCAAAAAATGAAAATTTAATCAATTTTTGCCTCGCCAGAAAAATTTGGCAAAATGGACAAAAAAAAATTTTCAGACAAATATTATATATTTTCCATATTTTTAGATCTAATTTCAAACTATTGTATCTAGTAACGAACAAAATTGAACAAAAATTGAAGGACTGCGCGTTACTTTTAACTTGACAAAAAATGAAAATTCAATCAATTTTTGCCTCACCAGAAAATTTTGGCAAAATGGACAAAAAAATGTTTAGACAAATATCATATATTTTCCATATTGTTAGGTCTAATTTCAAACTATTGCATCTAGTAACGAACAAAATTGAACAGAAATTGAAGGACTGCGCGTTACTTTCAATTTGACAAAGAATGAAAATTCAATCAATTTTTGCCTCACCAGAAAAATTTGTCAAAATACACAAAAAAATTTTCAGACAAATATCAATTATTTTCCATATTTCTAGATCTAATTTCAAACTATTGCATTAAGTAACGAACAAAATTGAACAAAAATTAAAGGACTGCGCGTTACTTTCAACTTGTCAAAAAATGAAAATTCAATCAATTTTTGCCTCGCCAGAAAAATTTGGCAAAATGGACAAAAAAATATTCAGACAAATATTATATATTTTCCATATTTTTAGATCTAATTTCAAACTATTGTATTTAGTAACGAACAAAATTGAACAAAAATTGAAGGACTGCGCGTTACTTTCAACTTGACAAAAAATGAAAATTCAATCAATTTTTGCCTCACCAGAAAAATTTGGCAAAATGGACAAAAAAATATTTAGACAAATATCATATATTTTCCATATTCTTAGATCTAATTTCAAACTTTTTATCAATTAACGAGCAAAATTGAACAAAAATTAAAGGACTGCGCGTTACTTTCAATTTGACAAAAAATAAAAATTCAATCAATTTTTGCCTCACAAGAAAAATTTGGCAAAATACACAAAAAAATTTTCAGACAAATATCATATATTTTCCATATTTCTAGATCTAATTTCAAACTTTTTCATCTAGTAACGAATAAAATTAAACAAAAATTTCAGGACTGCGCGTTACTTTCAACTTGTCAAAAAATGAAAATTCAATCAATTTTTGCCTCGCCAGAAAAATTTGGCAAAATGGACAAAAAAATATTCAGACAAATATCATATATTTTCCATATTTTTAGATCTAATTTCAAACTATTGCATCTAGTAACGAACAAAATTGAACAAAAATTGAAGGACTGCGCGTTACTTTCAACTTGTCAAAAAATGAAAATTCAATCAATTTTTGCCTCGCCAGAAAAATTTGGCAAAATGGACAAAAAAATATTCAGACAAATATCATATATTTTCCATATTTCTAGATCTGATTTCAAACTATTTCATCTATTAAAGAACAAAATTAAACAAAAATCAAAGGACTGCGCGTTACTTTCAACTAGTCAAAAAATGAAAATTCAATCAATTTTTGCCTCGCCAGAATAATTTTGCAAAATACACAAAAAAATTTTCAGACAAATATTAATTATTTTCCATATTTCTAGATCTAATTTTAAACTATTGCATCTAGTAACAAACAAAATTGAACAAAAATTGAAGGACTGCGCGTTACTTTCAATTTGACAAAGAATGAAAATTCAATCAATTTTTGCCTCGCCAGAAAAATTTGGCAAAATGGACAAAAAAATTTTCAGACAAATATCATATATTTTCCATATTTTTAGGTCTAATTTCAAACTATTGCATCTAGTAACGAACAAAATTGAACAATAATTGAAGGACTGCGCGTTACTTTCAACTTGACAAAAAATGAAAATTCAATCAATTTTTGCCTCACCAGAAAAATTTGGCAAAATAAACAAAAAAATGTTTAGACAAATATCATATATTTTCCATATTCTTAGATCTAATTTTAAACTTTTTATTAATTAACGAGCAAAATTAAACAAAAATTAAAGGACTGCGCGTTACTTTCAATTTGACAAAAAATAAAAATTCAATCAATTTTTGCCTCACAAGAAAAATTTGGCAAAATACACAAAAAAATTTTCAGACAAATATCATATATTTTCCATATTTCTAGATCTAATTTTAAACTTTTTCATCTAGTAACGAATAAAATTAAACAAAAATTGAAGGACTGCGCGTTACTTTCAATTTGACAAAGAATGAAAATTCAATCAATTTTTGCCTCACCAGAAAAATTTGTCAAAATACACAAAAAAATTTTCAGACAAATATCAATTATTTTCCATATTTCTAGATCTAATTTCAAACTATTGCATCTAGTAACGAACAAAATTGAACAAAAATTGAAGGACTGCGCGTTACTTTCAACTTGACAAAAAATGAAAATTCAATCAATTTTTGCCTCACCAGAAAATTTTGGCAAAATGGACAAAAAAATGTATAGACAAATATCATATATTTTCCATATTGTAAGGTCTAATTTCAAACTATTGCATCTAGTAACGAACAAAATTGAACAAAAATTGAAGGACTGCGCGTTACTTTCAATTTGACAAAGAATGAAAATTCAATCAATTTTTGCCTCACCAGAAAAATTTGTCAAAATACACAAAAAAATTTTCAGACAAATATCAATTATTTTCCATATTTCTAGATCTAATTTCAAACTATTGCATTAAGTAACGAACAAAATTGAACAAAAATTAAAGGACTGCGCGTTACTTTCAACTTGTCAAAAAATGAAAATTCAATCAATTTTTGCCTCGCCAGTAAAATTTGGCAAAATGGACAAAAAAATATTCAGACAAATATTATATATTTTCCATATTTTTAGATCTAATTTTAAACTATTGTATCTAGTAACGAACAAAATTGAACAAAAATTAAAGGACTGCGCGTTACTTTCAACTTGACAAAAAATGAAAATTCAATCAATTTTTGTCTCAACAGAAAAATTTGGCAAAATGGACAAAAAAATGTTAAGACAAATATCATATATTTTCCATATTCTTAGATCTAATTTCAAACTTTTTATCAATTAACGAACAACATTGAACAAAAATTAAAGGACTGCGCGTTACTTACAACTTGACAAAAAATGAAAATTCAATCAATTTTTGCCTCACCAGAAAAATTTGGCAAAATGCACAAAAAAATTTTCGAAACAAATATCAATTATTTTCCACATTTCTAGATCTAATTTTGAAACTATTGCATCTAGTAACGAACAAAATTGAACAAATATTGAAGGACTGCGCGTTACTTTCAACTTGTCAAAAAAGGAAAATTCAATCAATTTTTGCCTCGCCAGAAAAATTTGTCAAAATGCACAAAAAAATTTTCGAAAAAAATATCAATTATTTTCCACATTTCTAGATCTAATTTTGAAACTATTGCATCTAGTAACGAACAAAATTGAACAAAAATTGAAGGACTGCGCGTTACTTTCAACTTGTCAAAAAATGAAAATTCAATCAATTTTTGCCTCGCCAGAAAAATTTGGCAAAATGGACAAAAAAATATTCAGACAAATATCATATATTTTCCATATTTTTAGATCTAATTTCAAACTATTGCATCTAGTAACGAACAAAATTGAACAAAAATTGAAGGACTGCGCGTTACTTTCAACTTGTCAAAAAATGAAAATTCAATCAATTTTTGCCTCGCCAGAAAAATTTGGCAAAATGGACAAAAAAATATTCAGACAAATATTATATATTTTCCATATTTTTAGATCTAATTTCAAACTATTGTATCTAGTAACAAACAAAATTGAACAAAAATTGAAGGACTGCGCGTTACTTTCAACTTGTCAAAAAATGAAAATTTAATCAATTTTTGCCTCGCCAGAAAAATTTGGCAAAATGGACAAAAAAATATTCAGACAAATATCATATATTTTCCATATTTTTAGATCTAATTTCAAACTATTTCATGTATTAACGAACAAAATTAAACAAAAATCAAAGGACTGCGCGTTACTTTCAACTAGTCAAAAAATGAAAATTCAATCAATTTTTGCCTCGCCAGAAAAATTTGGCAAAATGGACAAAAAAATATTCAGACAAATATTAATTATTTTCCATATTTTTAGATCTAATTTCAAACTATTGTATCTAGTAACGAACAAAATTGAACAAATATTGAAGGACTGCGCGTTACTTTCAACTTGTCAAAAAATGAAAATTCAATCAATTTTTGCCTCGCCAGAAAAATTTGGCAAAATGGACAAAAAAATATTCAGACAAATATCATATATTTTCCATATTTTTAGATCTAATTTCAAACTATTGCATCTAGTAACGAACAAAATTGAACAAAAATTGAAGGACTGCGCGTTACTTTCAACTTGTCAAAAAATGAAAATTCAATCAATTTTTGCCTCGCCAGAAAAATTTGGCAAAATGGACAAAAAAATATTCAGACAAATATCATATATTTTCCATATTTCTAGATCTAATTTCAAACTATTTCATGTATTAACGAACAAAATTAAACAAAAATCAAAGGACTGCGCGTTACTTTCAACTAGTCAAAAAATGAAAATTCAATCAATTTTTGCCTCGCCAGAATAATTTTGCAAAATACACAAAAAAATTTTCAGACAAATATTAATTATTTTCCATATTTCTAGATCTAATTTTAAACTATTGCATCTAGTAACAAACAAAATTGAACAAAAATTAAAGGACTGCGCGTTACTTTCAATTTGACAAAGAATGAAAATTCAATCAATTTTTGCCTCGCCAGAAAAATTTGGCAAAATGGACAAAAAAATTTTCAGACAAATATCATATATTTTCCATATTTTTAGGTCTAATTTCAAACTATTGCATCTAGTAACGAACAAAATTGAACAAAAATTGAAGGACTGCGCGTTACTTTTAACTTGTCAAAAAATGAAAATTTAATCAACTTTTGCCTCCCAAGATAAATTTGGCAAAATACACAAAAAAATTTACAGACAAATATCATATATTTTCCATATTTCTAGATCTAATTTCAAACTATTGCATCTAGTAACAAACAAAATTGAACAAATATTGAAGGACTGCGCGTTACTTTCAACTTGTCAAAAAATGAAAATTCAATCAATTTTTGCCTTGCCAGAAAAATTTGGCAAAATGGACAAAAAAATATTCAGACAAATATCATATATTTTCCATATTTCTAGATCTAATTTCAAACTATTTCATCTATTAACGAACAAAATTAAACAAAAATTGAAGGACTGCGCGTTACTTTCAACTTGTCAAAAAAGGAAAATTCAATCAATTTTTGCCTCGCCAGAAAAATTTGGCAAAATGGACAAAAAAATATTCAGACAAATATTATATATTTTCCATATTTCTAGATCTAATTTTAAACTATTGCATCTAGTAACGAACAAAATTGAACAAATATTAAAGGACTGCGCGTTACTTTCAACTTGTCAAAAAATGAAAATTCAATCAATTTTTGCCTCGCCAGAAAAATTTGGCAAAATGGACAAAAAAATATTCAGACAAATATCATATATTTTCCATATTTTTAGATCTAATTTCAAACTATTGCATCTAGTAACGAACAAAATTGAACAAAAATTGAAGGACTGCGCGTTACTTTCAACTTGTCAAAAAATGAAAATTCAATCAATTTTTGCCTCGCCAGAAAAATTTGGCTAAATGGACAAAAAAATATTCAGACAAATATCATATATTTTCCATATTTCTAGATCTAATTTCAAACTATTTCATGTATTAACGAACAAAATTAAACAAAAATCAAAGGACTGCGCGTTACTTTCAACTAGTCAAAAAATGAAAATTCAATCAATTTTTGCCTCGCCAGAATAATTTTGCAAAATACACAAAAAAATTTTCAGACAAATATTAATTATTTTCCATATTTCTAGATCTAATTCTAAACTATTGCATCTAGTAACAAACAAAATTGAACAAAAATTAAAGGACTGCGCGTTACTTTCAATTTGACAAAGAATGAAAATTCAATCAACTTTTGCCTCCCAAGACAAATTTGGCAAAATACACAAAAAAATTTTCAGACAAATATCATATATTTTCCATATTTCTAGATCTAATTTCAAACTTTTTCATCTATTAACCAACAAAATTAAACAAAAATTGAAGGACTGCGCGTTACTTTCAACTTGTCAAAAAATGAAAATTCAATCAATTTTTGCCTCGATAGAAAAATTTGGCAAAATGGACAAAAAAATATTCAGACAAATATCATATATTTTCCATATTTCTAGATCTAATTTCAAACTATTTCATCTATTAACGAACAAAATTAAACAAAAATCAAAGGACTGCGCGTTACTTTCAACTAGTCAAAAAATGAAAATTCAATCAATTTTTGCCTCGCCAGAATAATTTTGCAAAATACACAAAAAAATTTTCAGACAAATATTAATTATTTTCCATATTTCTAGATCTAATTTTAAACTATTGCATCTAGTAACAAACAAAATTGAACAAAAATTGAAGGACTGCGCGTTACTTTCAACTTGTCAAAAACTGAAAATTCAATCAATTTTTGCCTCGCCAGAAAAATTTGGCAAAATGGACAAAAAAATATTCAGACAAATATTATATATTTTCCATATTTTTAGATCTAATTTCAAACTATTGTATCTAGTAACGAACAAAATTGAACAAAAATTGAAGGACTGCGCGTTACTTTCAACTTGACAAAAAATGAAAATTCAATCAATTTTTGCCTCACCAGAAAAATTTGGCAAAATGGACAAAAAAATGTTTAGACAAATATCATATATTTTCCATATTCTTAGATCTAATTTCAAACTTTTTATCAATTAACGAGCAAAATTGAACAAAAATTAAAGGACTGCGCGTTACTTTTAATTTGACAAAAAATAAAAATTCAATCAATTTTTGCCTCACAAGAAAAATTTGGCAAAAATACACAAAAAAATTTTCAGACAAATATCATATATTTTCCATATTTCTAGATCTAATTTCAAACTTTTTCATCTAGTAACGAATAAAATTAAACAAAAATTGAAGGACTGCGCGTTACTTTCAACTTGTCAAAAAATGAAAATTCAATCAATTTTTGCCTCGCCAGAAAAATTTGGCAAAATGGACAAAAAAATATTCAGACAAATATCATATATTTTCCATATTTTAAGATCTAATTTCAAACTATTGCATCTAGTAACGAACAAAATTGAACAAAAATTGAAGGACTGCGCGTTACTTTCAACTTGTCAAAAAATGAAAATTTAATCAATTTTTGCCTCGCCAGAAAAATTTGGCAAAATGGACAAAAAAAAATTTTCAGACAAATATTATATATTTTCCATATTTTTAGATCTAATTTCAAACTATTGTATCTAGTAACGAACAAAATTGAACAAAAATTGAAGGACTGCGCGTTACTTTTAACTTGACAAAAAATGAAAATTCAATCAATTTTTGCCTCACCAGAAAATTTTGGCAAAATGGACAAAAAAATGTTTAGACAAATATCATATATTTTCCATATTGTTAGGTCTAATTTCAAACTATTGCATCTAGTAACGAACAAAATTGAACAAAAATTGAAGGACTGCGCGTTACTTTCAACTTGTCAAAAAAGGAAAATTCAATCAATTTTTGCCTCGCCAGAAAAATTTGGCAAAATGGACAAAAAAATATTCAGACAAATATTATATATTTTCCATATTTTTAGATCTAATTTCAAACTATTGCATTAAGTAACGAACAAAATTGAACAAAAATTAAAGGACTGCGCGTTACT
This sequence comes from Ganaspis brasiliensis, assembly GCA_037103525.1. Classification (NCBI taxonomy): domain Eukaryota; kingdom Metazoa; phylum Arthropoda; class Insecta; order Hymenoptera; family Figitidae; genus Ganaspis; species Ganaspis brasiliensis. Next base: position 127,674 of record JAZKLR010000662.1, read on the forward strand.
TTCAAGTTGTCAAAAAATGAAAATTCAATCAATTTTTGCCTCGCCAGAAAAATTTGGCAAAATGGACAAAAAAATATTCAGACAAATATTATATATTTTCCATATTTTTAGATCTAATTTCAAACTATTGTATCTAGTAACGAACAAAATTGAACAAAAATTGAAGGACTGCGAGTTACTTTTAACTTGACAAAAAATGAAAATTCAATCAATTTTTGCCTCACCAGAAAATTTTGGCAAAATGGACAAAAAAATGTTTAGACAAATATCATATATTTTCCATATTGTTAGGTCTAATTTCAAACTATTGCATCTAGTAACGAACAAAATTGAACAAAAATTGAAGGACTGCGCGTTACTTTCAATTTGACAAAGAATGAAAATTCAATCAATTTTTGCCTCACCAGAAAAATTTGTCAAAATACACAAAAAAATATTCAGACAAATATTATATATTTTCCATATTTTTAGATCTAATTTTAAACTATTGTATCTAGTAACGAACAAAATTGAACAAAAATTAAAGGACTGCGCGTTACTTTCAACTTGACAAAAAAAGAAAATTCAATCAATTTTTGTCTCAACAGAAAAATTTGGCAAAATGGACAAAAAAATGTTAAGACAAATATCATATATTTTCCATATTCTTAGATCTAATTTCAAACTATTGCATTAAGTAACGAACAAAATTGAACAAAAATTAAAGGACTGCGCGTTACTTTCAACTTGTCAAAAAATGAAAATTCAATCAATTTTTGCCTCGCCAGAAAAATTTGGCAAAATAGACAAAAAAATATTCAGACAAATATTATATATTTTCCATATTTTTAGATCTAATTTTAAACTATTGTATCTAGTAACGAACAAAATTGAACAAAAATTAAAGGACTGCGCGTTACTTTCAACTTGACAAAAAAAGAAAATTCAATCAATTTTTGTCTCAACAGAAAAATTTGGCAAAATGGACAAAAAAATGTTAAGACAAATATCATATATTTTCCATATTCTTAGATCTAATTTCAAACTATTGCATTAAGTAACGAACAAAATTGAACAAAAATTAAAGGACTGCGCGTTACTTTCAACTTGTCAAAAAATGAAAATTCAATCAATTTTTGCCTCGCCAGAAAAATTTGGCAAAATGGACAAAAAAATATTCAGACAAATATTATATATTTTCCATATTTTTAGATCTAATTTTAAACTATTGTATCTAGTAACGAACAAAATTGAACAAAAATTAAAGGACTGCGCGTTACTTTCAACTTGACAAAAAATGAAAATTCAATCAATTTTTGTCTCAACAGAAAAATTTGGCAAAATGGACAAAAAAATGTTAAGACAAATATCATATATTTTCCATATTCTTAGATCTAATTTCAAACTTTTTATCAATTAACGAACAAAATTGAACAAAAATTAAAGGACTGCGCGTTACTTACAACTTGACAAAAAATGAAAATTCAATCAATTTTTGCCTCACCAGAAAAATTTGGCAAAAGGCACAAAAAAATTTTCGAAACAAATATGAATTATTTTCCACATTTCTAGATCTAATTTTGAAACTATTGCATCTAGTAACGAACAAAATTGAACAAATATTGAAGGACTGCGCGTTACTTTCATCTTGTCAAAAAAGGAAAATTCAATCAATTTTTGCCTCGCCAGAAAAATTTGTCAAAATGCACAAAAAAATTTTCGAAACAAATATCAATTATTTTCCACATTTCTAGATCTAATTTTGAAACTATTGCATCTAGTAACGAACAAAATTGAACAAAAATTGAAGGACTGCGCGTTACTTTCAACTTGTCAAAAAAGGAAAATTCAATCAATTTTTGCCTCGCCAGAAAAATTTGGCAAAATGGACAAAAAAATATTCAGACAAATATTATATATTTTCCATATTTTTAGATCTAATTTCAAACTATTGTATCTAGTAACGAACAAAATTGAACAAAAATTGAATGACTGCGCGTTACTTTCAACTTGACCAAAAATGAAAATTCAATGAATTTTTGCCTCACCAGAAAAATTTGGCAAAATGGACAAAAAAATGTTTAGACAAATATCATATATTTTCATATTCTTAGATCTAATTTCAAACTTTTTATCAATTAACGAGCAAAATTGAACAAAAATTAAAGGACTGCGCGTTACTTTTAATTTAACAAAAAATAAAAATTCAATCAATTTTTGCCTCACAAGAAAAATTTGGCAAAATACACAAAAAAATTTTCAGACAAATATCATATATTTTCCATATTTCTAGATCTAATTTCAAACTTTTTCATCTAGTAACGAATAAAATTAAACAAAAATTGAAGGACTGCGCGTTACTTTCAACTTGTCAAAAAATGAAAATTCAATCAATTTTTGCCTCGCCAGAAAAATTTGGCAAAATGGACAAAAAAATATTCAGACAAATATCATATATTTTCCATATTTTTAGATCTAATTTCAAACTATTGCATCTAGTAACGAACAAAATTGAACAAAAATTGAAGGACTGCGCGTTACTTTCAACTTGTCAAAAAATGAAAATTCAATCAATTTTTGCCTCGCCAGAAAAATTTGGCAAAATGGACAAAAAAATATTCAGACAAATATCATATATTTTCCATATTTCTAGATCTAATTTCAAAGTTTTTCATCTAGTAACGAATAAAATTAAACAAAAATTTAAGGACTGCGCGTTACTTTCAACTTGTCAAAAAATGAAAATTCAATCAATTTTTGCCTCGCCAGAATAATTTTGCAAAATACACAAAAAAATTTTCAGACAAATATTAATTATTTTCCATATTTCTAGATCTAATTTTAAACTATTGCATCTAGTAACAAACAAAATTGAACAAAAATTAAAGGACTGCGCGTTACTTTCAATTTGACAAAGAATGAAAATTCAATCAATTTTTGCCTCGCTAGAAAAATTTGGCAAAATGGACAAAAAAAATTTCAGACAAATATCATATATTTTCCATATTTTTAGGTCTAATTTCAAACTATTGCATCTAGTAACGAACAAAATTGAACAAAAATTAAAGGACTGCGCGTTACTTTTAACTTGTCAAAAAATGAAAATTTAATCAACTTTTGCCTCCCAAGACAAATTTGGCAAAATACACAAAAAAATTTACAGACAAATATCATATATTTTCCATATTTCTAGATCTAATTTCAAACTTTTTCATCTATTAACGAACAAAATTAAACAAAAATTAAAGGACTGCGCGTTACTTTCAACTTGTCAAAAAATGAAAATTCAATCAATTTTTGCCTCGCTAGAAAAATTTGGCAAAATGGACAAAAAAATATTCAGACAAATATCATATATTTTCCATATTTCTAGATCTAATTTCAAACTATTTCATCTATTAACGAACAAAATTAAACAAAAATCAAAGGACTGCGCGTTACTTTCAACTAGTCAAAAAAGGAAAATTCAATCAATTTTTGCCTCGCCAGAATAATTTTGCAAAATACACAAAAAAATTTTCATACAAATATTAATTATTTTCCATATTTCTAGATCTAATTATAAACTATTGCATCTAGTAACAAACAAAATTGAACAAAAATTGAAGGACTGCGCGTTACTTTCAATTTGACAAAGAATGAAAATTCAATCAATTTTTGCCTCGCCAGAAAAATTTGGCAAAATGGACAAAAAAATTTTCAGACAAATATCATATATTTTCCATATTTTTAGGTCTAATTTCAAACTATTGCATCTAGTAACGAACAAAATTGAACAAAAATTGAAGGACTGCGCGTTACTTTCAACTTGACAAAAAATGAAAATTCAATCAATTTTTGCCTCACCAGAAAAATTTGGCAAAATGGACAAAAAAATGTTTAGACAAATATCATATATTTTCCATATTCTTAGATCTAATTTTAAACTTTTTATTAATTAACGAGCAAAATTAAACAAAAATTAAAGGACTGCGCGTTACTTTCAATTTGACAAAAAATAAAAATTCAATCAATTTTTGCCTCACAAGAAAAATTTGGCAAAATACACAAAAAAATTTTCAGACAAATATCATATATTTTCCATATTTCGAGATCTAATTTCAAACTATTTCATCTATTAACGAACAAAATTAAACAAAAATCAAAGAACTGCGCGTTACTTTCAACTAGTCAAAAAATGAAAATTCAATCAATTTTTTCCTCGCCAGAAAAATTTGGCAAAATGGACAAAAAAATTTTCAGACAAACATCATACATTTTCCATATTTTTAGGTCTAATTTCAAACTATTGCATCTAGTAAAGAACAAAATTGAACATAAATTGAAGGACTGCGCGTTACTTTCAATTTGACAAAGAATGAAAATTCAATCAATTTTTGCCTCACCAGAAAAATTTGTCAAAATACACAAAAAAATTTTCAGACAAATATCAATTATTTTCCATATTTCTAGATCTAATTTCAAACTATTGCATCAAGTAACGAACAAAATTGAACAAAAATTAAAGGACTGCGCGTTACTTTCAACTTGTCAAAAAATGAAAATTCAATCAATTTTTGCCTCGCCAGAAAAATTTGGCAAAATGGACAAAAAAATATTCAGACAAATATTATATATTTTCCATATTTTTAGATCTAATTTCAAACTATTGTATCTAGTAACGAACAAAATTGAACAAAAATTGAAGGACTGCGCGTTACTTTCAACTTGACCAAAAATGAAAATTCAATCAATTTTTGCCTCACCAGAAAAATTTGGCAAAATGGACAAAAAAATTTTCAGACAAATATCATATATTTTCCATATTTTTAGGTCTAATTTCAAACTATTGCATCTAGTAACGAACAAAATTGAACAAAAATTGAAGGACTGCGCGTTACTTTCAACTTGACAAAAAATGAAAATTCAATCAATTTTTGCCTCACCAGAAAAATTTGGCAAAATGGACAAAAAAATGTTTAGACAAATATCATATATTTTCCATATTCTTAGATCTAATTTTAAACTTTTTATTAATTAACGAGCAAAATTAAACAAAAATTAAAGGACTGCGCGTTACTTTCAATTTGACAAAAAATAAAAATTCAATCAATTTTTGCCTCACAAGAAAAATTTGGCAAAATACACAAAAAAATTTTCAGACAAATATCATATATTTTCCATATTTCGAGATCTAATTTCAAACTATTTCATCTATTAACGAACAAAATTAAACAAAAATCAAAGAACTGCGCGTTACTTTCAACTAGTCAAAAAATGAAAATTCAATCAATTTTTTCCTCGCCAGAAAAATTTGGCAAAATGGACAAAAAAATTTTCAGACAAACATCATACATTTTCCATATTTTTAGGTCTAATTTCAAACTATTGCATCTAGTAAAGAACAAAATTGAACATAAATTGAAGGACTGCGCGTTACTTTCAATTTGACAAAGAATGAAAATTCAATCAATTTTTGCCTCACCAGAAAAATTTGTCAAAATACACAAAAAAATTTTCAGACAAATATCAATTATTTTCCATATTTCTAGATCTAATTTCAAACTATTGCATCAAGTAACGAACAAAATTGAACAAAAATTAAAGAGGACTGCGCGTTACTTTCAATTTGACAAAAAATAAAAATTCAATCAATTTTTGCCTCACAAGAAAAATTTGGCAAAATACACAAAAAATTTTCAGACAAATATCATATATTTTCCATATTTCTAGATCTAATTTCAAACTTTTTCATCTAGTAACGAATAAAATTAAACAAAAATTTAAGGACTGCGCGTTACTTTCAACTTGTCAAAAAATGAAAATTCAATCAATTTTTGCCTCGCCAGAAAAATTTGGCAAAATGGACAAAAAAATGTTAAGACAAATATCATATATTTTCCATATTCTTAGATCTAATTTCAAACTTTTTATCAATTAACGAACAAAATTGAACAAAAATTGAAGGACTGCGCGTTACTTTCAATTTGACAAAGAATGAAAATTCAATCAATTTTTGCCTCACAAGAAAAATTTGGCAAAATACACAAAAAAATTTTCAGACAAATATCATATATTTTCCATATTTCTAGATCTAATTTCAAACTATTGTATCTAGTAACGAACAAAATTGAACAAAAATTAAAGGACTGCGCGTTACTTTTAACTTGACAAAAAATGAAAATTCAATCAATTTTTGCCTCACCAGAAAATTTTGGCAAAGTGGACAAAAAAATGTTTAGACAAATATCATATATTTTCCATATTGTTAGGTCTAATTTCAAACTATTGCATCTAGTAACGAACAAAATTGAACAAAAATTAAAGGACTGCGCGTTACTTTCAATTTGACAAAGAATGAAAATTCAATCAATTTTTGCCTCACCAGAAAAATTTGTCAAAATACACAAAAAAATTTTCAGACAAATATCAATTATTTTAAATATTTCTAGATCTAATTTCAAACTATTGCATCTAGTAACGAACAAAATTGAACAAATATTGAAGGACTGCGCGTTACTTTCAACTTGTCAAAAAAGGAAAATTCAATCAATTTTTGCCTCGCCAGAAAAATTTGTCAAAATGCACAAAAAAATTTTCGGAACAAATATCAATTATTTTCCACATTTCTAGATCTAATTTTGAAACTATTGCATCTAGTAACGAACAAAATTGAACAAAAATTGAAGGACTGCGCGTTACTTTCAACTTGTCAAAAAAGGAAAATTCAATCAATTTTTGCCTCGCCAGAAAAATTTGGCAAAATGGACAAAAAAATATTCAGACAAATATTATATATTTTCCATATTTTTAGATCTAATTTCAAACTATTGTATCTAGTAACGAACAAAATTGAACAAAAATTGAAGGACTGCGCGTTACTTTCAACTTGACCAAAAATGAAAATTCAATCAATTTTTGCCTCACCAGAAAAATTTGGCAAAATGGACAAAAAAATGTTTTGACAAATATCATATATTTTCCATATTCTTAGATCTAATTTCAAACTTTTTATCAATTAACGAGCAAAATTGAACAAAAATTAAAGGACTGCGCGTTACTTTCAATTTGACAAAAAATAAAAATTCAATCAATTTTTGCCTCACAAGAAAAATTTGGCAAAATACACAAAAAAATTTTCAGACAAATATCATATATTTTCCATATTTCTAGATCTAATTTCAAACTTTTTCATCTAGTAACGAATAAAATTAAACAAAAATTTAAGGACTGCGCGTTACTTTCAACTTGTCAAAAAATGAAAATTCAATCAATTTTTGCCTCGCCAGAAAAATTTGGCAAAATGGACAAAAAAATGTTAAGACAAATATCATATATTTTCCATATTCTTAGATCTAATTTCAAACTTTTTATCAATTAACGAACAAAATTGAACAAAAATTAAAGGACTGCGCGTTACTTACAACTTGACAAAAAATGAAAATTCAATCAATTTTTGCCTCACCAGAAAAATTTGGCAAAGTACACAAAAAAATTTTCAGACAAATATCAATTTTTTTTCATATTTCTAGATCTAATTTCAAACTATTGCATCTAGTAACGAACAAAATTGAACAAATATTGAAGGACTGCGCGTTACTTTCAACTTGTCAAAAAAGGAAAATTCAATCAATTTTTGCCTCGCCAGAAAAATTTGTCAAAATGCACAAAAAAATTTTCGGAACAAATATCAATTATTTTCCACATTTCTAGATCTAATTTTGAAACTATTGCATCTAGTAACGAACAAAATTGAACAAAAATTGAAGGACTGCGCGTTACTTTCAACTTGTCAAAAAATGAAAATTCAATCAATTTTTGCCTCACCAGAAAAATTTGGCAAAATGGACAAAAAAATGTTTAGACAAATATCATATATTTTCCATATTCTTAGATCAAATTTCAAACTTTTTATCAATTAACGAGCAAAATTGAACAAAAATTAAAGGACTGCGCGTTACTTTTAATTTGACAAAAAATAAAAATTCAATCAATTTTTGCCTCACAAGAAAAATTTGGCAAAATACACAAAAAAATTTTCAGACAAATATCATATATTTTCCATATTTCTAGATCTAATTTCAATCTTTTTCATCTAGTAACGAATAAAATTAAACAAAAATTGAAGGACTGCGCGTTACTTTCAACTTGTCAAAAAATGAAAATTCAATCAATTTTTGCCTCGCCAGAAAAATTTGGCAAAATGGACAAAAAAATATTCAGACAAATATCATATATTTTCCATATATTTTGATCTAATTTCAAACTATTGCATCTAGTAACGAACAAAACTGAACAAAAATTGAAGGACTGCGCGTTACTTTCAACTTGTCAAAAAATGAAAATTCAATCAATTTTTGCCTCGCCAGAAAAATTTGGCAAAATGGACAAAAAAATATTCAGACAAATATCATATATTTTCCATATTTCTAGATCTAATTTCAAACTATTTCATCTATTAACGAACAAAATTAAACAAAAATCAAAGGACTGCGCGTTACTTTCAACTAGTCAAAAAATGAAAATTCAATCAATTTTTGCCTCGCCAGAATAATTTTGCAAAATACACAAAAAAATTTTCAGACAAATATTAATTATTTTCCATATTTCTAGATCTAATTTTAAACTATTGCATCTAGTAACAAACAAAATTGAACAAAAATTAAAGGACTGCGCGTTACTTTCAATTTGACAAAGAATGAAAATTCAATCAATTTTTGCCTCGCCAGAAAAATTTAGCAAAATGGACAAAAAAATTTTCAGACAAATATCATATATTTTCCATATTTTTAGGTCTAATTTCAAACTATTGCATCTAGTAACGAACAAAATTGAACAAAAATTGAAGGACTGCGCGTTACTTTTAACTTGTCAAAAAATGAAAATTTAATCAACTTTTGCCTCCCAAAACAAATTTGGCAAAATACACAAAAAAATTTACAGACAAATATCATATATTTTCCATATTTCTAGATCTAATTTCAAACTTTTTCATCTATTAACGAACAAAATTAAACAAAAATTGAAGGACTGCGCGTTACTTTCAACTTGTCAAAAAATGAAAATTCAATCAATTTTTGCCTCGCCAGAAAAATTTGGCAAAATGGACAAAAAAATATTCAGACAAATATCATATATTTTCCATATTTCTAGATCTAATTTCAAACTATTTCATCTATTAACGAACAAAATTAAACAAAAATCAAAGGACTGCGCGTTACTTTCAACTAGTCAAAAAATGAAAATTCAATCAATTTTTGCCTCGCCAGAATAATTTTGCAAAATACACAAAAAAATTTTCAGACAAATATTAATTATTTTCCATATTTCTAGATCTAATTTTAAACTATTGCATCTAGTAACAAACAAAATTGAACAAAAATTAAAGGACTGCGCGTTACTTTTAATTTGACAAAAAATAAAAATTCAATCAATTTTTGCCTCACAAGAAAAATTTGGCAAAATACACAAAAAAATTTTCAGACAAATATCATATATTTTCCATATTTCTAGATCTAATTTCAAACTTTTTCATCTAGTAACGAATAAAATTAAACAAAAATTGGAGGACTGCGCGTTACTTTCAACTTGTCAAAAAATGAAAATTCAATCAATTTTTGCCTCGCCAGAAAAATTTGGCAAAATGGACAAAAAAATATTCAGACAAATATCATATATTTTCCATATTTTTAGATCTAATTTCAAACTATTGCATCTAGTAACGAACAAAATTGAACAAAAATTGAAGGACTGCGCGTTACTTTCAACTTGTCAGAAAATGAAAATTCAATCCATTTTTGCCTCGCCAGAAAAATTTGGCAAAATGGACAAAAAAATATTTAGACAAATATCATATATTTTCCATATTTCTAGATCTAATTTCAAACTATTTCATCTATTAACGAACAAAATTAAACAAAAATCAAAGGACTGCGCGTTACTTTCAACTAGTCAAAAAATGAAAATTCAATCAATTTTTGCCTCGCCAGAATAATTTTGCAAAATACACAAAAAAAATTTCAGACAAATATTAATTATTTTCCATATTTCTAGATCTAATTTTAAACTATTGCATCTAGTAACAAACAAAATTGAACAAAAATTAAAGGACTGCGCGTTACTTTCAATTTGACAAAAAATAAAAATTCAATCAATTTTTGCCTCACAAGAAAAATTAGGCAAAATACACAAAAAAATTTTCAGACAAATATCATATATTTTCCATATTTCTAGATCTAATTTTAAACTTTTTCATCTAGTAACGAATAAAATTAAACAAAAATTAAAGGACTGCGCGTTACTTTCAACTTGTCAAAAAATGAAAATTTAATCAATTTTTTCCTCGCCAGAAAAATTTGGCAAAATGGACAAAAAAATTTTTAGACAAACATCATATATTTTCCATATTTTAAGGTCTAATTTCAAACTATTGCATCTAGTAAAGAACAAAATTGAACAAAAATTGAAGGACTGCGCGTTTTTTTCAATTTGACAAAGAATGAAAATTCAATCAATTTTTGCCTCACCAGAAAAATTTGTCAAAATACACAAAAAAATTTTCAGGCAAATATCAATTATTTTCCATATTTCTAGATCTAATTTCAAACTATTTCATCTATTAACGAACAAAATTAAACAAAAATCAAAGGACTGCGCGTTACTTTCAACTAGTCAAAAAATGAAAATTCAATCAATTTTTGCCTCGCCAGAATAATTTAGCAAAATACACAAAAAAAATTTCATACAAATATTAATTATTTTCCATATTTCTAGATCTAATTATAAACTATTGCATCTAGTAACAAACAAAATTGAACAAAAATTGAAGGACTGCGCGTTACTTTCAATTTGACAAAGAATGAAAATTCAATCAATTTTTGCCTCGCCAGAAAAATTTGGCAAAATGGACAAAAAAATTTTCAGACAAATATCATATATTTTCCATATTTTTAGGTCTAATTTCAAACTATTGCATCTAGTAACGAACAAAATTGAACAAAAATTGAAGGACTGCGCGTTACTTTCAACTTGACAAAAAATGAAAATTCAATCAATTTTTGCCTCACCAGAAAAATTTGGCAAAATGGACAAAAAAATGTTTAGACAAATATCATATATTTTCCATATTCTTAGATCTAATTTTAAACTTTTTATTAATTAACGAGCAAAATTAAACAAAAATTAAAGGACTGCGCGTTACTTTCAATTTGACAAAAAATGAAAATTTAATCAACTTTTTCCTCCCGAGACAAATTTGGCCAAATGAACAAAAAAATTATCAGACAAATATCAATTATTTTCCATATTTCGAGATCTAATTTCAAACTATTTCATCTATTAACGAACAAAATTAAACAAAAATCAAAGGACTGCGCGTTACTTTCAACTAGTCAAAAAATGAAAATTCAATCAATTTTTTCCTCGCCAGAAAAATTTGGCAAAATGGACAAAAAAATTTTCAGACAAACATCATATATTTTCCATATTTTTAGGTCTAATTTCAAACTATTGCATCTAGTAAAGAACAAAATTGAACAAAAATTGAAGGACTGCGCGTTACTTTCAATTTGACAAAGAATGAAAATTCAATCAATTTTTGCCTCACCAGAAAAATTTAACAAAATACACAAAAAAATTTTCAGACAAATATCAATTATTTTCCATATTTCTAGATCTAATTTCAAACTATTGCATCAAGTAACGAACAAAATTGAACAAAAATTAAAGGACTGCGCGTTACTTTTAACTTGTCAAAAAATGAAAATTTAATCAATTTTTGCCTCGCCAGAAAAATTTGGCAAAATGGACAAAAAAATATTCAGACAAATATTATATATTTTCCATATTTTTAAATCTAATTTCAAACTATTGTATCTAGTAACGAACAAAATTGAACAAAAATTGAAGGACTGCGCGTTACTTTCAGCTTGACAAAAAATGAAAATTCAATCAATTTTTGCCTCACCAGAAAAATTTGGCAAAATGGACAAAAAAATGTTTAGACAAATATCATATATTTTCCATATTCTTAGATCTAATTTCAAACTTTTTATCAATTAACGAGCAAAATTGAACAAAAATTAAAGGACTGCGCGTTACTTTCAATTTGACAAAAAATAAAAATTCAATCAATTTTTGCCTCACAAGAAAAATTTGGCAAAATACACAAAAAAATTTTCAGACAAATATCATATATTTTCCATATTTCTAGATCTAATTTCAAACTTTTTCATCTAGTAACGAATAAAATTAAACAAAAATTTAAGGACTGCGCGTTACTTTCAACTTGTCAAAAAATGAAAATTCAATCAATTTTTGCCTCGCCAGAAAAATTTGGCAAAATGGACAAAAAAATGTTAAGACAAATATCATATATTTTCCATATTCTTAGATCTAATTTCAAACTTTTTATCAATTAACGAACAAAATTGAACAAAAATTAAAGGACTGCGCGTTACTTACAACTTGACAAAAAATGAAAATTCAATCAATTTTTGCCTCACCAGAAAAATTTGGCAAAGTACACAAAAAAATTTTCAGACAAATATCAATTTTTTTCCATATTTCTAGATCTAATTTCAAACTATTGCATCTAGTAACGAACAAAATTGAACAAATATTGAAGGACTGCGCGTTACTTTCAACTTGTCAAAAAAGGAAAATTCAATCAATTTTTGCCTCGCCAGAAAAATTTGTCAAAATGCACAAAAAAATTTTCGGAACAAATATCAATTATTTTCCACATTTCTAGATCTAATTTTGAAACTATTGCATCTAGTAACGAACAAAATTGAACAAAAATTGAAGGACTGCGCGTTACTTTCAACTTGTCAAAAAATGAAAATTCAATCAATTTTTGCCTCACCAGAAAAATTTGGCAAAATGGACAAAAAAATGTTTAGACAAATATCATATATTTTCCATATTCTTAGATCAAATTTCAAACTTTTTATCAATTAACGAGCAAAATTGAACAAAAATTAAAGGACTGCGCGTTACTTTTAATTTGACAAAAAATAAAAATTCAATCAATTTTTGCCTCACAAGAAAAATTTGGCAAAATACACAAAAAAATTTTCAGACAAATATCATATATTTTCCATATTTCTAGATCTAATTTCAAACTTTTTCATCTAGTAACGAATAAAATTAAACAAAAATTGAAGGACTGCGCGTTACTTTCAACTTGTCAAAAAATGAAAATTCAATCAATTTTTGCCTCGCCAGAAAAATTTGGCAAAATGGACAAAAAAATATTCAGACAAATATCATATATTTTCCATATATTTTGATCTAATTTCAAACTATTGCATCTAGTAACGAACAAAACTGAACAAAAATTGAAGGACTGCGCGTTACTTTCAACTTGTCAAAAAATGAAAATTCAATCAATTTTTGCCTCGCCAGAAAAATTTGGCAAAATGGACAAAAAAATATTCAGACAAATATCATATATTTTCCATATTTCTAGATCTAATTTCAAACTATTTCATCTATTAACGAACAAAATTAAACAAAAATCAAAGGACTGCGCGTTACTTTCAACTAGTCAAAAAATGAAAATTCAATCAATTTTTGCCTCGCCAGAATAATTTTGCAAAATACACAAAAAAATTTTCAGACAAATATTAATTATTTTCCATATTTCTAGATCTAATTTTAAACTATTGCATCTAGTAACAAACAAAATTGAACAAAAATTAAAGGACTGCGCGTTACTTTTAATTTGACAAAGAATGAAAATTCAATCAATTTTTGCCTCGCCAGAAAAATTTGGCAAAATGGACAAAAAAATTTTCAGACAAATATCATATATTTTCCATATTTTTAGGTCTAATTTCAAACTATTGCATCTAGTAACGAACAAAATTGAACAAAAATTGAAGTACTGCGCGTTACTTTTAACTTGTCAAAAAATGAAAATTTAATCAACTTTTGCCTCCCAAAACAAATTTGGCAAAATACACAAAAAAATTTACAGACAAATATCATATATTTTCCATATTTCTAGATCTAATTTCAAACTTTTTCATCTATTAACGAACAAAATTAAACAAAAATTGAAGGACTGCGCGTTACTTTCAACTTGTCAAAAAATGAAAATTCAATCAATTTTTGCCTCGCCAGAAAAATTTGGCAAAATGGACAAAAAAATATTCAGACAAATATCATATATTTTCCATATTTCTAGATCTAATTTCAAACTATTTCATCTATTAACGAACAAAATTAAACAAAAATCAAAGGACTGCGCGTTACTTTCAACTAGTCAAAAAATGAAAATTCAATCAATTTTTGCCTCGCCAGAATAATTTTGCAAAATACACAAAAAAATTTTCAGACAAATATTAATTATTTTCCATATTTCTAGATCTAATTTTAAACTATTGCATCTAGTAACAAACAAAATTGAACAAAAATTGAAGGACTGCGCGTTACTTTCAATTTGACAAAGAATGAAAATTCAATCAATTTTTGCCTCACCAAAAAAATTTGGCAAAGTACACAAAAAAATTTTCAGACAAATATCAATTTTTTTCCATATTTCTAGATCTAATTTCAAACTATTGCATCTAGTAACGAACAAAATTGAACAAAAATTGAAGGACTGCGCGTTACTTTCAACTTGTCAAAAAATAAAAATTCAATCAATTTTTGCCTCGCCAGAAAAATTTGGCAAAATGGACAAAAAAATATTCAGACAAATATTATATATTTTCCATATTTTTAGATCTAATTTCAAACTATTGCATCTAGTAACGAACAAAATTGAACAAAAATTGAAGGACTGCGCGTTACTTTCAACTTGTCAAAAAATGAAAATTCAATCAATTTTTGCCTCGACAGAAAAATTTGGCAAAATGGACAAAAAAATATTCAGACAAATATCATATATTTTCCATATTTCTAGATCTAATTTCAAACTATTTCATATATTAACGAACAAAATTAAACAAAAATCAAAGGACTGCGCGTTACTTTCAACTAGTCAAAAAATGAAAATTCAATCAATTTTTGCCTCGCCAGAATAATTTTGCAAAATACACAAAAAAATTTTCAGACAAATATTAATTATTTTCCATATTTCTAGATCTAATTTCAAACTATTGCATCTAGTAAAGAACAAAATTGAACAAAAATTGAAGGACTGCGCGTTACTTTCAATTTGACAAAGAATGAAAATTCAATCAATTTTTGCCTCACCAGAAAAATTTGTCAAAATACACAAAAAAATTTTCAGACAAATATCAATTATTTTCCATATTTCTAGATCTAATTTCAAACTATTGCATCAAGTAACGAACAAAATTGAACAAAAATTAAAGGACTGCGCGTTACTTTCATCTTGTCAAAAAATGAAAATTCAATCAATTTTTGCCTCGCCAGAAAAATTTGGCAAAATGGACAAAAAAATATTCAGACAAATATTATATATTTTCCATATTTTTAGATCTAATTTCAAACTATTGTATCTAGTAACGAACAAAATTGAACAAAAATTGAAGGACTGCGCGTTACTTTCAACTTGACAAAAAATGAAAATTCAATCAATTTTTGCCTCACCAGAAAAATTTGGCAAAATGGACAAAAAAATGTTTAGACAAATATCATATATTTTCCATATTCTTAGATCTAATTTCAAACTTTTTATCAATTAACGAGCAAAATTAAACAAAAATTAAAGGACTGCGCGTTACTTTCAATTTGACAAAAAATAAAAATTCAATCAATTTTTGCCTCACAAGAAAAATTTGGCAAAATACACAAAAAAATTTTCAGACAAATATCATATATTTTCCATATTTCTAGATCTAATTTCAAAGTTTTTCATCTAGTAACGAATAAAATTAAACAAAAATTGAAGGACTGCGCGTTACTTTCAACTTGTCAAAAAATGAAAATTCAATCAATTTTTGCCTCGCCAGAAAAATTTGGCAAAATGGACAAAAAAATATTCAGACAAATATCATATATTTTCCATATTTCTAGATCTAATTTCAAACTATTTCGTCTATTAACGAACAAAATTAAACAAAAATTAAAGGACTGCGCGTTACTTTCAACTCGTCAAAAAATGAAAATTCAATCAATTTTTGCCTCGCCAGAATAATTTTGCAAAATACACAAAAAAATTTTCAGACAAATATTAATTATTTTCCATATTTCTAGATCTAATTTTAAACTATTGCATCTAGTAACAAACAAAATTGAACAAAAATTGAAGGACTGCGCGTTACTTTCAATTTGACAAAGAATGAAAATTCAATCAATTTTTGCCTCGCCAGAAAAATTTGGCAAAATGGACAAAAAAATTTTCAGACAAATATCATATATTTTCCATATTTTTAGGTCTAATTTCAAACTATTGCATCTAGTAACGAACAAAATTGAACAAAAATTGAAGGACTGCGCGTTACTTTTAACTTGTCAAAAAATGAAAATTTAATCAACTTTTGCCTCCCAAGACAAATTTGGCAAAATACACAAAAAAATTTACAGACAAATATCATATATTTTCCATATTTCTAGATCTAATTTCAAACTTTTTCATCTATTAACGAACAAAATTAAACAAAAATTGAAGGACTGCGCGTTACTTTCAACTTGTCAAAAAATGAAAATTCAATCAATTTTTGCCTCACCAGAAAAATTTGGCAAAATGGACAAAAAAATGTTTAGACAAATATCATATATTTTCCATATTCTTAGATCTAATTTCAAACTTTTTATCAATTAACGAGCAAAATTAAACAAAAATTAAAGGACTGCGCGTTACTTTCAATTTGACAAAAAATAAAAATTCAATCAATTTTTGCCTCACAAGAAAAATTTGGCAAAATACACAAAAAAATTTTCAGACAAATATCATATATTTTCCATATTTCTAGATCTAATTTCAAACTTTTTCATCTAGTAACGAATAAAATTAAACAAAAATTGAAGGACTGCGCGTTACTTTCAACTTGTCAAAAAATGAAAATTCAATCAATTTTTGCCTCGCCAGAAAAATTTGGCAAAATGGACAAAAAAATATTCAGACAAATATCATATATTTTCCATATTTTTAGATCTAATTTCAAACTATTGCATCTAGTAACGAACAAAATTGAACAAAAATTGAAGGACTGCGCGTTACTTTCAACTTGTCAAAAAATGAAAATTCAATCAATTTTTGCCTCGCCAGAAAAATTTGGCAAAATGGACAAAAAAATATTCAGACAAATATCATATATTTTCCATATTTCTAGATCTAATTTCAAACTATTTCGTCTATTAACGAACAAAATTAAACAAAAATTAAAGGACTGCGCGTTACTTTCAACTCGTCAAAAAATGAAAATTCAATCAATTTTTGCCTCGCCAGAATAATTTTGCAAAATACACAAAAAAATTTTCAGACAAATATTAATTATTTTCCATATTTCTAGATCTAATTTTAAACTATTGCATCTAGTAACAAACAAAATTGAACAAAAATTGAAGGACTGCGCGTTACTTTCAATTTGACAAAGAATGAAAATTCAATCAATTTTTGCCTCGCCAGAAAAATTTGGCAAAATGGACAAAAAAATTTTCAGACAAATATCATATATTTTCCATATTTTTAGGTCTAATTTCAAACTATTGCATCTAGTAACGAACAAAATTGAACAAAAATTGAAGGACTGCGCGTTACTTTTAACTTGTCAAAAAATGAAAATTTAATCAACTTTTGCCTCCCAAGACAAATTTGGCAAAATACACAAAAAAATTTACAGACAAATATCATACATTTTCCATATTTCTAGATCTAATTTCAAACTTTTTCATCTATTAACGAACAAAATTAAACAAAAATTGAAGGACTGCGCGTTACTTTCAACTTGTCAAAAAATGAAAATTCAATCAATTTTTGCCTCGCCAGAAAAATTTGGCAAAATGGACAAAAAAATATTCAGACAAATATCATATATTTTTCATATTTCTAGATCTAATTTCAAACTATTTCATCTATTAACGAACAAAATTAAACAAAAATCAAAGGACTGCGCGTTACTTTCAACTTGTCAAAAAATGAAAATTCAATCAATTTTTGCCTCGCCAGAATAATTTTGCAAAATACACAAAAAAATTTTCAGACAAATGTCAATTATTTTCCATATTTCTAGATAAGATATCAAACTTTTTCATCTATTAACATACAAAATTGAACAAAAATTGAAGGACTGCGCGTTACTTTCAATTTGACAAAAAATAAAAATTCAATTAATTTTTGCCTCACAAGAAAAATTTGGCAAAATACACAAAAAAATTTTCAGACAAATATCATATATTTTCCATATTTCTAGATCTAATTTCAAACTTTTTCATCTAGTAACGAATAAAATTAAACAAAAATTGAAGGACTGCGCGTTACTTTCAACTTGTCAAAAAATGAAAATTTTATCAACTTTTGCCTCCCAAGACAAATTTGGCCAAATGCACAAAAAAATTATCAGACAAATATCAATTATTTTCCATATTTCTAGATCTAATTTCAAACTATTTCATCAATTAACGAACAAAATTAAACAAAAATCAAAAGACTGCGCGTTACTTTCAACTAGTCAAAAAATGAAAATTCAATCAATTTTTGCCTCGCCAGAATAATTTTGCAAAATACACAAAAAAATTTTCAGACAAATATCAATTTTTTTCCATATTTCTAGATCTAATTTCAAACTATTGCATCTAGTAACGAACAAAATTGAACAAAAATTGAAGGACTGCGCGTTACTTTCAACTTGTCAAAAAATGAAAATTCAATCAATTTTTGCCTCGCCAGAAAAATTTGGCAAAATGGACAAAAAAATATTCAGACAAATATTATATATTTTCCATATTTTTAGATCTAATTTCAAACTATTGTATCTAGTAACGAACAAAATTGAACAAAAATTGAAGGACTGCGCGTTACTTTCAACTTGACAAAAAATGAAAATTCAATCAATTTTTGCCTCACCAGAAAAATTTGGCAAAATGGACAAAAAAATGTTTAGACAAATATCATATATTTTCCATATTCTTAGATCTAATTTCAAACTTTTTATCAATTAACGAGCAAAATTAAACAAAAATTAAAGGACTGCGCGTTACTTTCAATTTGACAAAAAATAAAAATTCAATCAATTTTTGCCTCACAAGAAAAATTTGGCAAAATACACAAAAAAATTTTCAGACAAATATCATATATTTTCCATATTTCTAGATCTAATTTCAAACTTTTTCATCTAGTAACGAATAAAATTAAACAAAAATTGAAGGACTGCGCGTTACTTTCAACTTGTCAAAAAATGAAAATTCAATCAATTTTTGCCTCGCCAGAAAAATTTGGCAAAATGGACAAAAAAATATTCAGACAAATATCATATATTTTCCATATTTTTAGATCTAATTTCAAACTATTGCATCTAGTAACGAACAAAATTGAACAAAAATTGAAGGACTGCTCGTTACTTTCAACTTGTCAAAAAATGAAAATTCAATCAATTTTTGCCTCGCCAGAAAAATTTGGAAAAATGGACAAAAAAATATTCAGACAAATATCATATATTTTCCATATTTCTAGATCTTATTTCAAACTATTTCATCTATTAACGAACAAAATTAAACAAAAATCAAAGGACTGCGCGTTACTTTCAACTAGTCAAAAAATGAAAATTCAATCAATTTTTGCCTTGCCAGAATAATTTTGCAAAATACACAAAAAAATTTTCAGATAAATATTAATTATTTTCCATATTTCTAGATCTAATTTTAAACTATTGCATCTAGTTACAAACAAAATTGAACAAAAATTGAAGGACTGCGCGTTACTTTCAATTTGACAAAGAATGAAAATTCAATCAATTTTTGCCTCACCAGAAAAATTTGTCAAAATACACAAAAAAATTTTCAGACAAATATGAATTATTTTCCATATTTCTAGATCTAATTTCAAACTATTGCATCAAGTAACGAACAAAATTGAACAAAAATTAAAGGACTGCGCGTTACTTTCAACTTCTCAAAAAATGAAAATTCAATCAATTTTTGCCTCGCCAGAAAAATTTGGCAAAATGGACAAAAAAATATTCAGACAAATATTATATATTTTCCATATTCTTAGATCTAATTTCAAACTTTTTATCAATTAACGAGCAAAATTGAACAAAAATTAAAGGACTGCGCGTTACTTTCAACTTGTCAAAAAATGAAAATTCTATCAATTTTTGCCTCGCCAGAAAAATTTGGCAAACTGGACAAAAAAATATTCAGACAAATATCATATATTTTCCATATTTCTAGATCTAATTTCAAACTATTTCATCTATTAACGAACAAAATTAAACAAAAATCAAAGGACAGCGCGTTACTTTCAACTAGTCAAAAAATGAAAATTCAATCAATTTTTGCCTCGCCAGAATAATTTTGCAAAATACACAAAAAAAATTTCAGACAAATATTAATTATTTTCCATATTTCTAGATCTAATTTTAAACTATTGCATCTAGTAACAAACAAAATTGAACAAAAATTGAAGGACTGCGCGTTACTTTCAATTTGACAAAGAATGAAAATTCAATCAATTTTTGCCTCACCAGAAAAATTTGGCAAAGTACACAAAAAAATTTTCAGACAAATATCAATTTTTTTTCATATTTCTAGATCTAATTTCAAACTGTTGCATCTAGTAACGAACAAAATTGAACAAAAATTGAAGGAATGCGCGTTACTTTCAACTTGTCAAAAAATGAAAATTCAATCAATTTTTGCCTCGCCAGAAAAATTTGGCAAAATGGACAAAAAAATATTCAGACAAATATTATATATTTTCCATATTTTTAGATCTAATTTCAAACTATTGTATCTAGTAACGAACAAAATTGAACAAAAATTGAAGGACTGCGCGTTACTTTCAACTTGACAAAAAATGAAAATTCAATCAATTTTTGCCTCACCAGAAAAATTTGGCAAAATGGACAAAAAAATGTTTAGACAAATATCATATATTTTCCATATTCTTAGATCTAATTTCAAACTTTTTATCAATTAACGAGCAAAATTGAACAAAAATTAAAGGACTGCGCGTTACTTTCAATTTGACAAAAAATAAAAATTCAATCTATTTTTGCCTCACAAGAAAAATTTGGCAAAATACACAAAAAAATTTTCAGACAAATATCATATATTTTCCATATTTCTAGATCTAATTTCAAACTTTTTCATCTAGTAACGAATAAAATTAAACAAAAATTTAAGGACTGCGCGTTACTTTCAACTTGTCAAAAAATGAAAATTCAATCAATTTTTGCCTCGCCAGAAAAATTTGGCAAAATGGACAAAAAAATATTCAGACAAATATCATATATTTTCCATATTTCTAGATCTAATTTCAAACTATTTCATCTATTAACGAACAAAATTAAACAAAAATCAAAGGACTGCGCGTTACTTTCAACTAGTCAAAAAATGAAAATTCAATCAATTTTTGCCTCGCCAGAATAATTTTGCAAAATACACAAAAAAATTTTCAGACAAATATTAATTATTTTCCATATTTCTAGATCTAATTTTAAACTATTGCATCTAGTAACAAACAAAATTGAACAAAAATTGAAGGACTGCGCGTTACTTTCAATTTGACAAAGAATGAAAATTCAATCAATTTTTGCCTCGCCAGAAAAATTTGGCAAAATGGACAAAAAAATTTTCAGACAAATATCATATATTTTCCATATTTTTAGGTCTAATTTCAAACTATTGCATCTAGTAACGAACAAAATTGAACAAAAATTGAAGGACTGCGCGTTACTTTCAACTTGTCAAAAAATGAAAATTTAATCAACTTTTGCCTCCCAAGACAAATTTGGCCAAATGCACAAAAAAATTATCAGACAAATATCAATTATTTTCCATATTTCGAGATCTAATTTCAAACTATTTCATCTATTAACGAACAAAATTAAACAAAAATCAAAGGACTGCGCGTTACTTTCAAGTAGTCAAAAAATGAAAATTCAATCAATTTTTGCCTCGCCAGAAAAATTTGGCAAAATGGACAAAAAAATTTTCAGACAAATATTATATATTTTCCATATTTTTAGATCTAATTTTAAACTATTGTATCTAGTAACGAACAAAATTGAACAAAAATTAAAGGACAGCGCGTTACTTTCAACTTGACAAAAAATGAAAATTCAATCAATTTTTGTCTCAACAGAAAAATTTGGCAAAATGGACAAAAAAATGTTAAGACAAATATCATATATTTTCCATATTCTTAGATCTAATTTCAAACTTTTTATCAATTAACGAACAAAATTGAACAAAAATTAAAGGACTGCGCGTTACTTACAACTTGACAAAAAATGAAAATTCAATCAATTTTTGCCTCACCAGAAAAATTTGGCAAAATGCACAAAAAAATTTTCGAAACAAATATGAATTATTTTCCACATTTCTAGATCTAATTTTGAAACTATTGCATCTAGTAACGAACAAAATTGAACAAATATTGAAGGACTGCGCGTTACTTTCAACTTGTCAAAAAAGGAAAATTCAATCAATTTTTGCCTCGCCAGAAAAATTTGTCAAAATGCACAAAAAAATTTTCGAAACAAATATCAATTATTTTCCACATTTCTAGATCTAATTTTGAAACTTTTGCATCTAGTAACGAACAAAATTGAACAAAAATTGAAGGACTGCGCGTTACTTTCAACTTGTCAAAAAAGGAAAATTCAATCAATTTTTGCCTCGCCAGAAAAATTTGGCAAAATGGACAAAAAAATATTCAGACAAATATTATATATTTTCCATATTTTTAGATCTAATTTCAAACTATTGTATCTAGTAACGAACAAAATTGAACAAAAATTAAAGGACTGCGCGTTACTTTCAACTTGACCAAAAATGAAAATTCAATCAATTTTTGCCTCACCAGAAAAATTTGTCAAAATACACAAAAAAATTTTCAGACAAATATCAATTATTTTCCATATTTCTAGATCTAATTTCAAACTATTGCATCAAGTAACGAACAAAATTGAACAAAAATTAAAGGACTGCGCGTTACTTTCAACTTGTCAAAAAATGAAAATTCAATCAATTTTTGCCTCGCCAGAAGAATTTGGCAAAATGGACAAAAAAATATTCAGACAAATATCATATATTTTCCATATTTTAAGATCTAATTTCAAACTTTTGCATCTAGTAACGAACAAAATTGAACAAAAATTGAAGGACTGCGCGTTACTTTCAACTTGTCAAAAAATGAAAATTCAATCAATTTTTGCCTCGCCAGAAAAATTTGTCAAAATGGACAAAAAAATATTCAGACAAATATTATATATTTTCCATATTTTTAGATCTAATTTCAAACTATTGTATCTAGTAACGAACAAAATTGAACAAAAATTGAAGGACTGCGCGTTACTTTCAACTTGACAAAAAATGAAAATTTAATCAATTTTTGCCTCACCAGAAAAATTTGGCAAAATGGACAAAAAAATGTTTAGACAAATATCATATATTTTCCATATTCTTAGATCTAATTTCAAACTTTTTATCAATTAACGAGCAAAATTGAACAAAAATTAAAGGACTGCGCGTTACTTTCAATTTGACAAAAAATAAAAATTCAATCAATTTTTGCCTCACAAGAAAAATTTGGCAAAATACACAAAAAAATTTTCGGACAAATATCATATATTTTCCATATTTCTAGATCTAATTTCAAACTTTTTCATCTAGTAACGAATAAAATTAAACAAAAATTGAAGGACTGCGCGTTACTTTCAACTTGTCAAAAAATGAAAATTCAATCAATTTTTGCCTCGCCAGAAAAATTTGGCAAAATGGACAAAAAAATATTCAGACAAATATCATATATTTTCCATATTTTTAGATCTAATTTCAAACTATTGCATCTAGTAACGAACAAAATTGAACAAAAATTGAAGGACTGCGCGTTACTTTCAACTTGTCAAAAAATGAAAATTCAATCAATATTTGCCTCGCCAGAAAAATTTGGCAAAATGGACAAAAAAATATTCAGACAAATATCATATATTTTCCATATTTCTAGATCTAATTTCAAACTATTTCATCTATTAACGAACACAATTAAACAAAAATCAAAGGACTGCGCGTTACTTTCAACTAGTCAAAAAATGAAAATTCAATCAATTTTTGCCTCGCCAGAATAATTTTGCAAAATACACAAAAAAATTTTCAGACAAATATTAATTATTTTCCATATTTCTAGATCTAATTTTAAACTATTGCATCGAGTAACAAACAAAATTGAACAAAAATTGAAGGACTGCGCGTTACTTTCAATTTGACAAAGAATGAAAATTCAATCAATTTTTGCCTCGCCAGAAAAATTTGGCAAAATGGACAAAAAAATTTTCAGACAAATATCATATATTTTCCATATTTTTAGGTCTAATTTCAAACTATTGCATCTAGTAACGAACAAAATTGAACAAAAATTGAAGGACTGCGCGTTACTTTCAACTTGACAAAAAATGAAAATTCAATCAATTTTTTTGCCTCACCAGAAAAATTTGGCAAAATGGACAAAAAAATGTTTAGACAAATATCATATATTTTCTATATTCTTAGATCTAATTTTAAACTTTTTATTAATTAACTAGCAAAATTGAACAAAAATTAAAGAACTGCGCGTTACTTTCAATTTGACAAAAAATAAAAATTCAATCAATTTTTGCCTCACAAGAAAAATTTGGCAAAATACACAAAAAAATTTTCAGACAAATATTAATTATTTTCCATATTTCTAGATCTAATTTTAAACTATTGCATCGAGTAACAAACAAAATTGAACAAAAATTGAAGGACTGCGCGTTACTTTCAATTTGACAAAGAATGAAAATTCAATCAATTTTTGCCTCACCAGAAAAATTGGTCAAAATACACAAAAAAATTTTCAGACAAATATGAATTATTTTCCATATTTCTAGATCTAATTTCAAACTATTGCATCAAGTAACGAACAAAATTGAACAAAAATTAAAGGACTGCGCGTTACTTTCAACTTCTCAAAAAATGAAAATTCAATCAATTTTTGCCTCGCCAGAAAAATTTGGCAAAATGGACAAAAAAATATTCAGACAAATATTATATATTTTCCATATTTTTAGATCTAATTTTAAACTATTGTATCTAGTAACGAACAAAATTGAACAAAAATTGAAGGACTGCGCGTTACTTTCAACTTGACCAAAAATGAAAATTCAATCAATTTTTGCCTCACCAGAAAAATTTGGCAAAATGGACAAAAAAATGTTTAGACAAATATCATATATTTTCCATATTCTTAGATCTAATTTCAAACTTTTTATCAATTAACGAGCAAAATTGAACAAAAATTAAAGGACTGCGCGTTACTTTCAACTTGTCAAAAAATGAAAATTTAATAAACTTTTGCCTCCCAAGACAAATTTGTCCAAATGCACAAAAAAATTATCAGACAAATATCAATTATTTTCCATATTTCGAGATCTAATTTCAAACTATTTCATCTATTAACGAACAAAATTAAACAAAAATCAAAGGACTGCGCGTTACTTTCAACTAGTCAAAAAATGAAAATTCAATCAATTTTTGCCTCGCCAGAAAAATTTGGCAAAATGGACAAAAATATATTCAGACAAATATCATATATTTTCCATATTTTAAGATCTAATTTCAAACTATTGCATCTAGTAACGAACAAAATTGAACAAAAATTGAAGGACTGCGCGTTACTTTCAACTTGTCAAAAAATGAAAATTCAATCAATTTTTGCCTCGCCAGAAAAATTTGGCAAAATGGACAAAAAAAAAATTTTCAGACAAATATTATATATTTTCCATATTTTAAGATCTAATTTCAAACTATTGTATCTAGTAACGAACAAAATTGAACAAAAATTGAAGGACTGCGCGTTACTTTCATACTTGACAAAAAATGAAAATTCAATCAATTTTTGCCTCACCAGAAAAATTTGGCAAAATGGACAAAAAAATGTTTAGACAAATATCATATATTTTCCATATTCTTAGATCTAATTTCAAACTTTTTATCAATTAACGAGCAAAATTGAACAAAAATTAAAGGACTGCGCGTTACTTTCAATTTAACAAAAAATAAAAATTCAATCAATTTTTGCCTCACAAGAAAAATTTGGCAAAATACACAAAAAAATTTTCAGACAAATATCATATATTTTCCATATTTCTAGATCTAATTTCAAACTTTTTCATCTAGTAACGAATAAAATTAAACAAAAATTGAAGGACTGCGCGTTACTTTCAACTTGTCAAAAAATGAAAATTCAATCAATTTTTGCCTCGCCAGAAAAATTTGGCAAAATGGACAAAAAAATATTCAGACAAATATCATATATTTTCCATATTTTTAGATCTAATTTCAAACTATTGCATCTAGTAACGAACAAAATTAAACAAAAATTGAAGGACTGCGCGTTACTTTCAACTTGTGAAAAAATGAAAATTCAATCAATTTTTGCCTCGCCAGAAAAATTTGGCAAAATGGACAAAAAAATATTCAGACAAATATCATATATTTTCCATATTTCTAGATCTAATTTCAAACTATTTCATCTATTAACGAACAAAATTAAACAAAAATCAAAGGACTGCCCGTTACTTTCAACTAGTCAAAAAATGAAAATTCAATCAATTTTTGCCTCGCCAGAATAATTTTGCAAAATACACAAAAAAATTTTCAGACAAATATTAATTATTTTCCATATTTCTAGATCTAATTTTAAACTATTGCATCTAGTAACAAACAAAATTGAACAAAAATTGAAGGACTGCGCGTTACTTTCAATTTGACAAAGAATGAAAATTCAATCAATTTTTGCCTCGCCAGAAAAATTTGGCAAAATGGACAAAAAAATTTTCAGACAAATATCATATATTTTCCATATTTTTAGGTCTAATTTCAAACTATTGCATCTAGTAACGAACAAAATTGAACAAAAATTGAAGGACTGCGCGTTACTTTCAACTTGACAAAAAATGAAAATTCAATCAATTTTTGCCTCACCAGAAAAATTTGGCAAAATGGACAAAAAAATGTTTAGACAAATATCATATATTTTCCATATTCTTAGATCTAAATTTAAACTTTTTATTAATTAACAAGCGAAATTGAACAAAAATTAAAGAACTGCGCGTTACTTTCAATTTGACAAAAAATAAAAATTCAATCAATTTTTGCCTCACAAGAAAAATTTGGCAAAATACACAAAAAAATTTTCAGACAAATATCATATATTTTCCATATTTCTAGATCTAATTTCAAACTTTTTCATCTAGTAACGAATAAAATTAAACAAAAATTAAAGGACTGCGCGTTACTTTCAACTTGTCAAAAAATGAAAATTTAATAAACTTTTGCCTCCCAAGACAAATTTGTCCAAATGCACAAAAAAATTATCAGACAAATATCAATTATTTTCCATATTTCGAGATCTAATTTCAAACTATTTCATCTATTAACGAACAAAATTAAACAAAAATCAAAGGACTGCGCGTTACTTTCAACTAGTCAAAAAATGAAAATTCAATCAATTTTTGCCTCGCCAGAAAAATTTGGCAAAATGGACAAAAAAATTTTCAGACAAATATCATATATTTTCCATAATTTTAGGTCTAATTTCAAACTATTGCATCTAGTAACGAACAAAATTGAACAAAAATTGAAGAACTGCGCGTTACTTTCAACTTGTCAAAAAATGAAAATTCAATCAATTTTTGCCTCGCCAGAAAAATTTGTCAAAATGGACAAAAAAATATTCAGACAAATATTATATATTTTCCATATTTTTAGATCTAATTTCAAACTATTGTATCTAGTAACGAACAAAATTGAACAAAAATTGAAGGACTGCGCGTTACTTTCAACTTGACAAAAAATGAAAATTCAATCAATTTTTGCCTCACCAGAAAAGCTTGGCAAAAAGGACAAAAAAATGTTTAGACAAATATCATATATTTTCCATATTCTTAGATCTAATTTCAAACTTTTTATCAATTAACGAGCAAAATTGAACAAAAATTAAAGGACTGCGCGTTACTTTCAATTTGACAAAAAATAAAAATTCAATCAATTTTTGCCTCACAAGAAAAATTTGGCAAAATACACAAAAAAATTTTCAGACAAAATATCATATATTTTCCATATTTCTAGATCTAGTTTCAAACTTTTTCATCTAGTAACGAATAAAATTAAACAAAAATTGAAGGACTGCGCGTTACTTTCAACTTGTCAAAAAATGAAAATTCAATCAATTTTTGCCTCGCCAGAAAAATTTGGCAAAATGGACAAAAAAATATTCAGACAAATATCATATATTTTCCATATTTTTAGATCTAATTTCAAACTATTGCATCTAGTAACGAACAAAATTGAACAAAAATTGAAGGACTGCGCGTTACTTTCAACTTGTCAAAAAATGAAAATTCAATCAATTTTTGCCTCGCCAGAAAAATTTGGCAAAATGGACAAAAAATATTCAGACAAATATCATATATTTTCCATATTTCTAGATCTAATTTCAAACTATTTCATCTATTAACGAACAAAATTAAACAAAAATCAAAGGACTGCCCGTTACTTTCAACTAGTCAAAAAATGAAAATTCAATCAATTTTTGCCTCGCCAGAATAATTTTGCAAAATACACAAAAAAATTTTCAGACAAATATTAATTATTTTCCATATTTCTAGATCTAATTTTAAACTATTGCATCTAGTAACAAACAAAATTGAACAAAAATTAAAGGACTGCGCGTTACTTTCAATTTGACAAAGAATGAAAATTCAATCAATTTTTGCCTCGCCAGAAAAATTTGGCAAAATGGACAAAAAAATTTTCAGACAAATATCATATATTTTCCATATTTTTAGGTCTAATTTCAAACTATTGCATCTAGTAACGAACAAAATTGAAGAAAAATTGAAGGACTGCGCGTTACTTTCAACTTGACAAAAAATGAAAATTCAATCAATTTTTGCCTCACCAGAAAAATTTGGCAAAATGGACAAAAAAATGTTTAGACAAATATCATATATTTTCCATATTCTTAGATCTAAATTTAAACTTTTTATTAATTAACTAGCGAAATTGAACAAAAATTAAAGAACTGCGCGTTACTTTCAATTTGACAAAAAATAAAAATTCAATCAATTTTTGCCTCACAAGAAAAATTTGGCAAAATACACAAAAAAATTTTCAGACAAATATCATATATTTTCCATATTTCTAGATCTAATTTCAAACTTTTTCATCTAGTAACGAATAAAATTAAACAAAAATTAAAGGACTGCGCGTTACTTTCAACTTGTCAAAAAATGAAAATTTAATAAACTTTTGCCTCCCAAGACAAATTTGTCCAAATGCACAAAAAAATTATCAGACAAATATCAATTATTTTCCATATTTCGAGATCTAATTTCAAACTATTTCATCTATTAACGAACAAAATTAAACAAAAATCAAAGGACTGCGCGTTACTTTCAACTAGTCAAAAAATGAAAATTCAATCAATTTTTGCCTCGCCAGAAAAATTTGGCAAAATGGACAAAAAAATTTTCAGACAAATATCATATATTTTCCATAATTTTAGGTCTAATTTCAAACTATTGCATCTAGTAACGAACAAAATTGAACAAAAATTGAAGGACTGCGCGTTACTTTCAACTTGTCAAAAAATGAAAATTCAATCAATTTTTGCCTCACCAGAAAAATTTGGCAAAATGGACAAAAAAATATTCAGACA
Organism: Ganaspis brasiliensis; assembly: GCA_037103525.1. Lineage (NCBI taxonomy): Eukaryota > Metazoa > Arthropoda > Insecta > Hymenoptera > Figitidae > Ganaspis > Ganaspis brasiliensis. The sequence goes on from JAZKLR010000662.1 coordinate 157,453, forward strand.
AATATCATATATTTTCCATATTTCTAGATCTAATTTCAAACTATTTCATCTATTAACGAACAAAATTAAACAATGTAACGAATCAAATCGTTACGCGTTTTATTCACTCTCCTCATTCACTTAACATTATTTTTCATTAATAGTGGTTACTATTAATCTTAAATTTACGCGCGCAAGAGTTGTAGATGGCGCGTGACGCGCCAGCAGACGACAAAAACCTCGTGTTCTCGTCACCGGCTCCGGGCAGTGGGCCCGCCAGAAAGATTTGCGAGCCTATTGCGTGAACACGAAATTGTGCTGTGACACAATACCCACTCGTCTATTTAATATTCTTTATTGTGTTAATTCTTGTAACTTAAACTTTCACCAAATTAAAGTGTTCATAATTCTGTTAACCGCAGTGTTGTTTGTGTGTACTGCCCAAATCCCAAAATACGTCGCATCATCGTGGACCGGAGAACCGCTTGCCGAGATCGACAACAAAAGGTAGGCCAATTGTTATTGCACTGTTCGTCAGGATCTTGCTTCTGTTCTCTGCGCTACAAGTGGTTCTCTCCCTTTCATGGTTTCCCTAGTAATTTCCACGATGCTTTAGGGAGTCAACGATGGTTTTCTCTATTTCAATTGTGAGTACTTATAAGTACTCACGAGGTTTTTGTCGTCTGCTGGCGCGTCACGCGCCATCTACAACTCTTGCGCGCGTAAATTTAAGATTAATAGTAACCACTATTAATGAAAAATAATGATAAGTGAATGAGGAGAGTGAATAAAACGCGTAACGATTTGATTCGTTACATTCCCCCCTTCTTAATTGAGGTTACTATTAATAAATTTTTCAAAGCTCGGCTAATTGTCCGGCATCTGTTCGTCAACGTATTTCGTATTAACGATAAAGAAAAATAAAAAATAACTTTAAATGTAGAATGATTCAGAAATAATTTTTAGTAAATATAAAGATAATAGATACTTGCTTCCGCTCTTACTTGGCAATTGAAGCCTTGTTTAACACGTATAATCATTTACACACACATACTTAAACTAGCCTGTACAAAAAGGTGTCGAACGTGTTGGTTCAACAAGTTTACGGTGTGATCACAAATGACCGCGTGTAAGAGTAGAGATAGTTTGATAAAGTAAGAAAGAGAGTTTAAAGTGAAAAACAATTAATTAATGTGTCACAGTGGACATGCGCCTTAACAAAAATACGATTTTTTTGAAGGAAAAATAAAAATAAAAGTTTTGTCTATAGATTAACAAGACACGCGTAGATCACTGCACTTGGAGTGTTTTGGGACTTCACCACACTTCACTACGGGGCTGACTGGGAGTCATCTTCCTTTTCCGGGTGCTCTGGTCGTGGAAACTTAGGGGTCTCCTGTTCCTCGCCGTCGGCCTCAGGCTTGTTAATATCAACGGACTTAGCCGCTGCGAGTAACGACGACATAGTTCGAGCTTCTATGATCGTCTCGTTAGAAGAGCTATCCGAGTCCTCCGTCGACGACAGTTTCTGGAAAGTCGTCTGTCTGCTAGAGGGTGCTTGGCTGGATGTAGGTTGACGAGGGAGGCTATCTGGGCGTCGAAGAGATGCTTGCTCAGCCTCGATCTCTTGAGCGACACACTTACGCGTTGCCACCGCTTTATCTACTAGTTGCATCCTACACAGGGAGCAGTGTGGATCCGGTAGGTTCCTGGGTGACCTACATCTTCTGCATTTAAGATGCTCCGGGAGGCTTGGCATCGCGTTTTCAAAGTGAGGCCATGGGCAATCACGCGTCGAAAAATCCGTGCAGGTGCACTCCTGGCAAAACTTGCCGTTATAGTCGTTTGGACAGGTGTGGTGGCTGTGTCCAGTCGTCTGACAGTTTAGGCAACCAGGTGGAATTTTTGGCCTGAGAATTGGTTCGCGTAATTGTGCCTGGGCGTGATATACTTCGCTGATCTTCTGAGCGAAGTATTTCTTGTAGCGATTGGCGAGTTTCGCTTGGGGCAAGATTTTGTTATACTCGGCGAGTAGATCTTCCCAGTCGATGTTAAACGCTTTCAACTCTGCCTCCAGTTCTTCCACGCGTTTTTGAGAGGCCTGAAGCCCTATTTGAGTAGAGCCGAGGTTCTCGGTCAGCTGCTGGCGCTCCTTGGATATTGCGAGGAACGCGTGCATGAGCTCCTCACTGGAGTTCATTTTTCCGGTGGGCTTCGCTGCTGATTCGGAAAGCTCCTTTTCCAACTGTTCCACGCGTTCAAGGGCTTCTTTCAGCCGCTTGTTGGTGGCATCTTGGGTAGTGAGAATTTCCTCTAACTCGCTTTTGTAGAGGAGGACCATTCCAGAAACTTCCGTCACTGGGGCGGATCTCGAGGAACCAGGCTCGGAGTCTCTTACAGGTGGCGTGAAGCGTAGGATGGTGATGTTCACCGTCTCTGGCAGCGTGGACGCGTTCGTGGTGTCCATGTTCTTTTGTCTTCGTGGTACCTGAAACAATTTTCACAAAATAGTACGCGACCTAAGGTTTTTCCTAGCAACTTTTAGATCGTTGACATGATATTTGCCAATCTTTTTGCCATTTTGATCGCCAATGACGACTACCATGGGAGATAATTTTTCAATTACTATCGCTGGTCCTTTATAGCGCGGTGCTAATTTCGAGCTATAGGCACGCGCCGCGTTAGACAAAGTATTGTTCGGATAAAACACGTAATCTCCGAGCTCGAAATTTACATTTTCTTGTCGGTTTTTATTGTAACTTTTGCTTTGTCTCTTGCCGGCTTTTGCCATCAGATTCTCGACTTTGGCACGTAATGCGTCTATGCGTTTTACGCGTTCGGTCCAGTGATCAATAGTGACGTCTGTCGTTACGTCAAGGTTAGCGTCGCACGGCTGTTTTCCGGCTCGTCTAGGTTCACGAGTGAAATTTAAAAAGGCGGGGGTTACACCTAAGGAAGAATGGACGGTCGTATTGTACGCGAATTGTACCTCTTCTAACAGTGTGTTCCACTCGCGTTGATCGTCACCGAGAAGACTTGCTATCATGGTCTTCAGGTTTCGATTTACGCGTTCGACGGGGTTCGATTGTGGGTGGTAAACTGGCGTTGTTCGTTGAACGGAACCGATTTCCAGTAGAAATTTCGAAATGGTACGATTCACGAATTCCGTCCCATTGTCGGTTATGAACGTCCTCGGCGTTCCCCATTTGTTAATTAGTGTATTCAAACATTTCACGATCTTGGGACCATCTGCTTTTGGGAGAGCGTAGCATTCTATATAACGCGTGTACGTATCCTCACACACTAGGATGTATGATTTCCCTGTTTTTGACCGAGGTAATGGGCCTACGATGTCTAAAGAAACGGTATCCCAAGGTTCGGAAAATTTACGAGGGTACATTAAGCCTTGTGGAGGAGAATTTTTTGGCTTGCACTTAAGGCAGATCTCACAATCGTTAATGTACCTTTTCACGTCCTCACGCATTCCGGGCCAGTAGTAGTGATTTAAGATCGATAAATAAGTTTTATTAACGCCTTGGTGTGCCGATTGCCGTGAATCGTGATATTCCGATATAGTCGGAATAATTTCGTCCTCTTTTAGTAACTTTTTCCATACGTTACAGTCGCCTATGCTTTCTTTCAGCTGATTCGGCTTGTAATAATATAGAGTACCGTCCTGGTCTAGTCTGTAACGCTCGAGACCGGTTGGGTCCGCGCGTACTCGTTGGACCATGTCCTCGTACCAAGATTGGTTGCGGACGACGTTTAAGCTGGTAGAGGGCGTCTCTGGTGAGGCATCTTCATATAAACGCGAAAGAGTGTCAGGTGCCTCGTTAGAGGTACCTTTACGGTGTATGATCGTGGCCTTATTTGCGGACAATTCGAGTGCCCATCGAGCTAGTCTACCTCGAGGATCTTTAGACTCTAGTAGCCAGACGAGGCTTGCGTGATCGGTTATTACCTTGAATCTAGTTAGTTCTAGATAACAACGAAGCTTTTTGATCGCATCTATCACGGCCAAGCATTCCTTTTCGGTGGTCGTATAATTTAACTCCGCACCTCTCAAAGGTCTGCTTGTGCACGTGATAAGATACTCACGATCTTTGCCTTGTTGCGTTAGAATCGAGCCAATGCCTGTGTCGCTAGCGTCTGTGTACAAGACGAAAGGCAATTCAGGTCTCGGCGCATTTAGTGTTAGAGCGTTTTTCAACGCTTCTTTAACGTTTTGGAACGCGGCTTCGTGTTCTTCGGTCCATTGCCAGGGTACTTTAGGACTCGCTAGTTTGTTAAGCGGTCCTTGTACGCGTGCGATGTTTCGCAAATGGCGATGATACCAGTTGACAGAGCCGTTGAACTGCCGCAGCTCTTTACGATTAAGAGGAGTTGGTCGACTGAGAATTGGTTCTACGCGTTTTGGATTCGGTTTGAGGCCGTCTTTGTCAAGGAGGAAGCCGAGGTACTCGACTGAGGACTTAGCAAAGTGCGACTTTTCTCTATTAATTGAAAGGCCTGCCTCCCTCAAAATAGTGAACACAATGTCCAAAAGAAGGATGTGTTCCTCGAACGTCCTGGAAATGATTATCCAGTCGTCTAGGTACGCGTGGACTTGGTCGACATAACGCTCTGGCAATTTATGTTTACGAACGTGTTCAATGAATTTTTCCTTTAACCGATCCGTCAAGGCTTGAAATGTAGCCGGCGCGTTTGTTAGGCCGAAGGGCATTCGGACCCAATCGTACTGCCCGCGACCGGGGATGACGAAGGCCGTATATTCGCGTGACTTAGGATCAATTGGTATATGATGAAACGCGTCCGTTAAATCTATTGTGCTAATCACGTTAGCTTCGGTTAGGGCATCTAGGATGCTATCCATGCGAGGCAATGGGTAAGCCGATTTTTTCGTGATCGCGTTTAATTTACGGTAATCTATGCAGAACCTTGGTCTGCCATCTTTACGGTACGTTAGAACTACGGGACTTGCGTAACGGCCTTGGCTTTCGACTATAAATTTTTTCTCTAGATATTTATCGACTTGTTCATTTATTATTTTATTAGCTTGCGCGCTTCGTCGGTACGGCTTTAATTTAAAAGGCTCTTGATTGGTCAGTTCAATGACGTGTGTTGTCAAATTCGTGACCCCTGTTTCCGAACTAGCGTTCAATAACTTTTTATCGATGAATTCGTCGAGAATTCTTCGCTGTTCGGACGTGAGCTCGATCAATTGCATAGAGTGCAATGAGTTGTACGCGTTGCTTGTGGATTCTAATGGGAGTTTCACGCTAGAACCTTCTATGGACCAGAAGCCTTGGATAGCGTCAATAATGACTTTCCAGTGCATTATAAAGTCCATGCCTAATATTATGGGCGAGGCTAATTCGTCTAGGACAGCGAACCATATTTCGCCGTAGCAATCGTTGATCTGTATATCGAATTTAGCCGAGTACCGGGGGGCCGCGATGTGCTCGCGTTGTGCTAGTTGCACACCTACGCGTGTTATCGCATCTTTAATCGGCTCGCCGTTCGTGTGATCTTTTATTAAATCGTGTAATTCTTCTGACAAGAAGGTTCGATCACTTCCGGTGTCAATGAGGCCCGTAAATACTTTGTTGCCTATTTTAATTGGCGTTCTAATTGTGATCCGTTTGTTCGACGGTAAGGGCGGTGCAGGCCCTTTATATACTGTGCATTGTGGCTTGTAAACTGTTGCTGCTAAGCAAGTAATTTGATTGGCCGTAAGCAGTGACGTGACCGAGGAAATGCTCGGTCCTACCGAATCAGGAGATTCGGTGGGGGAAATTTCTTCCTCTGAGTCAGTGTACTCCGTCTCGGATTCCGAATACAGCGCGTCGTCGTAGTCGCTGTCGGAACCACTAGTGTAATTCCTGCTGGCACACGCTTGATTCAGCGTTGGTGCATTTTGAGGAATACACGTTGGTTCCTGAGTGACGTGACTTTGGCTCGGAATTGCACAATTGTCGATATTTACGCGTTTATTCAAATTTAAGAATTCATTTGGGGTAAAATTTTTATCCGTGTTTACGTGAGACTCGCCAGGGAGATTTAATCCCTCCTGGCGTCCCTGTCGTTTTTTGACAAAAACGGATTAGGCGCGTTTTGACCGTAATTAACAGGAGCATCTTGATTGTAATTCCCGTGCCAAGGTTGCATCGGGGGCGCGTGCGGCGATGGAGGGGGCCGCGGCGCGTTATTACTGCCCTGATATTCCGGTTGGTAGTTTTGTTGGTAGTAGGGGGCGTGCTGATAATAATCATAATTTTGATTATTGTAGTTTCGGTTAAATCCACCCCAGTTACCTCTGTTACCACGCCTGTTATTATTGTACCGATTTCCTCCTCTGTAACCGTTACCGCGTGTGTTGTACCGTTGTTGGTTGTTACCCGAGTTGTAATTTCTACGTGGAGACGAACCACGTTTCTCTCCCCCCTTCTGTGACGAAGCGGAAGCTGAGGAGCGTGACGACCGGGAAGTGGAGCGTCGACGCGATTGGCGGTTGGTAGGAGGGGAGGGGGTAGGCGTTCTATTGTCCCGTTTATTATCTTTTTTTGAACTTTCGTTTCTCGGTTTTCCCCCTGATAATTTCTGTTCAAGTGTATTTATCTGACGCTTATAGATTTCTATTTTGTTTAGGTCGGTTTCCGGTTTCAATTCATTTTGTTTTTTCTTATTTTTGTTTTGCTTGGATTTGTTTTCGGGTTTAGTTTCCGGTAACGCGTTGGTTTGTGGTGTTTCATCAGTTTCTGGCGATGGTGTTTCCATCGCGTATAACTGATTTTTACCACGTGCAGCTCGAGTTTTTTTCGAGTCTTGTTCCCTTAATTTATCGGTTAATTGCATTGTAGCAATTTTTTCCGCGTATTTTCGGATTTTTTCTATTAATCCGTCATATGTGCAAAAACTATCTCGGTCAAATTGCAAAATAAGCTCTGAGTGGAGGGCCGAATAAATTTTGTCCAGTTGGTTTTTTTCTGGTACTTTTTCTTGCAATTTATTGAAAAGCGCGCCTATTCGAATGACGAATTCGATTCCGGTTTCATTTTCTAATTGTACTGCGCGCTGAATTTTATTCGTGATCTGTTGATCATCATTCGCGTCACCAAAGGTCTTTCGGAATTTTGCTGAAAATTCAGCCCACGTGTTCCACGTACTTCTGAATGTGGTGAACCACATGTACGCGGAGTCCGAGAAAACTTGGGACATCGTTGGCAGCGCGTCGTCCGGATTAATGGCGGATGCGGCAAGCTTGCGCTCGAACTCGTCAAGAAATTCGTCCGCGTCCAGCTTTCCTGGGAATCTTAATTCCCAGGACTTCACAATTTTGTGTAAATTTGCAACCTGGGTCCTTGGTGGAGGTGCAGGAGGCGAGACAAAAGTGGGGGCAGCTATTTGCGTTTGAGTGACCGGTTCACTGAACGTGGATTGCGTGCGCGAGTGATAAGTGGGATAGTCGCCAAATTGTAACGTACGATTAGGAAATGGTGCCCGTACCGAAGGTGTTAAAAAGTCAAAGGTGGGGAGAGCGTACGTCGTTGCTGTTCCCGCGTTGACTGTTGTACGTACTCCTGTACCTGTGGTGGTTACCGTTGTGGTGGTAAGAGTGGGGGGTAGGGAGGTGGTGGGGGGCACGTGACCTGTATTAACGCCATAGCCGTGATCAATTGATTCCAAGCGTGAATCATGCCGTGGTGATTGCGTAGATCTCGTCCGTAACGATGAGATTTGTTGCGTCAGCGTTAAAATCGCGTTATTTGTTTCTGATCGAAGATCTTTTAACGCTTTAGTAGCTTCACTTCTAAAAGTTTCGATTTTTTGACTACAATCCGTTCTTACCACGTTAATTTCCCGTCTTGTTTCTTTTTGAAACTTTTTAGTATCATCGCGTGATTGCTGGAGGTGTGTGGTCAACAATTGCTCGATTTGAATTTTAAAATGGTTGTTTTCCTCTTTTTGTTGTTTATAAATTCCGTTTAAAATGTCTGTTAGTTGGTATGAAAAAAGTGGGGTTCTAACAATTTTAGGGTTTCTACCGCGGCGTGTTTTGATTACTATTTTTGGAATTCCCCCCGTTCGGGATTTGTTTTTCGGCGTTTCGTCGTGTGTACGTTTCGTACCATCGTGGTCACTTTGCGATTCTCCGTGGTCGCTTTCCGTTCCGTTTTGATCGCTTTGCGATCCTGTTTGAGCGCTTTGCGTTCCTTCGGGGGAGTCTGGTGACTCGGTTGGGACGCGTTGCTCGTGGTCGTGGTTAGAAGCGTTATCACGGTTCGTTGCGTTATCACTATTCGTTGCGTTATCACTATCATCAAGATTTTCTTTTTCCTGATTAGTTTTGGGGTTGTTGCCCGGGGGTGGTGAACGAGTGAGATTCCGCGATGGGTGGAAACCGGAAGTCCGAGAATTCGGTTTTGTTGGATTTTGTTTTTTGTTGTTATTGCCGGTCATTTTGGAAATTTAAAAATTTTTGTTTTCAGAAAATGATTATAAATTATTTAATAAATATTGAGATAACAATTGGGTTATCAATTTTAATTTGGTGAGGAAAAAGCAATTTTACTATTAAAATTTTTTTCGATTTTTATTTCCTCGTTTTGTTTTTCCAAAAAAAAAATTTGAATTTGAAAAAGGCAATTTTTATTTTAATTATACTCAATTTTAATTTTCAAATATTCTAGAATATTTAATTTTCGTCGATCGGCAACGAACGGGGACAAAAACGCGTGTAAACACGATTGTATTTGTGTTTATGCGTCAAGGACTCGTGATCACGTACTATTTTCAATAGAGAAAATTTAACACGGGAAAGTCGTGGAGAATTTTCTAAGTCTTTCGTCCATGGTAGCTAAAATTCGAAAATAAAATTATAAGTTTTGAGATTTTGTTTAGTAATGAATTGATTTCAGTAAATCAGAAATTATTTAAATAATAAATTTAGATAGTAACTGATTCTGGTAATTGAAAATTGAAAATGATTTCAAATCTAATATTTCTAACGAGCTAGAATTATTTCAGATTGAACTTTTATTTTCGAAAGGGAAAAGAATTTTAATTTGTTAAATTTAATTCGGGAATATAAAGGCAGTCCGGCAAGAAACAGCGATAAGCCCGAAAGGTAAACACAGCCGTGTTTATGTTCTGTTGTGTGGCTCTCTTTGAGATTACGTGTTTCGACGTGGTTACAATGACCACTACGCGTTTTGTAAAAAAGAGAGGCTAATCACTTATTTCTCATGGCAATCTGTACATTTTACATAAAAATTAAATTTGGCAATAGAGCAAAAATTTATTCATGCGCAAAAAGCAAAATCTAAATACGATTTCATGTGTTAAATGTGAGACGAAAGAGAAAAAAAAAAATTCTTACATCGGTAAAATTTTGAGAAATTGTGAAAGAAAGCGTAACATTTTTATAGTAATAAAAGTAGTAGTTATTTTAATTGTTCATTCTGATAAGCAACCATTCATACTGAGCACACACGTGATTAATTAGCGATTTAATAGTATAGAGCATTTATTTTGGCAAAGAGGTGAGAAAGAAATGCGAGCAATTTTAATTTTTAATGGTTTTTGTCAATAGATGGAAATCTCGTTTCGTGTGTTTTTCAACGCGTTAGAAAAAGGCTAAATTGCTAGTTTAGAGAACGTCAATTTTTTCAAATAAGAAAAGCAATTTTTTCTACGTTAAAACACTGGGGAAAACGCGTTTTTCCGAAGGAAAATGTTCCGAGAAAAAAGCGTTTGGTGAAGTTAATTTTCAACAGTAAAAGTTACCGTAAACGGTGAACGTTATTATTATTAAAAATTGTTTAATTCGTTGGGCGCCATAATGTGGCAACCCTGTCGCGAGATTTTAATTTATTAATATTCAATTTTACCCGGTTGAAAAAGTTCACAATTGTGGGGGTGGAATCACTCGCGTTGGGGGCCACACTCACCTTGCAGGATTTCTCAAAGTACTATCGGCAACGATCGATCCATTTAATTTTTCGAGTCTTGGAAAGTGGAAAATGAAAAAGCGAGCACCAAAAGCCACGAGAAAAACTACGGCGATGGCCAATTCAAAAAGAAGGACGGACTTACCAATTGAATGCTGACAGGATCGTGACAGGTTGCCTACGCTGGTCTTTCAATAAACAAGGGATGTATTAATCCACTCTCGAGAATCCGTTAAACAGTTAAATTTATTTACACTAATTGTTTTAATGGTCACAACTACAAAAGTATTCTAATAAACAACAACTATTTCGCTCGCACGTGAGAGTCGCGTAGCGCCGTTCGCATCAATCTGATGCCTCTCCGTTTTGCCGGCAACGAACACGCGGTTTGTCGTCTGCTATTCAGACTACCGCGCGCGCCGCCTATGCTATCTCGCGCGAATATTCAAATTCGCTGAATGCGAGTTTTAGTATTATTTACGCGACGAGATCGAAATCGGGAGGTACGGCTACCCAAAATATTATTAAAAACGATCTGGGTCGTTACAACAAAAATCAAAGGACTGCGCGTTACTTTCAACTAGTCAAAAAATGAAAATTCAATCAATTTTTGCCTCGCCAGAAAAATTTGGCAAAATGGACAAAAAAATTTTCAGACAAACATCATATATTTTCCATATTTTTAGGTCTAATTTCAATCTATTGCATCTAGTAAAGAACAAAATTGAACAAAAATTGAAGGACTGCGCGTTACTTTCAACTTGACAAAGAATGAAAATTCAATCAATTTTTGCCTCACCAGAAAAATTTGTCAAAATACACAAAAAAATTTTCAGACAAATATCAATTATTTTCCATATTTCTAGATCTAATTTCAAACTATTGAATCAAGTAACCAACAAAATTGAACAAAAATTAAAGGACTGCGCGTTACTTTCAACTTGTCAAAAAATGAAAATTCAATCAATTTTTGCCTCGCCAGAAAAATTTGGCAAAATGGACAAAAAAATATTCAGACAAATATCATATATTTTCCATATTTTAAGATCTAATTTCAAACTATTGCATCTAGTAACGAACAAAATTGAACAAAAATTAAAGGACTGCGCGTTACTTTCAACTTGTCAAAAAATGAAAATTCAATCAATTTTTGCCTCGCCAGAAAAATTTGGCAAAATGGACAAAAAAATATTCAGACAAATATTATATATTTTCCATATTTTTAGATCTAATTTCAAACTATTGTATCTAGTAACGAACAAAATTGAACAAAAATTGAAGGACTGCGCGTTACTTTCAACTTGACAAAAAATGAAAATTCAATCAATTTTTGCCTCACCAGAAAAATTTGGCAAAATGGACAAAAAAATGTTTAGACAAATATCATATATTTTCCATATTCTTAGATCTAATTTCAAACTTTTTATCAATTAACGAGCAAAATTGAACAAAAATTAAAGGACTGCGCGTTACTTTCAACTTGTCAAAAAATGAAAATTCAATCAATTTTTGCCTCGCCAGAAAAATTTGGCAAAATGGACAAAAAAATATTTAGACAAATATCATATATTTTCCATATTTTTAGATCTAATTTCAAACTATTGCATCTAGTAACGAACAAAATTGAACAAAAATTGAAGGACTGCGCGTTACTTTCAACTTGTCAAAAAATGAAAATTCAATCAATTTTTGCCTCGCCAGAAAAATTTGGCAAAATGGACAAAAAAATATTTAGACAAATATCATATATTTTCCATATTTTTAGATCTAATTTCAAACTATTGCATCTAGTAACGAACAAAATTGAACAAAAATTGAAGGACTGCGCGTTACTTTCAACTTGTCAAAAAATGAAAATTCAATCAATTTTTGCCTCGCCAGAAAAATTTGGCAAAATGGACAAAAAAATATTCAGACAAATATCATATATTTTCCATATTTTTAGATCTAATTTCAAACTATTGTATCTAGTAACGAACAAAATTGAACAAAAATTGAAGGACTGCGCGTTACTTTCAACTTGACAAAAAATGAAAATTCAATCAATTTTTGCCTCACCAGAAAAATTTGGCAAAATGGACAAAAAAATGTTTAGACAAATATCATATATTTTCCATATTCTTAGATCTAATTTCAAACTTTTTATCAATTAACGAGCAAAATTGAACAAAAATTAAAGGACTGCGCGTTACTTTCAACTTGTCAAAAAATGAAAATTCAATCAATTTTTGCCTCGCCAGAAAAATTTGGCAAAATGGACAAAAAAATATTTAGACAAATATCATATATTTTCCATATTTTTAGATCTAATTTCAAACTATTGCATCTAGTAACGAACAAAATTGAATAAAAATTGAAGGACTGCGCGTTACTTTCAACTTGTCAAAAAATGAAAATTCAATCAATTTTTGCCTCGCCAGAAAAATTTGGCAAAATGGACAAAAAAATATTTAGACAAATATCATATATTTTCCATATTTTTAGATCTAATTTCAAACTATTGCATCTAGTAACGAACAAAATTGAACAAAAATTGAAGGACTGCGCGTTACTTTCAACTTGTCAAAAAATGAAAATTCAATCAATTTTTGCCTCGCCAGAAAAATTTGGCAAAATGGACAAAAAAATATTTAGACAAATATCATATATTTTCCATATTTTTAGATCTAATTTCAAACTATTGTATCTAGTAACGAACAAAATTGAACAAAAATTGAAGGACTGCGCGTTACTTTCAACTTGACAAAAAATAAAAATTCAATCAATTTTTGCCTCACAAGAAAAATTTGGCAAAATACACAAAAAAATTTTCAGACAAATATTATATATTTTCCATATTTTTAGATCTAATTTCAAACTATTGCATCTAGTAACGAACAAAATTAAACAAAAATCAAAGGACTGCGCGTTACTTTCAACTAGTCAAAAAATGAAAATTCAATCAATTTTTGCCTCGCCAGAAAAATTTGGCAAAATGGACAAAAAAATATTCAGACAAATATTATATATTTTCCATATTTTTAGATCTAATTTCAAACTATTGTATCTAGTAACGAACAAAATTGAACAAAAATTGAAGGACTGCGCGTTACTTTCAACTTGACAAAAAATGAAAATTCAATCAATTTTTGCCTCGCCAGAAAAATTTGGCAAAATGGACAAAAAAATATTCAGACAAATATCATATATTTTCCATATTTTTAGATCTAATTTCAAACTATTGTATCTAGTAACGAACAAAATTGAACAAAAATTGAAGGACTGCGCGTTACTTTCAACTTGTTAAAAAATGAAAATTCAATCAATTTTTGCCTCGCCAGAAAAATTTGGCAAAATGGACAAAAAAATATTTAGACAAATATCATATATTTTCCATATTTTTAGATCTAATTTCAAACTATAGCATCTAGTAACGAACAAAATTGAACAAAAATTGAAGGACTGCGCGTTACTTTCAACTTGTCAAAAAATGAAAATTCAATCAATTTTTGCCTCGCCAGAAAAATTTGGCAAAATGGACAAAAAAATATTTAGACAAATATCATATATTTTCCATATTTTTAGATCTAATTTCAAACTATTGCATCTAGTAACGAACAAAATTGAACAAAAATTGAAGGACTGCGCGTTACTTTCAACTTGTCAAAAAATGAAAATTCAATCAATTTTTGCCTCGCCAGAAAAATTTGGCAAAATGGACAAAAAAATATTTAGACAAATATCATATATTTTCCATATTTTTAGATCTAATTTCAAACTATTGTATCTAGTAACGAACAAAATTGAACAAAAATTGAAGGACTGCGCGTTACTTTCAACTTGACAAAAAATAAAAATTCAATCAATTTTTGCCTCACAAGAAAAATTTGGCAAAATACACAAAAAAATTTTCAGACAAATATTATATATTTTCCATATTTTTAGATCTAATTTCAAACTATTGCATCTAGTAACGAACAAAATTGAACAAAAATTGAAGGACTGCGCGTTACTTTTAACTTGTCAAAAAATGAAAATTCAATCAATTTTTGCCTCGCCAGAAAAATTTGGCAAAATGGACAAAAAAATATTCAGACAAATATCATATATTTTCCATATTTCTAGATCTAATTTCAAACTATTTCATCTATTAACGATCAAAATTAAACAAAAATCAAAGGACTGCGCGTTACTTTCAACTAGTCAAAAAATGAAAATTCAATCAATTTTTGCCTCGCCAGAATAATTTTGCAAAATACACAAAAAAATTTTCAGACAAATATTAATTATTTTCCATATTTCTAGATCTAATTTTAAACTATTGCATCTAGTAACAAACAAAATTGAACAAAAATTGAAGGACTGCGCGTTACTTTTAATTTGACAAAGAATGAAAATTCAATCAATTTTTGCCTCGCCAGAAAAATTTGGCAAAATGGACAAAAAAATATTCAGACAAATATCATATATTTTCCATATTTTAAGATCTAATTTCAAACTATTGCATCTAGTAACGAACAAAATTGAACAAAAATTGAAGGACTGCGCGTTACTTTCAACTTGTCAAAAAATGAAAATTCAATCAATTTTTGCCTCGCCAGAAAAATTTGGCAAAATGGACAAAAAAATATTCAGACAAATATTATATATTTTCCATATTTTTAGATCTAATTTCAAACTATTGTATCTAGTAACGAACAAAATTGAACAAAAATTGAAGGACTGCGCGTTACTTTCAACTTGTCAAAAAATGAAAATTCAATCAATTTTTGCCTCGCCAGAAAAATTTGGCAAAATGGACAAAAAAATATTTAGACAAATATCATATATTTTCCATATTTTAATATCTAATTTCAAACTATTGCATCTAGTAACGAACAAAATTGAACAAAAATTGAAGGACTGCGCGTTACTTTCAATTTGACAAAGAATGAAAATTCAATCAATTTTTGCCTCGCCAGAAAAATTTGGCAAAATGGACAAAAAAATATTTAGACAAATATCATATATTTTCCATATTTTAATATCTAATTTCAAACTATTGCATCTAGTAACGAACAAAATTGAACAAAAATTGAAGGACTGCGCGTTACTTTCAACTTGACAAAAAATGAAAATTCAATCAATTTTTGCCTCACCAGAAAAATTTGGCAAAATGGACAAAAAAATATTCAGACAAATATCATATATTTTCCATATTTCTAGATCTAATTTCAAACTATTTCATCTATTAACGAACAAAATTAAACAAAAATCAAAGGACTGCGCGTTAGTTTCAACTAGTCAAAAAATGAAAATTCAATCAATTTTTGCCTCGCCAGAATAATTTTGCAAAATACACAAAAAAATTTTCAGACAAATATTAATTATTTTCCATATTTCTAGATCTAATTTTAAACTATTGCATCCAGTAACAAACAAAATTGAACAAAAATTGAAGGACTGCGCGTTACTTTCAATTTGACAAAGAATGAAAATTCAATCAATTTTTGCCTCGCCAGAAAAATTTGGCAAAATGGACAAAAAAATATTCAGACAAATATCATATATTTTCCATATTTTTAGATCTAATTTCAAACTATTGCATCTAGTAACGAACAAAATTGAACAAAAATTGAAGGACTGCGCGTTACTTTCAACTTGTCAAAAAATGAAAATTCAATCAATTTTTGCCTCGCCAGAAAAATTTGGCAAAATGGACAAAAAAATATTCAGACAAATATCATATATTTTCCAAATTTCTAGATCTAATTTCAAACTATTTCATCTATTAACGAACAAAATTAAACAAAAATCAAAGGACTGCGCGTTACTTTCAACTAGTCAAAAAATGAAAATTCAATCAATTTTTGCCTCGCCAGAATAATTTTGCAAAATACACAAAAAAATTTTCAGACAAATATTAATTATTTTCCATATTTCTAGATCTAATTTTAAACTATTGCATCTAGTAACAAACAAAATTGAACAAAAATTGAAGGACTGCGCGTTACTTTCAATTTCACAAAGAATGAAAATTCAATCAATTTTTGCCTCGCCAGAAAAATTTGGCAAAATGGACAAAAAAATATTCAGACAAATATTATATATTTTCCATATTTTTAGATCTAATTTCAAACTATTGTATCTAGTAACGAACAAAATTGAACAAAAATTGAAGGACTGCGCGTTACTTTCAACTTGACAAAAAATGAAAATTCAATCAATTTTTGCCTCACCAGAAAAATTTGGCAAAATGGACAAAAAAATGTTTAGACAAATATCATATATTTTCCATATTCTTAGATCTAATTTCAAACTTTTTATCAATTAACAAGCAAAATTGAACAAAAATTAAAGGACTGCGCGTTACTTTCAACTTGTCAAAAAATGAAAATTCAATCAATTTTTGCCTCGCCAGAAAAATTTGGCAAAATGGACAAAAAAATATTTAGACAAATATCATATATTTTCCATATTTTTAGATCTAATTTCAAACTATTGCATCTAGTAACGAACAAAATTGAACAAAAATTGAAGGACTGCGCGTTACTTTCAACTTGTCAATAAATGAAAATTCAATCAATTTTTGCCTCACCAGAAAAATTTGGCAAAATGGACAAAAAAATGTTTAGACAAATATCATATATTTTCCATATTCTTAGATCTAATTTTAAACTTTTTATTAATTAACTAGCAAAATTGAACAAAAATTAAAGAACTGCGCGTTACTTTCAATTTGACAAAAAATAAAAATTCAATCAATTTTTGCCTCACAAGAAAAATTTGGCAAAATACACAAAAAAATATTCAGACAAATATCATATATTTTCCATATTTTAAGATCTAATTTCAAACTATTGCATCTAGTAACGAACAAAATTGAACAAAAATTGAAGGACTGCGCGTTACTTTCAACTTGTCAAAAAATGAAAATTCAATCAATTTTTGCCTCGCCAGAAAAATTTGGCAAAATGGACAAAAAAAAAATTTTCAGACAAATATTATATATTTTCCATATTTTTAGATCTAATTTCAAACTATTGTATCTAGTAACGAACAAAATTAAACAAAAATTATAGGACTGCGCGTTACTTTCAACTTGACAAAAAATGAAAATTCAATCAATTTTTGCCTCACCAGAAAAATTTGGCAAAATGGACAAAAAAATGTTTAGACAAATATCATATATTTTCCATATTCTTAGATCTAATTTCAAACTTTTTATTAATTAACGAGCAAAATTGAACAAAAATTAAAGGACTGCGCGTTACTTTCAATTTGACAAAAAATAAAAATTCAATCAATTTTTGCCTCACAAGAAAAATTTGGCAAAATACACAAAAAAATTTTCAGACAAATATCATATATTTTCCATATTTCTAGATCTAATTTCAAACTTTTTCATCTAGTAACGAATAAAATTAAACAAAAATTGAAGGACTGCGTGTTACTTTCAACTTGTCAAAAAATGAAAATTCAATCAATTTTTGCCTCGCCAGAAAAATTTGGCAAAATGGACAAAAAAATATTCAGACAAATATCATATATTTTCCATATTTTTAGATCTAATTTCAAACTATTGCATCTAGTAACGAACAAAATTGAACAAAAATTGAAGGACTGCGCGTTACTTTCAACTTGTCAAAAAATGAAAATTCAATCAATTTTTGCCTCGCCAGAAAAATTTGGCAAAATGGACAAAAAAATATTCAGACAAATATCATATATTTTCCATATTTCTAGATCTAATTTCAAACTATTTCATCTATTAACGAACAAAATTAAACAAAAATCAAAGGACTGCGCGTTACTTTCAACTAGTCAAAAAATGAAAATTCAATCAATTTTTGCCTCGCCAGAATAATTTTGCAAAATACACAAAAAAATTTTCAGACAAATATTAATTATTTTCCATATTTCTAGATCTAATTTTAAACTATTGCATCTAGTAACAAACAAAATTGAACAAAAATTGAAGGACTGCGCGTTACTTTCAATTTCACAAAGAATGAAAATTCAATCAATTTTTGCCTCGCCAGAAAAATTTGGCAAAATGGACAAAAAAATTTTCAGACAAATATCATATATTTTCCATATTTTTAGGTCTAATTTCAAACTATTGCATCTAGTAACGAACAAAATTGAACAAAAATTGAAGGACTGCGCGTTACTTCCAACTTGACAAAAAATGAAAATTCAATCAATTTTTGCCTCACCAGAAAAATTTGGCAAAATGGACAAAAAAATGTTTAGACAAATATCATATATTTTCCATATTCTTAGATCTAATTTTAAACTTTTTATTAATTAACTAGCAAAATTGAACAAAAATTAAAGAACTGCGCGTTACTTTCAATTTGACAAAAAATAAAAATTCAATCAATTTTTGCCTCACAAGAAAAATTTGGCAAAATACACAAAAAAATTTTCAGACAAATATCATATATTTTCCATATTTTTAGGTCTAATTTCAAACTATTGCATCTAGTAACGAACAAAATTGAACAAAAATTGAAGGACTGCGCGTTACTTTCAACTTGACAAAAAATGAAAATTCAATCAATTTTTGCCTCACCAGAAAAATTTGGCAAAATGGACAAAAAAATGTTTAGACAAATATCATATATTTTCCATATTCTTAGATCTAATTTTAATCTTTTTATTAATTAACTAGCAAAATTGAACAAAAATTAAAGAACTGCGCGTTACTTTCAACTTGTCAAAAAATGAAAATTTAATAAACATTTGCCTCCCAAGACAAATTTTTCCAAATGCACAAAAAAATTATCAGACAAATATCAATTATTTTCCATATTTCGAGATCTAATTTCAAACTATTTCATCTATTAACGAACAAAATTAAACAAAAATCAAAGGACTGCGCGTTACTTTCAACTAGTCAAAAAATGAAAATTCAATCAATTTTTGCCTCGCCAGAAAAATTTGGCAAAATGGACAAAAAAATTTTCAGACAAATATCATATATTTTCCATAATTTTAAGTCTAATTTCAAACTATTGCATCTAGTAACGAACAAAATTGAACAAAAATTGAAGGACTGCGCGTTACTTTCAGTTTGACAAAGAATGAAAATTCAATCAATTTTTGCCTCACCAGAAAAATTTGTCAAAATACACAAAAAAATTTTCAGACAAATATCAATTATTTTCCATATTTCTAGATCTAATTTTAAACTATTGCATCAAGTAACGAACAAAATTGAACAAAAATTAAAGGACTGCGCGTTACTTTCAACTTGTCAAAAAATGAAAATTCAATCAATTTTTGCCTCGCCAGAAAAATTTGGCAAAATGGACAAAAAAATATTCAGACAAATATCATATATTTTCCATATTTTAAGATCTAATTTCAAACTATTGCATCTAGTAACGAACAAAATTGAACAAAAATTGAAGGACTGCGCGTTACTTTCAACTTGTCAAAAAATGAAAATTCAATCAATTTTTGCCTCGCCAGAAAAATTTGGCAAAATGGACAAAAAAATTTTCAGACAAATATCATATATTGTCCATAATTTTAAGTCTAATTTCAAACTATTGCATCTAGTAACGAACAAAATTGAACAAAAATTGAAGGACTGCGCGTTACTTTCAGTTTGACAAAGAATGAAAATTCAATCAATTTTTGCCTCACAAGAAAAATTTGGCAAAATACACAAAAAAATTTTCAGACAAATATCATATATTTTCCATATTTCTAGATTTAATTTCAAACTTTTTCATCTAGTAACGAATAAAATTAAACAAAAATTTAAGGACTGCGCGTTACTCTCAACTTGTCAAAAAATGAAAATTCAATCAATTTTTGCCTCGCCAGAAAAATTTGGCAAAATGGACAAAAAAATTTTCAGACAAATATCATATATTTTCCATATTTTTAGGTCTAATTTCAAACTATTGTATTTAGTAACGAACAAAATTGAACAAAAATTGAAGGACTGCGCGTTACTTTCAATTTGACAAAGAATGAAAATTCAATCAAATTTTGCCTCACCAGAAAAATTTGGCAAAATACACAAAAAAATTTTCAGACAAATATCAATTATTTTCCATATTTCTAGATCTAATTTCAAACTATTGCATCTAGGAACGAACAAAATTGAACAAATATTAAAGGACTGCGCGTTACTTTCAATTTGTCAAAAAAGGAAAATTCAATCAATTTTTGCCTCGCCAGTAAAATTTGGCAAAATGGACAAAAAAATATTCAGACAAATATCATATATTTTCCATATTTTTAAATTTAATTTCAAACTATTGCATCTAGTAACGAACAAAATTGAACAAAAATTGAAGGACTGCGCGTTACTTTCAACTTGTCAAAGAAGGAAAATTCAATCAATTTTTGCCTCGCCAGAAAAATTTGTCAAAATGCACAAAAAAATTTTCAGACAAATATCATATATTTTCCACATTTCTAGATCTAATTTCAAACTATTGCATCTAGTAACGAACAAAATTGAACAAATATTGAAGGACTGCGCGTTACTTTCAATTTGTCAAAAAAGGAAAATTCAATCAATTTTTGCCTCGCCAGAAAAATTTGGCAAAATGGACAAAAAAATTTTCAGACAAATATCATATATTTTCCATATTTTTAGGTCTAATTTCAAACTATTGTATTTAGTAACGAACAAAATTGAACAAAAATTGAAGGACTGCGCGTTACTTTCAACTTGTCAAAAAATGAAAATTCAATCAATTTTTGCCTCGCCAGAAAAATTTGTCAAAATGGACAAAAAAATTTTCAGACAAATATCATATATTTTCCATATTTTTAGGTCTAATTTCAAACTATTGTATTTAGTAACGAACAAAATTGAACAAAAATTGAAGGACTGCGCGTTACTTTCAATTTGTCAAAAAAGGAAAATTCAATCAATTTTTGCCTCGCCAGTAAAATTTGGCAAAATGGACAAAAAAATATTCAGACAAATATCATATATTTTCCATATTTTTAAATTTAATTTCAAACTATTGCATCTAGTAACGAACAAAATTGAACAAAAATTGAAGGACTGCGCGTTACTTTCAACTTGTCAAAGAAGGAAAATTCAATCAATTTTTGCCTCGCCAGAAAAATTTGTCAAAATGCACAAAAAAATTTTCAGACAAATATCATATATTTTCCACATTTCTAGATCTAATTTCAAACTATTGCATCTAGTAACGAACAAAATTGAACAAAAATTGAAGGACTGCGCGTTACTTTCAACTTGTCAAAGAAGGAAAATTCAATCAATTTTTGCCTCGCCAGAAAAATTTGTCAAAATGCACAAAAAAATTTTCAGACAAATATCATATATTTTCCACATTTCTAGATCTAATTTCAAACTATTGCATCTAGTAACGAACAAAATTGAACAAAAATTGAAGGACTGCGCGTTACTTTCAACTTGTCAAAAAATGAGAATTTAATCAATTTTTGCCTCGCCAGAAAAATTTGCAAAATGGACAAAAAAATATTCAGACAAATATCATATATTTTCCATATTTTTAAATTTAATTTCAAACTATTGCATCTAGTAACGAACAAAATTGAACAAAAATTGAAGGACTGCGCGTTACTTTCAACTTGTCAAAGAAGGAAAATTCAATCAATTTTTGCCTCGCCAGAAAAATTTGTCAAAATGCACAAAAAAATTTTCAGACAAATATCATATATTTTCCACATTTCTAGATCTAATTTCAAACTATTGCATCTAGTAACGAACAAAATTGAACAAATATTGAAGGACTGCGCGTTACTTTCAATTTGTCAAAAAAGGAAAATTCAATCAATTTTTGCCTCGCCAGAAAAATTTGGCAAAATGGACAAAAAAATTTTCAGACAAATATCATATATTTTCCATATTTTTAGGTCTAATTTCAAACTATTGTATTTAGTAACGAACAAAATTGAACAAAAATTGAAGGACTGCGCGTTACTTTCAACTTGTCAAAAAATGAAAATTCAATCAATTTTTGCCTCGCCAGAAAAATTTGTCAAAATGGACAAAAAAATTTTCAGACAAATATCATATATTTTCCATATTTTTAGGTCTAATTTCAAACTATTGTATTTAGTAACGAACAAAATTGAACAAAAATTGAAGGACTGCGCGTTACTTTCAATTTGTCAAAAAAGGAAAATTCAATCAATTTTTGCCTCGCCAGTAAAATTTGGCAAAATGGACAAAAAAATATTCAGACAAATATCATATATTTTCCATATTTTTAAATTTAATTTCAAACTATTGCATCTAGTAACGAACAAAATTGAACAAAAATTGAAGGACTGCGCGTTACTTTCAACTTGTCAAAGAAGGAAAATTCAATCAATTTTTGCCTCGCCAGAAAAATTTGTCAAAATGCACAAAAAAATTTTCAGACAAATATCATATATTTTCCACATTTCTAGATCTAATTTCAAACTATTGCATCTAGTAACGAACAAAATTGAACAAAAATTGAAGGACTGCGCGTTACTTTCAACTTGTCAAAAAATGAGAATTTAATCAATTTTTGCCTCGCCAGAAAAATTTGCAAAATGGACAAAAAAATATTTAGACAAATATCATATATTTTCCACATTTCTAGATCTAATTTCAAACTATTGCATCTAGTAACGAACAAAATTGAACAAAAATTGAAGGACTGCGCGTTACTTTCAACTTGTCAATAAATGAAAATTCAATCAATTTTTGCCTCGCCAGAAAAATTTGGCAAAATGGACAAAAAAATATTTAGACAAATATCATATATTTTCCATATTTTTAGATCTAATTTCAAACTATTGCATCTAGTAACGAACAAAATTGAACAAAAATTGAAGGACTGCGCGTTACTTTCAACTTGTCAAAAAATGAAAATTCAATCAATTTTTGCCTCGCCAGAAAAATTTGGCAAAATGGACAAAAAAATATTCAGACAAATATCATATATTTTCCATATTTCTAGATCTAATTTCAAACTATTTCATCTATTAACGAACAAAATTAAACAAAAATTGAAGGACTGCGCGTTACTTTCAACTAGTCAAAAAATGAAAATTCAATCAATTTTTGCCTCGCCAGAATAATTTTGCAAAATACACAAAAAAATTTTCAGACAAATATTAATTATTTTCCATATTTCTAGATCTAATTTTAAACTATTGCATCTAGTAACAAACAAAATTGAACAAAAATTGAAGGACTGCGCGTTACTTTCAATTTGACAAAGAATGAAAATTCAATCAATTTTTGCCTCGCCAGAAAAATTTGGCAAAATGGACAAAAAAATTTTCAGACAAATATCATATATTTTCCATATTTTTAGGTCTAATTTCAAACTATTGCATCTAGTAACGAACAAAATTGAACAAAAATTGAAGGACTGCGCGTTACTTTCAACTTGACAAAAAATGAAAATTCAATCAATTTTTGCCTCACCAGAAAAATTTGGCAAAATGGACAAAAAAATGTTTAGACAAATATCATATATTTTCCATATTCTTAGATCTAATTTTAAACTTTTATTAATTAACTAGCAAAATTGAACAAAAATTAAAGAACTGCGCGTTACTTTCAATTTGACAAAAAATAAAAATTCAATCAATTTTTGCCTCACAAGAAAAATTTGGCAAAATACACAAAAAAATTTTCAGACAAATATCATATATTTTCCATATTTCTAGATCTAATTTCAAACTTTTTCATCTAGTAACGAATAAAATTAAACAAAAATTAAAGGACTGCGCGTTACTTTCAACTTGTCAAAAAATGAAAATTTAATAAACTTTTGCCTCCCAAGACAAATTTTTCCAAATGCACAAAAAAATTATCAGACAAATATCAATTATTTTCCATATTTCGAGATCTAATTTCAAACTATTTCATCTAGTAACGAATAAAATTAAACAAAAATTAAAGGACTGCGCGTTACTTTCAACTTGTCAAAAAATGAAAATTTAATAAACTTTTGCCTCCCAAGACAAATTTTTCCAAATGCACAAAAAAATTATCAGACAAATATCAATTATTTTCCATATTTCGAGATCTTATTTCAAACTATTTCATTTATTAACGAACAAAATTAAACAAAAATCAAAGGACTGCGCGTTACTTTCAACTAGTCAAAAAATGAAAATTCAATCAATTTTTGCCTCGCCAGAAAAATTTGGCAAAATGGACAAAAAAATATTCAGACAAATATCATATATTTTCCATATTTTAAGATCTAATTTCAAACTATTGCATCTAGTAACGAACAAAATTGAACAAAAATTGAAGGACTGCGCGTTACTTTCAACTTGTCAAAAAATGAAAATTCAATCAATTTTTGCCTCGCCAGAAAAATTTGGCAAAATGGACAAAAAAAAAATTTTCAGACAAATATTATATATTTTCCATATTTTTAGATCTAATTTCAAACTATTGTATCTAGTAACGAACAAAATTAAACAAAAATTATAGGACTGCGCGTTACTTTCAACTTGACAAAAAATGAAAATTCAATCAATTTTTGCCTCACCAGAAAAATTTGGCAAAATGGACAAAAAAATGTTTAGACAAATATCATATATTTTCCATATTCTTAGATCTAATTTCAAACTTTTTATTAATTAACGAGCAAAATTGAACAAAAATTAAAGGACTGCGCGTTACTTTCAATTTGACAAAAAATAAAAATTCAATCAATTTTTGCCTCACAAGAAAAATTTGGCAAAATACAGAAAAAAATTTTCAGACAAATATCATATATTTTCCATATTTCTAGATCTAATTTCAAACTTTTTCATCTAGTAACGAATAAAATTAAACAAAAATTGAAGGACTGCGCGTTACTTTCAACTTGTCAAAAAATGAAAATTCAATCAATTTTTGCCTCGCCAGAAAAATTTGGCAAAATGGACAAAAAAATATTCAGACAAATATCATATATTTTCCATATTTTTAGATCTAATTTCAAACTATTGCATCTAGTAACGAACAAAATTGAACAAAAATTGAAGGACTGCGCGTTACTTTCAACTTGTCAAAAAATGAAAATTCAATCAATTTTTGCCTCGCCAGAAAAATTTGGCAAAATGGACAAAAAAATATTCAGACAAATATCATATATTTTCCATATTTCTAGATCTAATTTCAAACTATTTCATCTATTAACGAACAAAATTAAACAAAAATCAAAGGACTGCGCGTTACTTTCAACTAGTCAAAAAATGAAAATTCAATCAATTTTTGCCTCGCCAGAATAATTTTGCAAAATACACAAAAAAATTTTCAGACAAATATTAATTATTTTCCATATTTCTAGATCTAATTTTAAACTATTGCATCTAGTAACAAACAAAATTGAACAAAAATTGAAGGACTGCGCGTTACTTTCAATTTCACAAAGAATGAAAATTCAATCAATTTTTGCCTCGCCAGAAAAATTTGGCAAAATGGACAAAAAAATTTTCAGACAAATATCATATATTTTCCATATTTTTAGGTCTAATTTTAAACTATTGCATCTAGTAACGAACAAAATTGAACAAAAATTGAAGGACTGCGCGTTACTTTCAACTTGACAAAAAATGAAAATTCAATCAATTTTTGCCTCACCAGAAAAATTTGGCAAAATGGACAAAAAAATGTTTAGACAAATATCATATATTTTCCATATTCTTAAATCTAATTTTAAACTTTTTATTAATTAACTAGCAAAATTGAACAAAAATTAAAGAACTGCGCGTTACTTTCAATTTGACAAAAAATAAAAATTCAATCAATTTTTGCCTCACAAGAAAAATTTGGCAAAATACACAAAAAAATTTTCAGACAAATATCATATATTTTCCACATTTCTAGATCTAATTTCAAACTATTGCATCTAGTAACGAACAAAATTGAACAAATATTGAAGGACTGCGCGTTACTTTCAATTTGTCAAAAAAGGAAAATTCAATCAATTTTTGCCTCGCCAGAAAAATTTGGCAAAATGGACAAAAAAATTTTCAGACAAATATCATATATTTTCCATATTTTTAGGTCTAATTTCAAACTATTGTATTTAGTAACGAACAAAATTGAACAAAAATTGAAGGACTGCGCGTTACTTTCAATTTGACAAAGAATGAAAATTCAATCAAATTTTGCCTCACCAGAAAAATTTGGCAAAATACACAAAAAAATTTTCAGACAAATATCAATTATTTTCCATATTTCTAGATCTAATTTCAAACTATTGCATCTAGGAACGAACAAAATTGAACAAATATTGAAGGACTGCGCGTTACTTTCAATTTGTCAAAAAAGGAAAATTCAATCAATTTTTGCCTCGCCAGTAAAATTTGGCAAAATGGACAAAAAAATATTCAGACAAATATCATATATTTTCCATATTTTTTAATTTAATTTCAAACTATTGCATCTAGTAACGAACAAAATTGAACAAAAATTGAAGGACTGCGCGTTACTTTCAACTTGTCAAAGAAGGAAAATTCAATCAATTTTTGCCTCGCCAGAAAAATTTGTCAAAATGCACAAAAAAATTTTCAGACAAATATCATATATTTTCCATATTTTTAGATCTAATTTCAAACTATTGCATCTAGTAACGAACAAAATTGAACAAAAATTGAAGGACTGCGCGTTACTTTCAACTTGTCAAAAAATGAAAATTCAATCAATTTTTGCCTCGCCAGAAAAATTTGGCAAAATGGACAAAAAAATATTCAGACAAATATCATATATTTTCCATATTTCTAGATCTAATTTCAAACTATTTCATCTATTAACGAACAAAATTAAACAAAAATTGAAGGACTGCGCGTTACTTTCAACTAGTCAAAAAATGAAAATTCAATCAATTTTTGCCTCGCCAGAATAATTTTGCAAAATACACAAAAAAATTTTCAGACAAATATTAATTATTTTCCATATTTCTAGATCTAATTTTAAACTATTGCATCTAGTAACAAACAAAATTGAACAAAAATTGAAGGACTGCGCGTTACTTTCAATTTGACAAAGAATGAAAATTTAATCAATTTTTGCCTCGCCAGAAAAATTTGGCAAAATGGACAAAAAAATTTTCAGACAAATATCATATATTTTCCATATTTTTAGGTCTAATTTCAAACTATTGCATCTAGTAACGAACAAAATTGAACAAAAATTGAAGGACTGCGCGTTACTTTCAACTTGACAAAAAATGAAAATTCAATCAATTTTTGCCTCACCAGAAAAATTTGGCAAAATGGACAAAAAAATGTTTAGACAAATATCATATATTTTCCATATTCTTAGATCTAATTTTAAACTTTTTATTAATTAACTAGCAAAATTGAACAAAAATTAAAGAACTGCGCGTTACTTTCAATTTGACAAAAAATAAAAATTCAATCAATTTTTGCCTCACAAGAAAAATTTGGCAAAATACACAAAAAAATTTTCAGACAAATATCATATATTTTCCATATTTCTAGATCTAATTTCAAACTTTTTCATCTAGTAACGAATAAAATTAAACAAAAATTAAAGGACTGCGCGTTACTTTCAACTTGTCAAAAAATGAAAATTTAATAAACTTTTGCCTCCCAAGACAAATTTTTCCAAATGCACAAAAAAATTATCAGACAAATATCAATTATTTTCCATATTTCGAGATCTAATTTCAAACTATTTCATCTAGTAACGAATAAAATTAAACAAAAATAAAAGGACTGCGCGTTACTTTCAACTTGTCAAAAAATGAAAATTTAATAAACTTTTGCCTCCCAAGACAAATTTTTCCAAATGCACAAAAAAATTATCAGACAAATATCAATTATTTTCCATATTTCGAGATCTAATTTCAAACTATTTCATTTATTAACGAACAAAATTAAACAAAAATCAAAGGACTGCGCGTTACTTTCAACTAGTCAAAAAATGAAAATTCAATCAATTTTTGCCTCGCCAGAAAAATTTGGCAAAATGGACAAAAAAATTGTCAGACAAATATCATATATTTTCCATAATTTTAAGTCTAATTTCAAATTATTGCATCTAGTAACGAACAAAATTGAACAAAAATTGAAGGACTGCGCGTTACTTTCAATTTGACAAAGAATGAAAATTCAATCAATTTTTGCCTCACCAGAAAAATTTGTCAAAATACACAAAAAAATTTTCAGACAAATATCAATTATTTTCCATATTTCTAGATCTAATTTTAAACTATTGCATCAAGTAACGAACAAAATTGAACAAAAATTAAAGGACTGCGCGTTACTTTCAACTTGTCAAAAAATGAAAATTCAATCAATTTTTGCCTCGCCAGAAAAATTTGGCAAAATGGACAAAAAAATATTCAGACAAATATCATATATTTTCCATATTTTAAGATCTAATTTCAAACTATTGCATCTAGTAACGAACAAAATTGAACAAAAATTGAAGGACTGCGCGTTACTTTCAACTTGTCAAAAAATGAAAATTCAATCAATTTTTGCCTCGCCAGAAAAATTTGGCAAAATGGACAAAAAAAAAATTTTCAGACAAATATTATATATTTTCCATATTTTTAGATCTAATTTCAAACTATTGTATCTAGTAACGAACAAAATTAAACAAAAATTATAGGACTGCGCGTTACTTTCAACTTGAGAAAAAATGAAAATTCAATCAATTTTTGCCTCACCAGAAAAATTTGGCAAAATGGACAAAAAAATGTTTAGACAAATATCATATATTTTCCATATTCTTAGATCTAATTTCAAACTTTTTATTAATTAACGAGCAAAATTGAACAAAAATTAAAGGACTGCGCGATACTTTCAATTTGACAAAAAATAAAAATTCAATCAATTTTTGCCTCACAAGAAAAATTTGGCAAAATACACAAAAAAATTTTCAGACAAATATCATATATTTTCCATATTTCTAGATCTAATTTCAAACTTTTTCATCTAGTAA